>JAQFVV010006330.1:1200000-1800000 GCA_028023455.1 Epiperipatus broadwayi
AAAACTAGAGGTTTCCGGCAGAATGAGATTCCATTTTTTGTTATATTACAATAGAAGCTACGACACGAGTTTTCACACGTCTAACAGATCTGGTTAGTCCACATTGAAAATGAGAAGTGAGATAAAAAAAGAAGCTTCTAGAACAAATGGAGGGGGCTATAAAAGTGAGCCACCCAGAATGCATTTTATCTTTTTCCGGCAGAGCTACAACCGTGAACACCTAAAAGGTTTTAAATATTTAGCTTATATAATGGTGATTTCAAAAGAAATGTTGGGGTAAGAGAAGGCCACATCGGATTCAAACCCTTAATCCCAACCTGCTGCAGCTGCCTCGACTGATAAAACCATGATGCCTCAAAACAACACATAATTTCCAACGTGGAACCAGGATGAACCTTGCCAGACAACGGACATGAAGATCTCAAACCTTTGCCTTGATTTGCCTGATTTACCTGTGGAACGGAACGCTTTAATAAATAAATAAATCTGCTTCTACTACTTCCCCGGGGAAAGCCAGGTAAAGAACTTTAATCATTGATTTTTAAATTTTCTTTATGAAAAGGAAATTTTGTACTTGCAATAATAAGTGAAGGTGACGTATGAACTAACTTAATAAGGTTTCCTTAAAGCCTCGTTCCATTACGGACGTAATAAAGTAATTAGTGTCGAAAGTCACGTGATACAAACTTTTTTGTAGTATCGACCTTTACTACTTGAGATATGTATGAGAGATCTACTGGAAAGAATGACGTATGTGTGCGATTTAAAATGACAGGGTAATAAATACATTGTTTTTATAATATTAAATAAATATACCAAGAAAGTAGAGTATTGAATTAGTTATTTGTTTATAAATCCATTTATTTAGTTGTTATTATTATTTTTTTTTTTATGTTTAAAAAAAAAAAAAAGAACTCTTAACCCCATTCGTGGCTACTCCCGGCTGTGACGCCACCCGACCATGAGACTGAGCTAGCTGATGGTCAAAACCTCTCTCACATTACGTAAATAGTATTCTTGTTGGTAATATATGCACTTCGCATAATTCTTATATTCGTATAGGATTGGCGCTTGGTGTCCTTCGGATGACCATAAATACACATTGGGGATATATTACTGTTGCGAGAATAAATCCATAAGTTTTGAATAATAATATTTTAGGTCAAAACCATTTAATTAAATAAAAATACATGGGCACATATATTGATACATCATATATACATATTCGGTAGTGTACACCTGTCTAGTCAGAGGTAATGGGTTTTGTTATAATACCTACAGAAAAAAAAAGTTGATTTTTTTTCAGTTTAATTTTTGCAAAATAATAGGGATTTGAAAGAGCAAAATCTTTAGTATGCAGTTAATAATAATAATACAATTACACAAAATAGAGGTAAAAATTTACCCCCCCTCCCCAAATGCAGTGTCTGATTAATTACTTCCAAAAAAAGGTAAAATTTACTTTTATTTTTTATTAAAAAAGTACCATAACTTTTCCGATCCACTATATTTCTATTATTTGTTATTAAAAAAGTAATTTTTTATATACAACCCCCCCACACACAAAATGCCACTCTGATTAATTACTGTTCCAAAAAGGTCAAAGTCGGCTTTCATTGTAAAATTTTGTTTGAATTACTGTCCAAAAAAGTCTCTAATGTACTATTATTTGCTATTCGAAAGAAACATAATTTTTTATCAACACACACACAAAAAAAGCCAGTCTCTGATTAATTATTGTCCCATAAAGTCCAAAAAGTTGGCTTACATTTTTATATTTTGTTTGAATTTTTTAATTTTATGGAAATCGTGGTTCTATAGAATCACCCAGGAACATTATAGCAATGTGTTTTTGCTTAGCATCAATGCCATCAACCAGCTGACACGATAGATGAGAATACGACCAAATATAACCTATGATATTACAAGTAAAGATAGTAATGATAAAATAAAAATATTGAAAAATTTCCAGAACAGGAGAGAAAATATTTTAAATTAAGATTTTAAGAACTGCTGATTTTATTGACCATAATAAACATGATGTTCCCTATACAATACTATATCATTCATTGAAATTTAGCATTAAGATAAGTCAGAGAGTAATAATTAATATAAAAAAATAATCAGCAGTTTAGTTGTGTAATATTTGAACCAGCACAGAACAATAACAATTAATAATGTTATCATCACCATTGTTTTCAACAAATATCAATCCACAGAAGATGCAAGTCTTTCCATGTTTAATTCAGTTTTCTGATTCATAATTTCTATATATCATTCCAACAAACTTCCTTAACTTAACCATTTTTCTTATACGTGGTTTCTTTTTAGATTTTTTTTTTAACAGTCTCTTCCGTATTCAGAAATTGTGCATATATTATCTCTTTTAGCAAAATGTCCACCCCAAACTCCATTTCAGTCTATTAACTCCTTTAATATCATCAAAGTACCTATTTGTTTTTGCATCCATGTATTACTCCTAACACATACATTTCTCCATATTTTGTTGAGTGGTCTAAAGTCTTTGTATTGCTTATTCAAGTCTCATATTGTACATGAGAACTGATAAAACACATCTATTAAAAACTATTTTCAATTCCATAGGCGTATATATTTTTTTGAATCTTAAATTATTTCTTCAGAAAGCATTCCATCCAAGCTTAATTCTATGATTATTTTCATCCATTAGGTTTCAGGATATATTAATAATCTAATCAAGATATTTGTAATTGTTAATTTCTTTTAGTTCATTACTATCAATTTTTATTATTATTTTTTTTTGTGAAAAACCATTGCACTTTACTTTCAGTTTTTTAGCATTTATCTTTAGTCCTACTTTCTTCTGGTAGTTTTTACATTTTCTAAAACTGAAAATTTATTTTCAAAAATAATCATATCATCTTCAAAATTTATAAGACTTAAATAATTTGTATTTTTTAAATTCCCTTAACTTCTCATTTAATTCATAAAATATTTGCTATAAAATTGCAATAACAAGTTTTGGAGTTATGGGATCCTGTCACATTAATATTAATTTTTTTAATATCACTTCCTCTTATTACATATATTTCATCTACTGTGCTAAAACCATTTTTAAATCTAGCTTGTTTCTTTGATTGGATTGAATCCATATTTCCCTGTAGATGTATAATCTTAGTAAAGATCTTCTGTAGAACTGACAAAAGATTGATACATTTGTAATTTCTATCTTTTGTTTATTTCTTAAATATCAGTATCTCTATTAGATTTTTCCAATCATCTGGTAGTTATTTATCATTTAAATATATAGCTCTCTTAACATTTAGTTTTTCATCTGTCCTTTTTAATATGTCAATATTAATTACATCATTTCCTGAAGCTTTTCCACTCTTCATACATTTGATTGCATGACTTGCCTCTTCATTTAAAATAATTGGCATTTTAGATGTTTTAATTACAGAGGTATCTTTGTTTTCTTGTTTTTATTACTATATTGTTTTTGGTAGAAGTCTTCCACACACTTCCCAATGATGTCCCTCTTTTTAGCAATAGTTCTACCTTTATTTTTATACTAAAATAACTTTTCTTTCAGTATCAAGATATTGTGTTGTATACTTCTCTCCTATATCTTTCCTTGATGGTTCATAATTATACTTTTTATATTATTATTAATTATTTTTTTGCATCACTTTACAGAATTCAAGGTGTATGATTAATTCTAAATAAATTATTTTTAAATATTTTTATATCATTTTATTCATACATTGTCATATCTTAATTGAAAATTTATATTTTCTACATTTGGTAGTAGTATTTAGTAGAATATCAGTTACTTTCTTATTCATTTGTTTCAAGTCTGATCCATCATCTAAATCTGTTAATATTTTAAAACAATTTTCAAATTCTAGCTTAAATTCACTAGATTATTTCTGAAAATCAGGGATATCAGTTATTAATATTGCCTTTTTTTGATAGCTTTTGCCTCTCTAGTTTTGCATTAATATGTGTGTTACTAACTACTAATCAGCGATGACTTCCTATATTGAATCTATTAAGAAATATTACAGTTTTGAAATATATACTTTCTCTTGATCAAAATATAATCCAGCTAGATCTGCTGCACTTTCATTTGAGTGTTTCTATATCCATTTCACTATATTTTTCTCAAATATATATATATATATTTTATTCTTCAAGTATCCAAATTTACCCTCATTATTTTTATCCAGTTCTAGCTTTAAAATCTCCAATGACAATTTTAAAATGTTTGCTCCAATCAAAAATATACTGTACATGTCAATACAAACCTCTACATCTTCATTGGAATGAGAATTTATTGGCATATAAACATGAATTATGTGTGTTTGGTATCTTCCATTTACTGAAATAACTCATTTTCCCATTCTGTCTAATATACCATCAATCTCCTCAATGTTGTTTTTTCAATTTTTATTTATAATGAATTCCACTTCATTTGTATTTATATCTTTACATATCTACTTTTTAAATCAATTATTTTTCATCTTTTTTCTTCTAACATATGAAGTGTGACAATGTCTTAGTTAATATTAGACACTTCTTTTTTCAATTTTTTTTCACTTTAAAGAGATCTGCAATTATAGGCAGCTAATAAAAGGTTATCAAATGGCAGCCTAGTTCTTTCTGAGCATTTTTAGGCCCTCTACCTTCAGTTGTGTCTCTTCCTTGGCTGATGATTTTGCTTCCTGCAATATCCAGTACTAGTCGGATATATATATGATCGAGGTTCGAGTATAGAGTTATTGCACTCAACAGCGACAAGTAATTATATAATAAAACACACGAACACGGTAGTGAAGTTAATAGGTTTATATACATAAATACATATACGAGGATCAATACATAATACAATTATTACAAAGATAAAACTGACTAATAGATTAATATACAACTCTAGTCTTAAAGGCCCGCAGGCTTACAATAAATAATATTAAAGTCTATACAACCTGCAATGGTCCCTAGGTCTACCTTGGTACGTTCGGAGGTAGACATCTCCGTGAGACAAATTGAAAGTGAAGTAATATTTGTGCATTCAGGAAAATGCATCCATCCTTCAACTTCACCTCGCAAGTCTGACCTTGTTTGTTCCTGCCATCCTGGATGTAACACAGTCTATTTCCGTTGGTCATCCCATGACACGAGGTACAAAGTGGTCAGTTTGGTTATCTCTGACCAACCTTAATCGTTACTGTGATGCTTTTAACATACATGCACATACTTGAATATTTGTAATAGTTACATTATTATTGCATGTATCTGTTAATAAGCATACACGCACATACTTGAATATTTGTAATAGTTACATTATTATTGCATGTATCTGTTAATACACACACATACATAGAGTTATTATTATTGCTTGTATATGTGAATACACACACACACACACATAGCACTTCCTGTGAAATATTATAAATTTGTTGTGATTGATAATATATATAAAAAAGAATAACCATTCATGTATTCACACATTTATCTTGTCTAGGCATCTGAAAAGATAGATCATGATGTTTTTTGGTCTTAGACTCGGGAGTAAAAACGGTTGTTGCATGTTGATAAACAGTCCATTTATTTGCTATATTAAAAAATAAATAATCAAATGGCTTTATTGTTCGGGGGTGGGTGGGTTCATAAGAAGTTTGAGTGCTGAAAGTGACAGTGCTGGACATTATTTGAAGACCTTGAACTCGAGAATCTATCACTATCATTGCACCAAATTTTGATGGTCTTTATTGTATTAATAATTATAAAGCAATAACAACTGTAGCACCTCAAAAAGAAAACAGAGTCTCCTTTCTTCAGTCATGTGGTGATGTACTTATTATATTTATAATTAAGGAGAAAGAGTTAAAAATTTTTCTACTTTATTTAAGTCATACTGCTAAATGTTTTACAGTAAGGTGAAAGAATTGTTTGCATCTTTGATAAGCTTGGTCATTGCTAAAAGTATTTAATAATAAATAGTTGAACTGAAATGGCCAATCATTATAAAAAAAAAAAAAAGAACTGGAAAACTGTGATGATACTAGCAAGAAAATTCTAATTTTCTTAATGTACTTTTTATTTTTATATTTTCATTTTATTTCAAAGTTTTCAATTTATATAATCCAGTGTCTTTGCATTTGTTATTTTTTGTTTTGTTCTTTTGATCACTAATGCCTTTTTTTGAAAATTAAAATTTACATCTAATTATTTATTTCTATTTATTCTTCTATAGTAAAGTAATCAAGATTTATATCCACATATAAATATATATATTTTTTCTATATTTAGTTTAATTCCCAAACCTTGCACTCTTGTCTTAATTTCTATGTTATTCTTTGATTTGTTTTTTTTGCTCACTTTGCTTGTACATAATAAAATAAAATCAAGCCATTCCTTTCAGTTTACTTATTTATATAAATTCATATACAATAATAAGGTTTTTATAAAGTAATAATTTAGTTATGTTTATACCAATTAATATTTTTTATTCTTGATTATTTAATCATTAATGCAATGGAATGTAGCTGCTCCTTGTCCACAAATGTTTATTACTATTAACACAATACTTGTAAAATTCTTCTTATAAATTTCACTTTTTTCCATTCCGTTTTCAAGAATTCCTTTTTTGTTTTCTCCATTGTTTTATTTTTAATTATTATTATTTCTGACCCTAAAAAAGGATCCACCAACTCTTGTACCATAATCTTTCCTCTCATTATATAGATCTCAAAGTTGTATCAGTTCTACTTTATCTTTACTAAAACTTCTATGACTAATATTAAATGTCTAATATTTCTATTCACACTCACACAAATTACATGGCAAATTTTACTCTTTTTTTCATTTGTTAGTTTGTATTTTTATCTTCCTACTCTAGTTTCAAGTAATTTATCTCTTTGCCTATTGTTATTATAAATATCTTCATCTTCAGCCTTGTTCTTGTTTTGATACCATATTAGTGTTTTAATACCAGTTTTTGTGTATGTATGTTGAAATGTATTTATTTCCCATATATTTTTTTTTGCATATTTTATTAATTGCTTTAATCACTTTTTTTGGACATCTCTTCCAATTAATCCAATCAAAAATTATTTTGAAAATTCTATTTTCACATGCATATTATAACCTTCCAAACATTTAAAATTTATTCTTGACATTTTTTATATGAAATGATGATCATCCTATTTCATTTTTTATAGTTTCATTGGCTCTCACATGTTTTCCCTAATAACTTTTAACTTTTTTTCTGAATCTTATGCAAATCTATCAATAATTTATATGCATGACATACAATATCAGTTTTAACCTTAAGATAATTTCCAAATACTTCTTTTCAGAAGTTTCTCCTTATGTATCTGTTGTTTTTCCTTATGTATCTGGCATCCATTATATTTCATTATTAATTTAATCTGAAATAAGATTAATGCTTCACATTTTTTTATGCAATTATTTTCAATTTTGTTCTCATTTTAAATGCTTTTATATTAATTTGCCTGTGTGTCATTCTGTTGGGATGTCTAGATTTTTATCTTTTAACAATGAAAAAAAATCTGTTCCCTTTCAGAACTCATAAACTTAGATTTTCCAGGAAAAACTCTTAACAACTGAGTCAACGGAAATATAACATTTGTAGTGTAAAATTTTGTTAATATTTTCATTCAACTCATACTTAACTAATTAAAAGTAAATATTTTCTATTAAAATTTGAATTATTCTTCTGAAATACTTAAAATTTCATAAATATTTTGTGAAAAAACGTGTAAAAAAAAAGGTTAGAGAATTAATTTAAAAACCAATATATAAATATTTTTATATAGTAGATGATCACATGATATTTAAATTTAGAATTCATTTGTTAGAGAGTGGATTTTTTATTTTCACATCATTATCAAATTATAATTTTTGTCAGATTTTTTTTTTAGTTTTAAATCATTATTTAAAATAATATATAATTAAAAAGAAAAAAAAATATGTAAAAAAAGTTTTTTTTTAAAAAAATAATGCTTTTCTGTAAATAGCCAACTAAAAAGTATAAAATAAAATAATTGGTTAATTTACCGTTCTTGAAAAATATGAAATCGTAAAAATCTAGACTTGTTATAAAACAATTGGAAATTGCAGGAATATTTTCATTTAAATAAAAGTATTTGTGAGCCTTTTTATAGCATTCCTTGACTAAATTATGGTGCGCAATGTAATTATCTGTGATTCCCTATTGTTTTAGCTAGCGTCTTTCTGAAATATAAACAAGCAATATGTCATAAAAGCTTAAGTTGAAATATTCATTTAATTTTACAATATTTTCATATGCCATATTTTCAAAAACATTTAATTCTCAAAATCTATTTACAATATCAATGATATACAGGTCTAGAGAAGCAGAATAAAGTGGTAAATTTTGTTAATTTTTATACATAAGAAAAATTTTATTCATAAGAGATATTGATTTTAAATTTACTGATATTATTCATATCAAAATTTTGAATGCACACTTATTTATTAGTGTCCCTCTTTATTCACAGTGCTATATTGATTTGTGAATTATTATTATTTTTTTGCAAAATAACTCACCATAGTTTTTGTATTAATTCTACATGTTCTATCAAATTTGCTTGTCCATTTATTTCTTTGGTTTGTCAAATTTCTTCTATTGACAACATCAATTTTTTATGTTTTTATATCTAGTATTTTCACAAGGAAAATATAATTTATATTTCTAGAAGTAGGTTAATATGTGACTATTTACAGAGTATTACATAATAAGTAAGAATAATATAGTATGGATTATTTAGAATAATTATATATTAATATAAAACTTTAATAGATAAAAGCATACATAAAATAAAATAAGATCAGATTGAATCTGTATATATATATACCTAGTCTGATTTGTGAATTTTCACATGATTAAACTCATTTCTAATTAAGAGAGATATGTGGTTAGTCTTCAGTATTCTACTTGTAGTTCCTGATGTCTTCTAGCTCTTTGTCCCACTTCATTTATTTTCTCTTTTTTTTACAACTTTGCTTTTTTAATTTACAACTTAAATATTAAATTTTTATTAGATTAATCTGTAGCTATATAATATTTATTAAGGCTGTAGCCTCAAGCACATGCGTTTAAAAATGCGATAGTAGGGACCTCTACAGGTCTTAATATAAATTGTTATATAATTTTGTTTTTTAAATTCATTTTAATTAGTACATTTTTTCCTATATTATAATTTAAGAGATACTACTATTAAATACTATTTTATATATAAGAGAGTATTTCTACATTACATTATCTTTTTCGCATATGTGCGGTCATGTGTATCGGTTGCTCGAAATAGAATGAAGGATGAATAGACTAAAAATCCTGAGTTCAAATCCCTCTATTTACATATACATTATAAGAAACATTCACTATAAGTAAATTACCCACTGCTTTAGAATTACATATTTTTATTCTAGTATATTGCAATCTGTATGGTGAAAACTGAATTAAGGGTAGAATTTTGCATGTTGTTGAAAAGATTTACTCATATGAGCTGGTACATTATCTGTAGAATATCATTATTGAAAAACTTTTCTATCATTTAATAAAATTTCAGAAATCATCTTTAACTTGTACAGTAAAATAAATAAGTTTATGCATATATTTATGAATAAAATTAAAAAAAAATTGTATGTACCTATAAATCAATAAATCTTACTGTGGTGAATTGCCTGTTTTTTTTTTTTTTTATCTTAGCAGAGTTTGAGTTTATAATGAGGATGTAAAGGATCTGTTATGGAAATCCTGAAAATTTACAAATCTATAAATATAAAAGCCTTGGAGTTAGGGATTTTTGATGAGTGATATTTTTTTTTTTTTTACTTGTAATATTTAACAACAGCATTAATTTGTTTATGTAAGCCAATTTTATAAACATTAAGAATATTATATAGTGACCTTAAAGTGTGAAATCAAAAGGAAGTACAATGCTTGTCACTCTGTTAACATATATACAGGGATATCCAAAAATAACCAGAATTTTGTAATAAAAAATTCTATATTTATTTTTAGGTGTTGCAAATAGAATAGCTTTAAAAAGTATAGTCTATTTAATGCAATGCACTGATCTAAAACAGTTTGTCACTTTTTGAAGTAGCCCAGAAATACTTGCAAAGTGATGTGTTTTAATGCTTCTGTCATTTTTTCCTCCCACTTCTAAGTTCACAAAAAAAAAATTTGGGACATTTTTTTATTTTAAAGATTAAAAAAAAAATTGTCCAAAGTTATATCGAGCTAATATGGCTGAAAGATAAGCTGGATCATGCTGAATTTAATTAAAAAGTGTTTCACACTCGAGGCTTTAAGAGATGATACTGTTGGGATGGAGTTTGCACTCTTTTCTTTCCACAAAAGAGGATGTTTACATATGACCACAATACATAAATGTTTCAGAACTTATAGATAAAATGTCTGATCATTACAAACTAAATCTAAGAGAAAAATGCCATTTACATAAAAAAAAAAAGCAGGTTAATTTGAACATTTTAGTCATTATAAAAAAAATTGACAAATACGTGAAATGCACTTTAGAAAAAAATATGCTACATGGCCTCATGATTTCACATGACATTGTCATTTGGCAAATTGATGCGGAAGGGTTTCTGTAAGAAGTATGTAATAGCAAAAGTATATACTATAACAGGAACACATACCAGAGAATGATTCCGGTCATTTTTGGGTTCCCCCTCATATATCAAGCTTATTAATGCAAATGTCATTAAATAATTGTTATTATTTATCATTATATTTTTCATGTATAGATTTATTTTAATATTTTTGTCTAGTAAATTTCTGTTTTTAAAAATATAATTTGACCATTTTTTTAGTTACTTCGAATGGATACACATTGTCCTCGCTACAAACAGCTATTAGAAGAAAGAATGCAGTCTGAACCAGTACAAAAAATATATATAAAATATAAGGTAGAGTTTCTGGACACAATTTTTTTTGATTATATTTTTATTTATTTAATATTATTTTTCAATTTTTCAATATCGTAAAATTACTATATATATATGTATTTAAAATCTCATAATAAATTGATAATTATCAAGTTAATCTAAGTTTTTTTTTGCACTGTTGTTCCAAAAAAAAAAAAAAACAGTTTTCAAGTAGAAAATGAATATTCAGTAATAATTAATAAATTGCATATTGTTTGAAAAACAGAAAAATAATGTGGTAAGTTGTTCAATAGGTCATGCGATGTTCAATTACAAAATAATTGATTCAGTTGATCTGAGATTTTTTTTTTTACTTTATTCATTTGGGAGTCAATCAAGGAATTTTTAGATGGCAGCCTCAAGAGTCAAAGATTTCTTGAATTGATTCAAAGTTAATTGAAAAAAAACTATTAAACTTATTCTCCCACTTTGTTGCTCAAAGATGTCACGACCGCTGCAATAAATCATTGAGTTATTATTTTTTTAATATTTATTTATTAAAGAATATAAAATGTATTTTTGGTTGTTATTAATTCAAAAATAAACTTCCAGTCACAGAATATGCATTGCATAGCTGAATTATTTCAGTAATTAAATGAAAATCGATTATTCGATAAATGTTTTTTTCTGCCATTATAATCTATTTTAAAATTTGAACATATTTCACTTTACTATTAGAATTTTTTAAAAAATATTTTGGCATAACTCCAATTTTTGTTTTTGAACATTTGTAAAGAAAATGAACAGCTAAATTGTGATTTGTCAATTTATAGGACTATTCAAAACTTCTTAAATATTGAATGACAACTAAATTGTTGCACTCAAAAAAGAAAAGATTGAGAGCATTAAGATTATTGAAGAGGAACATTTTACCAATTTAAAAACTCAGTGCAATCTATTTCTAGATTAAACCAGTATTTTTATTTTAATCAGATATTTTTTTGGTCAATCCAGTTTTATTTTTAAAATTACTGTGCTAATAGGGTTGTGAAATATTGAAATATGGAATGTTTTAAAAGAAAATTAAATTTACAGATTCTGCATAAGAATAATTAATTTGGTTTTTAAATTATCAACAATTAAGAAACATAAATTCACAACAATTACAGTGTATGTTGAATCTCCCTTAATTAGTAAAGATGTGATTTAATACATATTTATATATTCTGTAAAGGATTTGTAGTTTATTATATCTATTTAGTATATAATGCTGCGCAATTCAAGTAATTCATAGTACTGACCTGCTTGATTTGTTTAATATTATCTTTTTATTTTTTAACATGCCCATTAGTCTTTCATTTCTTTTAACTTGCTTTGGTTATTTAAAATACATTTCTAAATAATGCACTCTCTTCTTGCATTTTTAACAATGTGTTTTATTAAAATGTCTGACAGTTTCAATTGTCTAGCAGTCTTTTTCTGTGGTGCAAACTACAATTTTATTCCTTTTTTTTTTGTTTACATAAATGTAAACAAAACTTAGTGTGATGTTTTTATATATATACACACATAAACTAATTTTTATAATACTTTATTCTTTTTAATATGGTATTTTTTAATCAATTTAATATGGATATATATTATGTCCATTTTTATATGAACCATATGTTATAAATAATACTCTATTTGTTTTAATTTTTATATATTGATTTAAAAAGTTTTTTATAATATAAAACTCAATTTTATTAATTTATATTGTATTTGTTTTTTGTATAGATGTAAATTAAAATATTTTTAAAAACAATTTTTAATATAATCATTTAAAAGCAATAATTTTAAAAAAACTTTTAAAACTAAATTTATTATTTTAGTTAATAATGTTATTTATCTTTTACAATATCAGTTTTACTTTATATTTATAAATAAAATATTTTCTTTTTTCTTCCTCCTTTACCTACAGAAAAACTTTTTTTTTTTAAAAATTATTTTTATTCTTATAATTTTCAAATTTTTAAAAAGGTGTATAAAGAAGAAATTGAAAAAATAAAAGAAATTATTAAAAAACAAAAAAAAGTTTAATAATAACAAAATAAAAATGGCGAATGCTTAGATATACAAACAAATGATAAAAAGTAGCTAACAAAATAAATAGAATTGTTAATGTAAACAAATTAAGCATACAAATAAATAAAATACCAACATGATAAATGTATTCAATAATAAATATTTAAATGATTTATCCAGAAGTTATGAAACGTAAAAGCTGAGAATAATTTCAAATATAATAAATATATTCACAGGAGAAACAAAAAACTTGGAAAAAGATTAAAATAACATAAAAAAAGAATAACAAAAAAATCTTTTACTAATATATTTTTAAAAAAGATGTATATAGGATGAAAATGATAAAAAATGATAGGTTTCATAAAAATAAATATAAAAATAAAACTATTTATATTAGAAACATTAGTCCAAAAGTGAGTAATGATTTAGGACTGAAATTATTAATGGTTAATTAATAAATTATTAAAATTTATAATATATATGCAATTTCCAGTCTTGATGAATTAACCAAATGCTAGTAATAAGCTTTTTGGCATTCGTTTAATTATTAGATTGCCTTGCCAATACAAAATGAGGGTATTAGCTGCCTCAGATACATATAGTGATTACCAGATCTAGCAAGTTTTTAAATGGATGTGAAATTCATCTTAATCCAGATGAAAAACAGCTCATTTATATAGCTTAGTTCTAACTTTCTTGGGACAGTTCTTTTCTTACTTATTTTAATGGCTACAGAAGTGAAGAATAGTGAAATATTTATAACTAGATACTGTCATTATATGTAATTTCCAGTTATGATTAATTACCAAATGCTGTTAATAAACTTTTCCACATCTTATACTTAATACATTGCTATGCTCATGGGAAATGAATGCATTAGTTGCTCCAGATGTATATAAATATTAGCAGATCTAGTAAGTTTTTAAATAAGAGTGAAATTAATAATCATGTTGAAAAGTTTATTAATAGCATTTGATTAATTTATAAAGACCGGAAATTATGTATAATGATAAAAAGATGCTATAGTTAATTATATTATATATACTTGACTTAAAATTCTTTATTTTGGTGGGCATTGAAATGAGTAAGAAATGAACTCTGCTATGATAAACCAGAATATATAAATGATACAAATTTATATCTGAGATGTAATGGATTTTATCGTTATTGTAATCCTTACATACATATTGTCTTTATTTTGCATTGACTTATTACTTTAGTATGTTCATGGGTGCTGAAAAGTTGGTTTACTGCATTTAGTTAATTTGTCATGACTGGAAATTACAAATAATATTGGAAAAACATATTTA
This sequence comes from Epiperipatus broadwayi, assembly GCA_028023455.1. Classification (NCBI taxonomy): domain Eukaryota; kingdom Metazoa; phylum Onychophora; class Udeonychophora; order Euonychophora; family Peripatidae; genus Epiperipatus; species Epiperipatus broadwayi. The sequence goes on from JAQFVV010006330.1 coordinate 1,214,295, forward strand.
ATTATACTGCTTGCACAATTTGGTGCAGTGATAAAGTGTTAGACAGTGGAGCTTCAAATTCACAGATCATGCCCAGATGTGTCACTTTTGGTGCTTGGATTTTTTTATTAATTTTTGAGTGATAAAACAATTCGATTATTATTTTTTTAAAATTATATTACAAATACTCTATATGTACATATATATAGTTAAAAAGATATAATAAAATATTAAAATATAGATATACTGTTACTTAAAATACCATAGTGTAGAAGTGTAAACAAAATACTAAATTAATAATAAAAGATTATTTTTGGATTTATATAATATTACTTTTAAATTTAAATGTAAAAACTAGTTCAAAACCATTTAAATACCAAAAAATTCAATAGAAAGAGCAATAGAAAAGGAAATAAGATAGTTTGGGGACAATTTGGAATCAGAGAGCAGGATAGAAGATAATTTATTTATTATATCTCAATTGAAATGTTTTATAAGGAAAATAAACCATTATTATTAGTATTTTAAATATAGAAAATGCTTATGATATGTTGGGTAAAAACAGAGGTACTTGTGATTTTTGACCCATGTGGCCACCAGAGGCACTGGTCTGGGTCAACCACAAAAATACTTAGAGTTAGAGATAGGGTTTCCATGATATGGATCCAGAACAATATATAATGTGGAGGTTTTTGTTTTTTTAGCCAATGATATGACATTTTTTGAAGATTTTTTTTTTTCCATGTGTCATAGCATCGGCCAGGACGCAAACTCACAACCGTCTGCAAACAGCTACTTGCTTGCAAGGCGGTTGCGATGACCTCTCGGCTAACAACGCTTGACAGATTATGCAGAAGATATTAAATTATAATTAAAAAAAGTTTGACAAAGCTAGGAAATAGTACAAAAATCAATTTCTGTGGAGAAAAATTTAAGCACTTAGTATTTAATGAAAAAGATAAAACTAAAAGGTGAAAAACGGAAGATATTTATTTTAAAGAAGTAAAGGAATATGGGTATTTAAATACTTGGTTAAATAGAAAAAAGTAATTATATGGATAGTTGGAAATTAGAGCTGAGAAGAAAGAAAAAATAAGTGATTGATTAATAATATGTAAAGATATAATGGTATCTGTTTAACATTTGGAAATGTTGCACTTAGTATTGACCAGAAAAGTTTGAATTTTTTTTAGAAAAGAATATGAAATTGAAGTAGATAGATATGCATTCTATGCTGAATTATGGACTGCAAATTTTTTAATAAAGTAAATTAAAAGTAAATTAAAAATATTTAGAAGATCCCAATCTATAAATAGAAATAGATCAGTAAAAATAATGTCTAATTAGATAATGTGGAGAAGAAAGAAGCACATTAGGCAAGAACGGTTTTACAATATGAAAGTTAATAGATAATTTATTTTCATGTATTTATATAAGAAATGGGTTAAATGTAAAGAAAATGAATTATAGTCACATAATTATAAATAGTAGGAAAAGAAATTGCATAAGTTAGTTATAAAAAAAATAGAATAAGGATAAGCAAGTTTTAATAAAAAATAGCTAAGTATGATATAAGAATAAAAATTGTATAAAATATTATATAACAATATATGAAACATTAAAGGGAACTTATTTAGAGCATAGGGAGGAGCTTTGGCTGCTAGGGAAAGAAGACAAAAATGAAATAAGAGCTTGGATTGTAAAGGTAGTTTATATAGAGTTGGGAGAATAGTGAATATTTGAAGAGTAAGATATTGAAAAAGAATCAGGATAAATTATATTGAAAGTGGGGAAAATTTAAAAGTAAAATGAGTGATTAGGCTTTATAACAAAATTGGGGAATATGAGTGCAGGATAGTGAAAATAAAGAAACAGCTTTTGTTAAAAATGAGATAAGAGGAAGAAGAAATGAATCATGGCTACAAAAATAATTAGGTAATAAGGATCTAGAAATAGATGAGTATTATAGTATGTAAGGATTTTGAATGCCTATTGTGTATATAGAGAAACTTGATTTTATTTAAGAAGCCATTTTACATCATATCACATCAAAGTAATTAAGAAAAAACTTTTTGTGAATAAAGGGAGAAGAAAGTATTTCTTAATAATTATAAAGTAATAGTGATATTATAAAAGTTAAATAATATAATTAATTTTAAAAGTTTTAAAAATTATTATTAGTTTTAAATAAAATTTGTTTTAAATAACAATTTTATTTTATATACATATTTTAAAATATATATACAGTGTTAATAAAGTTTGAATTATAAATTAAAGTATAAAAATTAAATCAGTAAAATTATAAAATATATGTAGATATATAAATGCATGTAATACATATGTATATACATCTCCATGTTAATATTGCAAAATAAATAAATAAAAAATTATAAAAGTACAATGTGTGTATATATAAAATCATTATAAGAAGTATTGTATGTAATCAAACACTGATGTAATGTATATATATCATATTTTTAACATTTGCTGAGCATGCTTTCGGCTGTTAAAGTCAGATTCAAAGAAATGATATAATACATTTGTATTTTACATCTCTAAAGAAGATTGCTATACAATCAAAACTGTCCCATAACTGAATAAAAAGCATTATAAGAAATGCAAAGACAAAGTATATTCTTTAGAGATTTATTTGCTATTAATAATTGTTCATTTTAGGAATAAAATAATATATAATTTTAGATTGTAAATATAAAAAGAGAACTACAAACTAATCATTTTCACAAATTAAAGTCATAAACTCTAAATGAGAACAATTTTAGTTAAATAATTTTTTTTTGGATTACTTTTTATAAGTATTATGGAAGAAATGGAACCCATAGAAGGTAAAAATTCAATAAATACTTGAGTGCATTTTAGTCCAGAGATAGTGTGACTAATTTAACAGCTATATGTTCCTGAATTGAAACCCCAACTATAACTCCTGATACTTAAATGTTTTCAAATAATTAACTATTTGTTTATTATTATTTAATAAATAAAATGTAATGAATCTTCAAAGAAAATAGAACATCTTATTGATCAATCAAGATCAGTTAGTAATGTGCTAATTCCAGTAATATTTTGAAGATACAATCTAAAGATCTAACTAAGAAAATGTGTCTAAATTATAATAATTGTTATCATCATTTGTCTGCTACAAATTTAGTCTTTCTCTCTTTTGCCTGACCTTTAATAATACTCTTAGATATTTTTCTTTTTAAATTCATCAATGAACTTAATCTCCTACATTCAATATATCTTTCATAATTCCTTTGCCTCTAGAAATTTGCCTAATCTAATTTTTCTTTCTTTTCATAATATCTCAAAAGGTAATCTTATTTATCTTTTCCAACATTTCTACATTTCTGAATTTATTGCACTAATTTATTCTTTCCATTCTTTTCCAAATCTACATTTTTAAAGAGTCTAATTTTTTTCTGTTTACGTTTTTTAATAGTCTATGTTTATACTTCATTCATAGCATCATTCCAAACAAAGCAATTATTGACTTCTTTTTTAGATTTATTTTAAATGGTCAATAGAGTAATCTCTAATCATTTGCAATTTTTACTTTACTTTTTTTTAAATTGCTACTTCTATTATGAGTTATTCAATTTCTTAAACCTGTTTTATAACTTTCTATCTAAATGCTTATTCTTAATTTCTGTTTCATTATTTTATTTTTATCTTAAACTTTCTATAAGTTTCACCTGCATATTATAGATCTATATTATTTCTATATAAACATTAAAATAATGTAGTGTTATTTATAGCTCCTAGAAATTGCTTCCCATTCAAATAATAATAATAGAAATTTGTTGGACTATTTCCATTATCTCTTAATAAATGTTGAATGTATAGAAAATTTTAAACTTTATTTAAACTTTTCAAATACAAACAAGTTTGTTAGTAATAACACACAAATATACAACATTTGCCTTAAATTCGATATTCAAGAATCTAAAGATGTGAGTTTGACTCCTATGCGAATACTGTCACTGGTCAGGTCAGCAACACCTGAAGAAGAGTGGAGAATAATACTACTCAAAATGTTGTGTAATTATTAACCCGTGTTGTCTATTTATGTGTTATTAAACAAGGCAAAACTCTCCATACAGTCGTGTCACCTTGTGCCAATCAGAGTAATCAATGGATGCCAGAAGGCTTGTGCATAAAATCCCTATCTAGTGCCTACTCATCCAATATCCCCAGACTAAGATCTAGGTGCAGTGCTCTCAGATCCAAGGCTCCTCATTGAGGAAGGCCACAAGCCAGAAACTAGTTTGCGGATATTGGATGAATATGCACTAGATAGGGATTTTATGCACAAGCCTTCTGGCATCTATCAATTACTCTGGTTGGCACAGGGTGGCACTACTGTATGGAGAGTTTTGCCTTGTTTAATAACAATTATGTGCTAGTATAAGAGATAGTGATCATGTGATGTTATGTGTTATTACTAAAAAATTGTTTGTATTTGAAAAATTTAAATAAAGTTTAAAATTTTTTATACATTCAACATTTACTGATAGATAATGGAAATCGTCCAACATATTATTACATCTAATATACTATCATCACAAACCTTCAAGCAAACCTGATAATAATAGCAAATATTGAAAACAAAAATGCATGAAGTAGTCTTTTCAAAATAATATAATATCATGATGCTCAATGTGAATAAAGGGAAAAAATAATGGGAAAAAAACAATTACAAAGATATGTGAAAGAAACATCAACTTTTGATACATTGATAGCATCACATTATAGCCCAGGGAATAGTTTAAAAAGATAAGTTACAAGTAAATGCTAAGAAGAGCAAAAATATGACAACAGTATCATCAGATGTCCCTAATGTTTATAATAAAGACTTAGAAGTCATATTGAAAAACCATGGGAAGATTGTCAGTTGATATAAATATCTTTAAATATGGTGATCATAAATATTCAAATTATGGTAATTTCTATGAGTGAGAAAAAGTATTTTTGCTTTTGAACATAGTACTAATGAAGATTTTTGATAATACCATAGAAGTTGAATAGATTGCATCTGAATTTTGATTTGAAGCACAAATGGCCAAGTTTTCTTTTTGATCACATAAGATAATCTAGTTCATCAAGAAATGAATATTGCTCAGGAAGATGGAAATGAGAAAAATGAAAGTTGAGTAATGAGATGGATAGATTCCATCATCACAATAACGAATGCGATTTTTTAAGAATCTGAAAAATCACATAAAATTTCTTTTTCAGTTTATTTGATACAAAGATTGTATTATATACACATGTATAATAAAATAACTGATATGCCTTATAAATATCTGTTAATCAAATCTTTTAGATTTGTGATGCCTTCCTCTAATGCTTATTATAAATCTTAAACTATTGCTCAGTAAAATTTTTCATTCTAATTTCTCTAACTTAAGGGAACTTCCAACTTGTTAGGTAAGTTAGAGATTTAAAATGATTTAAGATTTGCAACAGAAATGGTACACTTTTTATTTATATGCTTTAATTGCACTTAACTTGATTTTGAAACTTGAACGATTAGCTTTGGTGATATATATATATATATGTGCTTTTTAATCCATTAATGCTTCAATATTTATACCTCTTAAAGATGGGAATAATTTAGATTTATATTAAACACCAAATTTAACAAAAATATTATTCTATAAGGAATATATATATATATAATGAATTGACTAATGCATCTAAATATCTGTAGCCAATTAAATTTTAAAAATTTACGATTGTTTCTCCCAAAGTTTATTATAAATCTTGCATTCTTGCTTGCTGTAGAATTTCTCAGACCAATTTCTATTATGTATTTTACAGAAAATCTTCATTTATCACATAAGCTAAACACTTGAAAAATCCTGAACACCCACATAGAAACTATATACATATATATATATATGTTTTATAAATCATGTTTCAGGAGCAACTATGCTTAATAAAATAAAATTAAAATTTCGACATGGTAGCACTGGCCCTTAACTGGGTGAAAAAAACAGTAATAATCGCATGGTTGTAACAGAGATAATTGTATCATTTAGATTGACTTAAATTTAGTAGTGTTTTTAAATTTTTATCCATCATCCATGAGGAACAGTATTGCATACACACACAACTAATGCCTGAGATTCAGACATCCTAAAGTTTTGGAATTCAGTCAACTAGTTTGCATAGTTATATAGATTCTGTCGTAAATGTTGTTGAAAATAAAACGTAGAAAGTTATGTGATGCTTTGTTTGTAATAAAACTATCATTAATAATGATCAAGCGTAATTGCTTGGTCATAATACTCTTTTCATTTGTTCTTCCAATCCTGTTTTGGGATAGAGAATCTATTACACATATATATCTTTGATAATTAATCCATGTGGTAAATTTATTTATAAAGCTGTTTTTTTAATGGCTTTCAGTATTCATCATTTAGTTTAACTGTATAAAAGGTCTCAAAATAATTTATTTTTGTTACATTTAATCTTTATATATATATTTTTAAGTAATAACCTGTATATTTATACTTTACGTTTGTCCAATATAATACTATTAAATCGTGCTTTCACACTTCTAACGTAAAGCTATAACTACAAATTGAAAATTAAATTAAATGGCTGAGCGCTTTCAAGAAGATGTACTTCTCATATTCATAGCCAGTTATGATCCCTTCTTTGAAATCATTATATAAATAAATCTTCTTGAAAGCGCTCAGCCATTTAATTTAATTTTCAATTTGTAGTTATAGCTATACGTTAGAAGTGTGAAAGCATGATTTAATAGTATTATATATATTTTTAATAAATTGCAGAGTTTATTCTCCCTCATCTCACATTTTTCGGGTTTAAATGCACTCAGTTTTGATATTATGAAATCTGTCTATACTAAGCTTTTTTGTCAGGTAAGTTATGTATTTTTTTGTTTTTAGTTTTGTTTGATTATTTCATGTTTTTATTGCAGGCATTTTTTGAGCAGTTGGCCAAGGATGCAGGCTTGCCAAATATAACTTTTGAAAATATTTGGTCAGTCTCTGACCCGGTGTATTGTGAGGTTGGTTGACTTCATTATCATTTATTCCTAAACCCAATTAATTTTTGGTGGAATATAAGTAATAAAATTTTTAAAGAATCATAATGGTTACTATCTATTAAAGACATCATATAATTCTTACTTGGCCACTTTTTAAAATTCTGTTCTCTTCAAGTAATAATAATAGCTATTCTTTTTTTAGAGGTTAGTTTAACAATTTTTTTATTTTATTGTCTAATTAATTTCCCTTTAAGTATATGAACAATCTAGTTTTTTGTTTCTTTAATTTTTCAGTCTATAATCAACTTTTCCCCATACTTCATTATTTTTACATTTATTCTTTATTTTTGCTATTCTTTTTCATTATTAAAATTTAAAAATTTCCAAATACTTTTTATTCTAATTATTTTTTTCATTATCTATATTTATGCTACACTTTTTTAATTTCTCATTTTATTAGTCAATAAAATAAAACTTCTTTATTCTATTATTTTTATGCATCATATTTATCTAAATAATTATATATTTTTTCAATCATTGTAAATCATAACAGTTTGTTATAGATTGTGTTTGTTCTACTGGTTTTATTCATCACAAGTACTTTGTATCACATGTTGTTGTTATTTCAGAATTAATTTCATGCTTGTTGAATTTTAATCTTATCATTTAAGTCTGTCAACAGATTATCAAAGCTATCCTAAATCCAGATGTTTTTAACTGCAGTTTTTTTTTAATGATCCTCTTTTATTTATTGTTGTAGGAGGAATTATCTTGATGAAATTATTTTTCATGATTAAGTGGAAAGATATTTAAATAATAAATCTATGGTTTTCTATATAAAACCCACCATAATCTGTATATCATTTACCATTATCTTAAGAGAGATGAAAAGCACAATTGACATATATGATTAACAGGAAAAAAAAAACGTAAACATTACTATATGCATATACATTTTATCTGATGAGTTCCATATAGCTTTGATCATTTATGTGTTTATTATCATTGCTTATTAACAATTATTGATAATGGTCTCAGACATAATATTTAGAATCATTAGAAAAAAAGGACTCATTTCACCATTTTGTATAGTAATTTAAGTTTGCAAATTGATATTTGGATAAATTGAGATATTTGATATTTAAAAGAAATTGAAGGTAGTATTTTGTCTGCAACAAACATTTTATTATCATATTAAATAAGAATATGGTAGTCCGAATAGACTTGTTGCTGAGACATATAGACTTGTGATATTAACTGTATGTATATGATAATTACTAAAAACCTTGCCATTGCACAGAGGCATTCTTTATTAAGGAAATTGATATATATTGCATGTTTAGGATTTAGAATTATCTCCAGAAATCAGAAAATGAGTATTATTTGACATAGAACATACAAATAAATGTGAAAGTTTTCTTTGATATATTTTACTGATAATTTGATGTTTTTGGTTTGAGAAAGCAAGTTTTAATTACTTTAATTGCAGCTCGATTATTATAAATGAAATATAGCCAAAACCATAGTTTTAGAAATATATAGTATTGTCATATGAAAGTCTGAATATTGAGTTTTAGTATTTATTCATTGGACCTTATTTGATTTATCGCTGGAGATAATTATATAAGTCATAGACAGTGATAATACAAATATAATAAATTCTTTAGTAAGGATACCATAATTTTTCTTCATCATATTTGAGTTTTTTTGTTAATATTATTGCAAACAATCAATACTATCGATTATTGCTTTTATTTCACTTTAACAATTATTATGTCCTGGAATTTTAGAAAACAAAGTTTTTTTTAGGAAAAGATACATTTTCCGTAGCATTACTCTCAATATCTGACTAATCAGTTGAAATTCTGAGATTTTAATTTGTAAATACTTTTTTTTGGTACTTATTTACCTACTGGAAGCTTGCCATCTATTTTTTTTAAATAATTCATTTTCAGGGGCTCAGGGGCTTACTTACAACTCATGATATAACCAATAAACATCACATGACCATCTCCTCTTATGCTTGTGTTTTAACACATGATATAAACAATATGATTGACAATATCATATTCAATAATTTTTTTTTTTTTTATTTATTTAAATGATAAACACAAAAGTCCAATAGATTATAATTCAAAAATTTTTTAATGTAAATACAGTAAATAAAATTAGAAAAAAAAAACACGATTAGTAGACTTTAAAAAATATGCAAACCAACATCACTTTTTGGGTGGGCACTATCTTGTAATTTTGAAAATATTCCACTGCATCTTGTTCCACCAAAGAAATATTCCAAATTCTAATTATATTTTCAGTTCTGTCAATGAAATATTCCAGATTTTAATTATATTTCCAAAAATGATATGGTAAAGAAGGAATGTTAAAAAAATCATATGTAAACTAATGTTAAAAAAATTTACGATAATTTGTCACTTGTTATCTGTTAGCCTCCTGTTAATAATTTTGAAAAGATTCCAGTGCATCTTGTTCTGTCAATGAAATATTACAAATTTTAATCATTTCCAGTTCTATCAATAAAATATTCCAAATTTTATAATTTTTCACGGGTTACCGAATGCTTAAAAAATAACAAATTTAGTGTCACGTGATAAGTTTTGAGCATGTGTTAATGCTTGAACTTTATGATCTAAATGGAATTTATTGAAAAATGTTTTCAAATTTTTTTAAAATTAACAATCAATTTAGAATTGTGAATGTAATTTATTAAAAAAAATTGGGATTAGCCCAGCCATAAATTCTATTCACAACTTAATGGAAAAATGATAACACTTAGTGAACACTCAATGTAAAACTAACAGATAACACATGACAAATTATCGTAATATTTTTTAACATTAGTTTACATATGGTTAACATTCCTTCTTTACCATATCATTTTTGGAAATATGATTAAAATCTGGAATATTTCATCGACAGAATTGGAAATATGATTAAAATTTGGAATATTTCATCGACAGAACAAGATACACTGGAATATTTTCAAAATTATTAACATGATGCTAACAGGAAACAAGTGACAAATTATCGTAATTTTTTTTTAACATTAGTTTACATGTGGTTTTTTTTAACATTCCTTCTTTACCATATTTTTGGAAATATGATTAAAATCTGGAATATTTCATTGAAAGCACTGGAAATATGATTAAAATTTGGAATATTTTATCGGCAGAATAAGATGCAAGGGAATATTTTCAAAATTACAGGATAGTGCTCTCTTGAAAAATAAAATTTGTTATACTTTTCTTAATTTTTTTTTTCTTTACTGCATTTACAAGTTACTTACAAACCTTTTGGATTTTTATATGCTTCAGTGAAATATTTTCAAAATTATGGGATAGTGCCATCCAAAAAGTGATGTCGATCTGCACACTTATTATACTTTACTAAATGAAAGTCTGAGTTCAAATCCCCTATATTTACTAAATGATGTTTTTTTAAAAATTTTATTTACTGTATTTACATTAAAAATTTTTTGTATTACAACTCTTTGGATTTTTGTGTTTCTTTATCATTTTAATAAATAAAAAAAAAACAATTATTGAATATTGTTTATACCATGTGTTCTGAGTCCCTGAAAGTGGATTATTTAAAAAAAAAAAGAATGGCAAACTTCTGGTAGGCAAACTACATAAGTACTCTTTTTTTTTTTTGCAACAAGACAATTGTCAAAAGGATTTGCATATAGTTAATGCCTTATTAATGTCTTCACATCATAGGATTAATGTCTTCATTATTTTGTGTAATATATATATAGTTATAATTTATTATAGAATTATCTAGCCATATATAAAAATTATACTACTCATAGTTGGTTATATTTGTGAAATTAATCAGCTTTCACATGGGTGAAAGAACAAACAAGTGTTTCTGACATCATTGAAAAAAATTAAGGGACTGAAGTGGAATTGGACTGGACATATTGTTAGAAGAGATGATAATAGATGGGCAGTTGAAATCTTAAACTCGATTCTTTGTGATTGTAAAAGATCTCAAATGATACCACATGTGAAATGGATGGATAAAATAAGGAAGTATGCTGGGACATGTGGAGAAGAGAGGTTAGAGATTAGAGAAGATGGATTGAACATGGAAACATCATCTTGCAGTGCATCGATAATGGCTGAATATGATGATGATGAACCAGTTGCCATTCAATGATGGCAGATATTGACAATTACAGATCAATTTCAAGAAAAGGAGGATTACACATTTGGAAGAAGATTATTCAATATTAAATATGATATTGTTGGACTTTATAAAATTAGAAAAAAATGTGAAGAGATGATTTAAAAAGTGGACAAAGCACAAATGGAGTGAGATTCATTATAAATAAAAAGTGGAAGAATAACATTGTGGAGATTGATGGTATATTTAATAAAGTGACAAGATTAGTTATTCAACTTACCGGAAAATACCAAATGCAGATAATTTAAGTTTATGCCAATAAGTTCTCATTGTGATAAAGAAGCACAGGATTTTTATATGGATAAACAAAATGTTTTCAAATACATCAAACAACATTTTAAAATTAATTTGGGAGACTTTAATGCTAGAATTGGTAAATGATTGAAAAATGAAAATGCTATTGGCTAATTTGCTTACGGATGATAGCAATAAGGGTAGACACAGACTTGTGGTTTTTTGACTGTATATAATGAATACTTTTTTTGAGAAAAATGCTAAATAAATGAATATAGAAGGATTGCGATACAGTGGAATTGGATTATGTTTTTATTAATAGACTATTTCAAGTTTGTAGTATTCTTAAAAGATTCAACACAGGAAGTGATCATCAATTTGTGAGATAACAAGATATGTCTTAATGCCAAATTAGAGAGATGAAAACAGTTAAGAAAGTCATTATTAATAGTTGATATTCCTAACCTTCAGAAATGTTTCAGTAAATTTAAATTAGAACTTCCAAATGGTTTTAGGATATTAACAGATTTTGAAGATAGATCAAGCTTGATTGCAATTAATAAGATAATTGATACTTCATTAAAAATCTCAAGAAAGTTAACTGGTACAAAGAAGCAGTAATCTTAAAGTAAACTTTTTATTGAAACATGATAATATATGAAGAAAAGAAAGAATATGATTTTTTTAAAAAAATGATCCATTAAAAAGAATATTTGGAATTTGGAAAAATGGTGTGAAAAAGAGTTAATAATATAGGAAAGCTATAGAAGATAATAAAAGGTTCAATAGTATAAAACACCATTTTGGTATTGAAAGAAAAATTATTTAATTGATAAGAAGAAAAAATGGAACTATTACTAAAAAGAGATATAACATCTAATGTGTGGCAAAGTTTTATAAGGAATTATAATAAAGAATAAGAAACTAAAATTCCTCTCAATTAATACATCTTCTGAATTGCATGGCATTTTAAACAAAGAGATGAGGCTTGCAATTAAATCTATGAACACAAGGGGATAGAATGATTATTGATACCTTAAAAGAAAGATTAAAAAAAAATAGAAAAATTATTGGAAAATTGTATATCAAATGTTTAAATATCAAAGATATATTAGATTATTGGATTCATATCAACCAAAAAAAAGCTGGATTTAAAAATGATTTTAGCACAATGGATTACATCCAAGAAGTTGAGAAATTATAGTAAGGACCAATGAATGTGAATTGCCATTATGCTTTGAATTGTAAATTATGGAAAGGCATTAAAGTTTGGGATCATGATATAGACCCGAGATATTTGTCATATTCTGAAGAATATTTATCAAAATGCAACAAGAGCAGTGATTAAATTCTGTGGTCATACTAAGAAGATTTACATTGAGAAGGGTAATTGCCTACCTCCAAAACTTTTTACAGCAATGTTACAAGAAGTATTTTGTGAATTAAAACGGGAAGCTAAAGAAGTAAAAATGAATAGAGATTATTTAACTCATCTAGATTTTGAAGATGATGTGGTTATTTTTGCAAATAATGCTTCAGAACTTCAGGAAATGTTGCAAGAGTTATCAGATGAAAGTAAGAAAGTAGGAGTAAAGATAAATAAAAAAAAAACCCCAATGTTTAATGGATTTCTCTGAAGAAGAAAATTAAATTTTATTATCATAAATAAAAAGTTAATAACTACAAATATCTCTAGTTAAATTATTAATACAGATGGAATGTAGTGGATGAAATTAATATTAGAATCCAACTTAGATTGCTTTTGGTAGAAATAACTTGATATTAAAATGAAATATATCTATATATCTGATCCTTTGCAGAAAAACAAATGAATGACTTGAAATCACTCAGCAAAGTATGGAGAGATGTATGTTAGGAATAACAAGAACAAATGGAAAACATGATCACCGTTTCTTATGCTTGCATATAACTGTTATTCAAACAGGAAAAACTGTCTATATGTATTGCCACTCAGTGCAAGCCAGAGTAATCAATGGATGCCAGAAGCTTGTGCATAAAATCCCCATCTAGTGCCTACTCATCCAATATCCCCAGACTAGTTTCTGGCTTGTGGCCTTCCTCAGGATCTGAGAGCACTGCACCTAGATGTTAGGATCTAATGCAACCCTTCAGCAGCCACCTTTTATCTCCAGTTAACTACAAAACTATGAGTCTTAAACTGAAAACACAATGTTTTCAATCCAAGCCCATTAGCTTATATAGTCATATGGGTCTGAACTCAGTTCAGTACCCATATATTTTGGTGTCTTTGGTTTTTTAATAACCATAGCCACCACTATTCTATTAGGCAGAATTGGTTTCAAGCCAATAAACATCACATGACAGCCACTTATGCTTGTTTATAACTGTTTTAAAATGGGCAAAATTCTCTATATGTATTGCCACACACAGCAAGCTAGTTTTGCCTGTTTTAAAACAGTTATACACAAGCATAAGAAGTGGTGGTCATGTGAATTCAAATTTCAGAGTAGTGCTCCGAGTCCATTAATTAAAGTATTTCTTAACAAAATTAATTACCTTGTCACAATCTAAAAATCTAATGCAAAATGGCAACTTATATTTATTGTGTTGTAATTAAAATCCTGTTTCTTTCTTTAATTAAGTCCAAATTTTCTGTAATTTCTAGTGATCTTAGGAAAAAATAATTCTTTAATTCCTAATATCTTCTTTCATAATTGCATTCTTCAATCATCTGATAAATTTTGCCATATACTTGCGAATAATTATTCTACTTTTTTACTTTCTTTCTTTAAAATACCTATAATGTTTTAATTATTTCATGAAACTGAATTATATTTTCTCTTTTATATAATACTTTATAGAATTCTTCTACATACTGTCAGTGAGGAGCCTTGGATCTGAGAGCACTGCACCTAGATCTATAAGCTAATAGCTAATGAACTTGGATTGAAAATATTATAGTGTTTTCAATTTAAGACTCATAGCTTTGTAGTTAATTAGAGATAAAAGGTGGCTGCTGGAGGATTGCATTAGATCCTAAGATCTAGGTGCAGTGCTCTCGCATCCAAGGCTCCTCACTGACGAAGGCCACAAGCCAGAAACTAGTCTGGGGATATTGGATGAGTAGGCACTAAATGGGGATTTTATGCACAAGCCTTCTGGCATCCATTGATTACTCTGGCTTGCACTGAGTGGACATATGTACAGAGAGTTTCGCCTGTTTTAGAAAAGAAAATACATGGCTGAGAAAATAAAGAAGTATTACTGGCATCACTGAAAGAATTAAGAGAATGAAATGGGGCTGCATTAGACATATTGCTAGAAAAGATGCTAATAGATAGTTGAAGTTTTAAATTTGATCCCAAAAGATTATAAAAACGCAAAAGAAGATCATATGTGGAAAAGAGAGGCTGCTGTTGGGAGAAACTGGATTAAATTTGGAGAGACCATCCTGCAGTGGATAGATAATAATTGAAAATGATGATGATGAGAGTGTCTTGGACTTTACAATTTTTAAAAAAGCATGCATAAATATTTGGAAAAATTCAAATTTTATGGAAAAAGCGATCATTATAACAGTTTAGATGAAATTTAGAGGTTTTGTGTCACATTTTAAGACTAACAAATTATTAAATTTATTAATTTGTTATTAATGGCTATATTACAGCTGTTTAATTTAGAAAATATACATATCAATATAAATGTCAATACTGAACTACTAAGCAATTATTTTCTTGCAATTTTTTTAATTTTTAAGAAGTTTGCAAATATACAACTATACAAATAACACTATTAAACCATACATATATAATAAAATTGTTTGTTTATATATCTCAACATATATTAATATGTACACACTAATACCTTCTATATATTTAATTTAAATATGGTTTTTTATATATATATGTATTTGAATGAATTAAATAAAGGATATCAATGTGAATATAATTAATAAAATAATTTATGTTGAAATATATAAAACATAGTTTTGTCTCATTATTTATATGTGAATTTTGAAGAAGATTATTGAACAATTCAAACTGTTAACATAAGATAAGGACATAAGTAAAGGAGTTTTCTATTCGAATGTAATATAATCAATATAAAAAGTAAAAATGAGAGAAGTGGACCATTTTTATAAATACATAAAAAAAAAAACCCAAAGTATCTTATTTTTGTAAAGGGATGTGTTATATACTGTACTTGATTTGATTAATAATATTATCCAAAGGTATTGTAGGAAATCTTGCTTTTGTGTTTTATGAGTTTTATTTAAGTGTATATAGATTTTTTGTTGATTTACATATGTTTGTCAGAAGCCAGGATTTTTTTGTAATCTGTATTATGCATATAAGAAGGTTTGATGAAAAAAGTTTGTTTTGAGTATTGGTTAAGAATATGTTGATTGCCAAGAGAATGAATGTGTTGTAGCAAGGAAATGTATAGATCATTTATATCTTAATTGTTTTTAATGGTATTTTGAAGAGCATGAAAAAGATTGAGTTAGAATTTTAGTTGCTGCACTTCTAGAAAGTTCATATCAAAACAGAGTTTGTAATTATATATTAGTTAATATATGTCAGAATTGGTCAAAGACATTTAGAAGATAACTGTGTGCATATTATGAGAGAATATTCAAAATGTGAAGACAGGAAATAGAATCAACATTGACTAATGTTTTGATTATTAGTAAGTTCAAGGATGTATCATGTATTATATGTTGTATTAGTTGCACAATGACATTTTACTGAAGAAGTTGCTGGTCTAATATTCAACCGCTTATAGAAATTTTAACTTCAGAGTATTCTCTTTCGCTTTATGATCTGTATTATTGATTACTGAAATCTAATATACATTTATTGGACTTATGATATTCACATTGATAATATTATATATTTTAAAAGTATAATCATAATAAACTAATACTGGTAATTGATGTAGGTGCACTAAAGATAAAATCATTAAAATGAAGATGGAATAATAGGATGATTGAATTGTTATATAGTAGCTTTTACAAAAGGATTATGGCTTCACAATATCTTTTGCTTTGAGGCACATGTATAAATGTTGTTTATATGTCTAATGCTTTTTCTATAGAATTTTTGCAAATTTTAACCATAGGTCTCTAGAGGAACATAATTTCCATTTTTACTATTTTAAATAAATTTTGTTAGAAAGAAATTTTTTTTTTCCTTTTATATATAGAAACTGAGTACAGTGCAGTATTCTAAATTTTAATTTAGAATGTTGTGCAAAAAAAATAGTACAATTTTTTTTTTGAAATTTAAAAAAAAATTAGTTCAAATTGTTAGTAAGATAATTGTTACTATTAAGAAATATCCTTAAAATTGTTAAATCAGAAGTCAAACTCTGATAATGCGCTATTGCTTTAAATATTATAAATTTCCGTGTACTCGCACATCAATAAGAGTTTAAAAAACTTAATTGAATCACTTAAGTTTAGAATGCATTTCTATAAATACACACCAACTTTCACTGACCATGCTAAATCAGGGCTTGAGTTTATTGTTGCCTGATGTTGTAATCAAATTTTGAATTGTACAAATCTATTTGATCTATTGCAGGAGAAAGATGGTGTCTCATTTTTAATCACCCATGATCAGACAAACATGACTTATAAATGTAAATCTATTATTATAAAGCATTGAAAATCTTAAAATTGTCAGATCAGAAGTCAAACTCGATAATACGCTATTACTTTAAATATTATAAATCTCCGCGCACTTACATGACAAAAAAAATGAGACACTGTCTTTCTCCTGTGATAGCTTAAATAGATTAGTACAATTCAAAATTTGATTATAACATCAAGCACATAATAGACACAAGCCCTTATTTAGCATAATCAGTGAAAGTTAGTGTATATGTAAAAATGCACTCTAAACTTGCGTGGAAATGTATAATATTTAAAGTAATAGCGCATTATTGGAGTTCGACTTCTGATCTAACATTTTCAAGATTTTCAGCTTTTTATAATAATAGATTTACATTTATAAGTCATGTTTGTCTGATCATGGTTGGTTAAAAATGAGACACTGTCTTTCTCCTGCGATAGGTTAAATAGATTTGCACAATTCAAAATTTGATTATAACATAGACACATAATAGACTCAAGCCCTGATTTAGCATGATCAGTGAAAGTTGGTGTATTTATAGAAATGCACTCTAAACTTAAGTCATTTACTTAAGCCTTTTAAACTCTTGCTGATGTGTGAGTGTGCAGAAATTTATAATATTTAAAGTAATAGCTCATTATTGGAGTTTGACTTCTGATCTAACAATTTCAAGATTTTCAGCGCTTTATAATAATAGATTTAAATATCCTTAAAATAAATTATAATATAGTACTTGAAGTTATTTGAAAAAGTTAAACAATGTATATTGAATCTTCTTACATTTCATAGCATATTGAGATATTTTAGAAAATATATTGTTTTAAAGGGTCAATTTTATATTTTATTGTTAATCAATATCCATTTATTTATTAGTGTTTTCTTGTCAATTATATTATAACTTATTAGCAATTTTCGTATTCAAGTGTATCTGACAGTTTTAACAAATAAAATGCAATCCTGAAGAAGGATTCTTGTCAATTGAAATATTGGATAGAAAACATTATTTAAAAATGGAATTGAAAATAATAAAACATGCCATTTTAAAAAAAGTATATATCATAATATTCAGTGCAGAGAAAAAAGAGTAAAAGAAAAATTGCATGAAAATAATAGAATAAAATCAAAATAGAGATTATTAGTTCTAAATAAGAACTTCCAAATATAATTTTGAAAATTAATAATTTTTATTCGTCATTCAATAGACTAGACATTATGTACTTAATGAATAATATTTCTGTAGTGTAATTTATTATTCATTAAGTATAATATTGAATATGTTTGATATAATTTTGTAATATTTTAGTTTCTACTTGGCTTTTGATTGCATTATAAAAAAATAACCAATTAAGTAATTTATATATTACAGAGTTAGATCTTATTATGAATGAGTGTACATGAACCTTATGTCATTATAAGTCACAGTTCAGAATTTAACTCTTCTGTTATATAACATCTTATATCTTAATTAAATACTGAGTTTATAGAGGTGCATATTGCTTGGATGAATGGGAGAAAAAATTGATAAAGGAAGCAAAGAAAAGAAAGGGATTGATAAAAAAATTAAAAGTATTTTTCGTATAATAAATATGATGTAGCTAGAATTGTATAGGAGTGGCAGTAACAGAGTTAACTTATGGTAATGATGCATTATGTTTTAGTAAAGGGTTTTTTAGATTACTTAGCAAAAGTACAAAGAGAAGTTGGAAGACATGCTTTAGATACAGATGTGTGGATAGCAAAGGAGGCAATTCAAGGAGAAGTGAGATGGTCAGGATTTTATATGAGAGATATAAAAAGCAAAATCAAAATGTTCCATAGATTGCAATTTATGGATAGTAAGAGAATAGATAAAATAGTATTTAATTGGGTTATGAGTAAAGGACAGGCAGTATAGTATGCAGAAGATTTGGATAAAGACTTTATATCAGTATACTTGCATAAAAGGTGTGATGACTATGTTTAGAGGATTGTTGAGTGTTATAATGATAAAGGATGGGATAGAAGAACAAATGCATTAATAAAAAATAGGGAGCTGGAGAGATGGAGAATTAGTATGGAGAGTAAAAAAAGTCTAAATATATATAGAATTAACAGAATATTGGGTATGAGTTAATTGTTTAAGGCTCGAACAGGGTCGTTAGCAATAAGGGACTATACACATAAATGGAGAAGTATGGGTGATTTAGTCTGCATGTTATGTAAGCAAGGCATGGAAAATATTAGGCATCTGTTAAGTGAATGTAAATGCTCACGAGCAGAAAGGGAACAAATAATGAAGTGGGAGAATAAATAAAAACTAAGTGATTATGCAGAAAGTGGGTTCTTAGTCTTTATTCTCGGTTTGGAAAAAGATAAGGAGGATCTAGATATAATGACCATGGTGGGAACAAAGATGATGTGGAAATGGTTTGATGCAGAATAGAGAAGAATATGGGAAAAACTTAGGGTGGGGAATGGAAAGGGAAAGTAAGGTGACTAACAGGTTTTTCTGGGTATAGTGGCTGAGAGATTGCTGACTTTGATAAAGGAGTAGCCATATCACATCAGAATATAAAATCACTAAGAAGTTTATTATAAAATGATATTTATGCTATTAAATTAAAATTGTCATATGTAGGATTAGTAAAATCTAGTTACTTAATTACAGATTTGATAAGGATTATTATTTTAATATATACCTTTTAAATATTTATTTTTATTTTTTAGAAAACTCATCATTTCATATTACCTCCGTGGGTTACTGATAGTGTTTATGAAGACATGAGATATTTATCAGACATTACATTTTATTTGAATTATTGTGGTCAAGAAATAAGCAAACTTAAGGGTGGTAAGGTTTAATTAAGATTTGCTGCTAAAATACATACATATTTTATACTTATTAATTAGTAAAAATAAAGTTTAAATTAGATTATGTGAATAAAATTTAGTACATTTATATTGATTAAGTGATTTGATTTTAAAAATTCTCAAAAGCAACTCCTCATAAATCCATTCAATAGACCCAGATTCAAGAATATTTATAAAATGAATATTAAGCATCAATTTATTTATTTGTGCCATTTCAAGATACCATTTGCATCAGCTCCAGCTTTTTATTCCGATTTTTCAAAAACTGTGCCACCCAATTAGATAATCATTTAATACCTTCACTATCCTTTATTGTTTAATTTAATATATTAATACCCCCCCCCCCCCCCACACACACTTTTCTAGAAATTTTCTTTTCTTTCTATGTGATCATCTAAATCTGCAATTTTCATCAGAGATCCAATTTATATTATGTTTGGTAAAAAGGTGTGCTCTGCTGTAACATATTCAGGAAATTGTCAAGTGATTAATCTATAATCTAAGAATGGATTTAACTATTGAAATGGTGATGAACCATTTATAGTCATTTGGGTTCTTTGGTGTTTTATTACCAAGAAATATGTTTGGTCTAGTTCTGATACCCATGACATTAGTACTTGGAAAACTTGCTATATTAGTATTGTTTTCAACAGTTGGTTTTAGTGTAATGGAAAATTGATTTCACATTTACATAATATTTATATATCTTAAATCTATGTATGTATTATTACAATTTTTAACTGATGGCAAAATTAATTTATATATTGATTCAGGATAGATACAAGAATACTATTAAGAGTTCACATGCTTTCTCTGGTGCTGATATAAACTCACATCATAATTTGGTTATGACTAAAAAGTAAAAAGAATAAAAAGAGTGAAAAGATATATAAGACGGGACTTAATTGAGAGAAATGGAGAAAGGAAAATTTGGTTTAATATGTGAAAATACAATAAAAAAGATTGATAAAGATGAGGAATATATTAATAGTTCTGATAAGTGTTGGTGTAGGACAGCAAAAATGATATAGGCACTATTCGGTTAAAGAAACCTAAATGACCTTGGATAACGAAAAATATGTTGGAAAAGATGGAAATACAGAGAGGATGGAAGAATGTCAGTACTGAGGAAGGGCAAAGTGCATATGGAGTTTACTACTCTATGGTTGTGAAATGTGGACAATGAGTAATAAAATTAGGAACAGATTGGAAGCCTTTGAGATGTGGATCTGGAGAAGAAGGGAAAAAATCAATTGGATGAATAAAATAACAAATGAAGTTTTGAAAAGAGTAAATAAAAAAAGAAGATTGATTGAGGAAATTAGAAAGAGAAATTGGATTGCACTTATATTAAGAAGAAAGTATAGCTTAATGAGAGATGTTTTGGAGGGAATGGTGAGTGGAAACAAGAAGAAAGGATGGAAAAGATTGACTGGATAATATAAGAGATAGGAAGAGGTACGTGGAATTGAAGATTCGGGCACTGAAGAGAATGGATTGGAAAAATGATCTGGACTTATCCATGGGACAGACTACTATTGATGATCTAAGTAATAATTATAATGACTTTTTGAAGTATAGAATCTCAGATTAATGATCAATTTTATAATAAAATCTATCACCAAACAATTGCATTTTAGTTTTTCAGCTCTCTTCACTCTGCTTACAATTGTTTTAAAAAATAAATTTTACAATAATTAAGGGTGTTTTTTGTAGTAATGGGAAAAAAATCCATGACGATATCATGAGCATATATTTTGGTAAAATCAAACCACAAATTGATTATAACATGAGAAATACTTTTCAAACAATGTCTGAAGATAATTTTTAAACTAAGAATTCAATTGCAAGCATTTTTTTTTGTTTTGTTTTGTAAATATTTTTATTTTTAGCTAAGTGCTATTTCTTTTTTCCAACAAATTCAAAAATCTTTACTATATTGTTATCACTTCTTAAGACTTACGGCTTCTAAGGATTTATGTATTAAAGTTTAAAATAGAAAAAGACTCCTATGCAGTATTTTTAATTGTTGTAGACTTACAAACAGCTAAATTTTTTTTACTCAGCATTAAAAAATTTAATCATTTGATATTTTAATTTTAACAATGTGGAATTCATAAAAAAAAAAAAATACTTCACTGTATATGATATGTAGTTTGTGACAATTTCTTCATTATTAAGTATACCCTATGTGGTAGTATTTTTCAGTTCAATTTGTAAAAAGTTGAATTAATAGCTCTATAGCAGATAGGAAGCCTTCGAGATGTGGTTATGGAGAAGAATAGAAAAACAGTTGGGTAAATAAAATAAATGAAGTTTTGAAAAAAGTAAATGAAGAAAGAAGATTGTTTGAAGAAATTACAAATTGAAAGAGAAACTGGATTGGGTATATATTAAGAAGAAAGTATAGTTTATTGAAAGATGTTTTAGGAGGGAATGGTGAGTGGAAACACGAATTAAAGGACTGAAAAGATTGACATTGTTGGATGGTGTAAGAGATGGAAAAAATTACGTTGAATTGAAAAGCTGGGCAATGAAGAGAATGGATTGGGAAAATGGAATTGGTAATGTGACTACTCTCTGGGCCTGTCCATGGGACAGAATAGTATTGATGACATTATTGATAACATCCTGTATTGGATTGTGTTAGGATAAAAACTTGGACTATAAACTAACTGATATTTTGCTCCATGCAACACTTAATATTTTTTTATTAATTAAATCAATTTGTGTGTTATAAAAATATTTTTCCATTTCCACGTGGACAGTTTATATTAATTTTAAAATGGTGTCTTCTGTATGTAAATAATTTTAGCATCTATATTCAAGTCCATGCAACGATTAATTTTTTTTTTTATTAATTAAAAATTTTTTGAATTAACATGATAGAAAAATGTTTTTCATTTTAAATTAACTTCATGATTTATATCTTGCAAACTAGGAAGTGATAACAACTTATTAAAATCAAAGTCTGCTGCTTCTTCAATCTATTCACTTTAAAGATCTTCATATTTATTTCAGAGCATGTGTTGGAGTTGATATTTCAGACTGCATGTCTAGAATTGATGAAGAAACTCTTGTAAAATAAAATATAAATGTAATGGCTTTGAAGCAAGGCTGAAAGGACATTTAGAAAGAAATTTGGATTGAATATAATTATGTACTATTTATTCTCCTTTCATCTAAGAAAAAAATATGACCCAATAACTTTTTATAATGTAAATTGATGGTGAGTGCAGAGTAATCCTCTTTCATATTACATATGCTTGTTATGTTTATCAAATGATTATCATTTCTTTATTTCTTTATGCTTGCACAAGTTATTAAAACAATAGCACCCCCCCCCCTCCACCACAATAATATTACATGATCACCATTTCTTATGCTTGCTTATAACTGTTGTTAAAACAGGCAAAACTCACTATACATATTGCCACACACAGCAAGCTAGGGTAATCAATGCCTAAGATCTAGGTGCAGTGCTCTCAGATCCAAGGCTCCTCACTGACGAAGCCCACAAGCCAGAAACTAGTTTGGGGATATTGGGTGAGTAGGCACTAGATGGGGATTTTATGCACAAGTCTTCTGGCATCCATTGATTAGTCTAGCTTGCTGTGTGTGGCAATACATATAGTAAGTTTTGCCTGTTTTAACACAATAATATTACCTAGTGCAAGCTCTAGTAACCAAGAGATGCTAGAAGATTGTGCATCATAATTACTATCCAGTGCTTTCCCATCCAATATTTAGATAGAGATTATGATGCATAACCTTCTAGCATCCACTGATTATTTGAGCTTGCATTAAGTGGCACTATTATGCTAAAAAAATTGCTTTAACAGGTTGTGTAAGACTAAAGAGATTGTGATCATGTGATATTTAATGGTTTAATATTAATCCTAACCAAAGGATAAAATGACTATGATTATTAAAATCAGATCTCCAAAATATACAGATACTGAACTGGATGCAGATCTGT
Source organism: Epiperipatus broadwayi (assembly GCA_028023455.1). NCBI lineage: Eukaryota > Metazoa > Onychophora > Udeonychophora > Euonychophora > Peripatidae > Epiperipatus > Epiperipatus broadwayi. Next base: position 1,238,197 of record JAQFVV010006330.1, read on the forward strand.
ATGAATACACAAGCAAGTTAGCTTGGACTGAAAATGTTTTCAGCTTGGACTGATAGCTTTATAGTTAACCAAAAAAGTAAAATGTGGGTTTTGAGCGCTGCATTAGATCCAAAAATCCAGATATACTATTCCCACATACAAGCTTCCTCACTGATGAAAGCCATAAGCTAGATATTAGTCTGAGGATATTGGATGGGAAAGCACTGGTTAGGTTATTATGATATATTATCTTCCAGCATTTGTTGATTACTGGAGCTTGCACTAGATGGTACTATTGGAGGAAAAAAAATTGCTACTATTTATTTATTCTAAACAGACGAAAATCAACTGTTACACATGTCACTGAACTGTTTTATTGTTTTTATTGACTGCCAAAGAATCTTTCTTGAATTTTTTTATCATATGAAAGATTTTGTCAAACTTCATTCTTTCATCATTTTTTTTATCTTGCAGTTAGTCACTTTTGTTAACTAACAGTGAAAATATTAATTGTTGCATAATTTATATTGATAATTGTAGAATATTGATAAATTCTTCAGTAATTGTGTTTTTTTAAAATTAAAAATTACTTGCATAGCATTAAATTTGACATTATAGAATTTCTAAATGGGAAGTCCGTTGGTTTTATTATTAGGGGTAAACGGCATTTTTATGTGCTTTAGCACATAAATCGTGCCATCCTGTGGCATGGATGTCAATAAAACAACTACCTTTTATTACTATATGATTAGCACCAAAAGTAACAAAATTTTTGTGCTCTCAACTATGAATATTATCATAAAATCTGCAGATCACACAAAATATCTGCCATTATTATTTTGAATAACATAATTTGCGGTCCACAATTTATTACCCAATATAATTTACTTCTTTTTATATTCTATTCAATACAGAGTACCAAATGTTACAGCAATCATCATTAATCTTTTCCAAATAATTCCATATATATTTAATATATGAGAAACATGCTAGATTTTTAATCACATTTTATTTTTTTGCTTTTCAATTCTAAATCCCAATTATTTATAATTCTTTTTCACTTAACAAAGTATCTAAATATTATATTTCACTTCTTGAAAACAAATATTCTATTTTTATTTTTCAGTTTTATTCTTTTCGTACCTCTTCCTGTCTCTCAATGCTTCTCTAATAACAACATCATATCTTTTACATTGTCAAAAATACCATATATGTCATCCATAAAAAAAAAAAAAAAGAATTGTCACATTACCTGTTCTTTTTGTTCCAACTCCATTTCTAAAAAATTATAATAAAAATTATAATATAAATTTAAACTCCATTTCTAAATAGGCAATTAAAAAAAAAGGCTAATGGCTTTATTGCTTAGGAATTCATAAGAAGTTGGAATGCCAGAATCAATCCAGGTAACTCCTGATCTCAATTCAAATGCTTTACCACTGCGCCAAAAGCACGGGTAAAAAGACGTATGAGTTTATTGCTCAGAAATTTATGAGAAGTTTGAGTACCAGAATTGGATCTTGGGATCTCCCATTCCCAAGTCTGAAGCTTTACCTACTTCACCAAACTATGCAGAGCAATAAAAGGCATAAGACTTTATTTCTTGGGAGTTCACAAGAAGTTTGAACGCCAACCCTATGAGTGCCAAAATAGTTAATAAAAATGGTAAGTGAATATTTCTGTTTCAGTTCAATTTCACATTTAACCCCCCTTACCCAAACCAGTACTCATAAAAACTACTCTTGTGAAGATATTAAAATTCTAAATCTGTCTCCATATTCAAAGCATCTGAATATTTTATTTCTATCTATCATAAGCTTATTCTGCATCTAAAGTCCTGTGTAGTTTAGTGCAGTGATAGAATATTAGATTAAGGAGTGTAAGATCTTCGGATTGATTCCAGTGCTGGCACTTCTAACATTCAAACTTCTTATGAACCCTTGAATAATAAAACAATTTTTGTCATGTATTCAACTTATTCGCTACACACAGGTTCGATGGTGATTGCACCAGTGTGTTGTGTATTTGAAATGCAAGCACTCCAAATTCCAATGAACAAAATAATAAATAATAATAGCAAAAAGTTATTGCTAAATGCACAACACAATATATATATATAGTTCACTTTGGTTCACTTCCCTTGACAAGTTATTGCTACACTCACAACACAATATATATATATAGTTCACTTTGGTTCATTCCCCCTGACACACTTCACGATTGGTTGCTTACTTGATGGTTTCCTCTGGCCTCAGTTTTCCCAAAACTCTTGGGCCCTGTTTGGCTGCTGCTTGCGAACACATTTTCACACTAAAGTACTGCACCGTCACTTAAGCTTTTTTCAGCTACATGCACTTCCGCCTCTCTGCAACCGTCCACTTGGTAACTTGCTGGAAGTAGCACAACATACTTTGTTGCTCAAACTATTTAAGTCCCTTTAGTTAGCCTCCGGCAATCCAAGGTTCATCCTTGATGTTATCCGTCTTGAATTCCTCTTTGCATTTTTAATTACACACACAATTAATTAGTATTGTATCAAAAAATATTTGTAATTAGCAAATATTTCTTGGCATTTATCGAATGCAATATTCTTATTGCAAATACATAAATTTAATCATTAATTAAATTTAACACTTAGATCAGTTAGCGATATAATGAAGAACAAATATATTTCTTTAATATTTTCTTTACTTTTTCTGGAGTACAAAACTTATACTTGGATGTCAATGTAAATATTTTTACAAAACACTCCAATTTTAGTATTTTTTTATATCTAAAAATGCAATAATGATTTATTTTCTTTATCCTCTATTCTTCTTTCTAAATAATGCATTCTGAATCTCTCAAAATTTCATTCTCTTTTCATCCAAGTAAGGAATATATAAATTATAAACATGGAAGTTATTGTTACTGGTCTATAAGTTAATAACCTAAAATCTTTTCACTATTCTTTGTATAATAATCTAATTCTCATTCCCTCCCATTTATTTGGAATCTTATTATAAACTATAATTTTATTAAAACTTTTTTTAAAGGCAAAACCTATTTTTTTATACTTACTACCATTTCAGTTGCCATACTGTCTAAACTTCTTGTTTCTTTTTTAATATTTCTGCATTGTTCTATTTAATTCCGAATCTGTTACTCTATTTTTTCATAATATAAACTCTCTAATGAGTCATATTCACTTGTCAACTCATTTTCATTCAAAGATTTTATTATAAATTTATTAAGTATTTTTTCAAGTTTATTTTTATTCACACATTTGCTTCCCTCTAAATTTAATATATAACACCTTTTTATTTCTCTTCTTCACACATTTATAAATTTTTTTGTAACTTTCCGTTCCTGCTGTTAATTTTCCCCATTACCTTCTTATTAAGTTCTTGCCATTTCCATTGTAATTCTGTTTTAGTTATTTGGTTCCTATTGCCTCATTAAAATATTTACATAACTGTCTCCTTTTTTTTTTTCATTTATATGTATATATATTTTTATTATTAATCCAATCTTCTTCACCATAACACCTGCTCCTTGTAAATTTAAAAGCAGTTGCCTTCATAATTGTTTCCAAGATGCTCTTAGATCCATCCAGATGTGATATCTATGCAAATGTCAGTTTTTCCTCATTTCTGTTTTATCAGATTTTCATTAACCATTATGTTGAACTGTTATGTATATTTAAAAGTTTTTAAGTAGTTTTTAAAATCTTTTTTATTTTTGAAGAGAATTAAATATAATTAGTTAAAGCTTGAAATTATTTAAATTTAATTAATTTTTCTTTTTTGAAAATTATACTTATATATATATATTTAATTGATTGTGCTTTTTTCTTTAGGTTCACTCCTAGGCCAGATAGTTAAGAGTATGATAAACAAAAAAGAAAATAAAGGAGATGAAGGAAAATTAAAAATGATAGTCTACTCAGCTGTAAGTGAATGTCTTTTTTCTTGATAAACTTTTTTAAGAAAGATAACAATTTTTTTTTAGAAAATTATTTATTTTAAAATAATTAAAACAGTGCATAAAAAATGTCTATTAAAAAGTATAATTCCTTTAAACATTAATGTAATGCAATCTTGTAGGATTTTTTGTTATTTTGAAATAGTTCATTTTCATAACATTATTCACATCTCATTAAATATTTTTTTTTTTTTTTAAAAAGGAAGAATTGCATCTTTTAATAAGAGTACAGTTATGATATTTAATATTATATATATTATCTTGTTTCTGTGTTCATGGCTTAGAGAGCTAGAAATTCTATCTTTTTTTTAAAAAATAAGTCATAACAACGTTTTTATATATTATTTATAGAAATGAAAATATTTTCACATAGATATCCATATTTATAAATATATCTATGTGAAATAAATTGAAGCGATATTAAATCTTCAAAGCGCCATCTACATTATCTTCCTTTGCTACATGCTTGTGTATATGTATATTCAATGGCCTTTAACGTCTTTACAGATGTTTCAAAGACAAATGTGTTAATGAATAATTTTTTTTTTGGTGTCTGCATCTACTGGTATATGGAAACCAATCAGTTGCAATAAGAACAATAACTAATCATGTTTGTATTCAAATATCTTATTTGCATGTTTTGTTTTCTTTGAAAGTATTATATCTTGTTCCAGAGTTGTAATTTTAATTTTGCCTCTATTTCCTTTCTTCAAAAAAAAGATCTAGAAAAAAACATTTTCTTAAAGAATGGTAATTGTTATATATTCTTTTGACACATCCCATTCCAGCCATATTATTATTAATGCTGCAGTATATTGCTTTGAAAGACAGGACTGTAGATGTCCTTTAAATCTGTTACTTTATCCTGTTATATTATATTAATAAGTTTTTTTTAAAGATAGTGCAGGTAGAAGTTATTTCGGCTGTGAATAAGTTGCCCAACTGTCACATCTGTGTAAGATGTAATTAAATACACAAACCTAATAGATTATGTATTTAATTATACTTTTATTTCTTCATTAAGAATGTATATTTTATGGCTATAGTTCATTTAAAGTGATGTTGGAAGGTTTTGTTGCCTTTTGGATAATTCTTTGGGACAAATATTTTGAAAGGTCAATGCTATAGACATGTTTCAGATCCATAATTACAGCATCACCTTTAAGAATATTGTTTGAAAAGAAACTTGATTAGGGATTTGTGATGTTTTTTTTCAAATTTGTCTTTAAGTTGTGCATGGTGTTTTTAATACTATATATATATATATATAAATTCATTAAAGATAATTTTCTAGTGGTTGGGGAAAAGTTCCAACATTGTTTAACTTCACATTTGATCTTAAAAGTCTTAACTGTGTTGTAATTAAATTCGATGTAGATTTTATTTTTTGTGGAAGGAGACCATTAATGGTAACAGTTTGGGTGTGCATATACTGCTATCTGCTACCTTGTAGAGTCAATTGTCTATTATAGTATTAAGGCTTTTGCTAATTCAGTGAAAGCTATGAAAACTAGTTTAGTTTAATTCCTTCACTATTCTTAGAAATTTTTTAAGTCAAAAAAATGCTCATCTCAAGAAACCACATCATATCTCAGAAAATATATTTTTAATGAGTTTTTGTAAGTATTATAAAGTAATTTGTGTGAATGGTTTAAGAATAAAATGTCTAATAGTTACTGCAGTCACTGTGTCATTCTTATTAACTGTAACTTTTCTTAGAATTATTTATACTTAAAGAATTTTAATTTCTGAGTTAGTATTGGAGAAAAGTTTGTAAAATTGTGCAAGAAGAATACTTCTCTAATTTTTTTTTAAGAATTTCAGAATGATGTTATTTTTATCTGGTATTCTATTCTTAAGTGAGAAAGTTCTTAATAGATTCAATATCTTATATTTTAAGTAGAGGACTCCTTCTTCTGCTACTTTAGCACTGATTATTGTAAGCTGTCACCATCGTCTTGCTCATATATTTTCAGTAACAAAAAAATCTTTTAACAAGAGTTAAATGTTTATCCAATTGTTATAATCTTAAGTATCTGTTGTTAAAAACATTGTTTGCAAAAGAAAAAAAAAACATTCCCGAAGACACAGTGATTCTTCTGTACATTAAAAAGATTTTTGATAAGATCAGCACATACCTATTAATATCAAGACATTTCCATAGGTCATAAAGATAGATTCCTCTCCAAAAACTTAAAATTCAGACATTCTTAAAATATCAAGGAATGCATGAAATTTTATGTTTTGTTTGCCACAGGATGTATTGGGCCAATTGAAAAGATACATCAGTGTATAAGAGTTATGAAAACATAAATGCTTTCAATTAAAAAGGTCACTAATATTTTTTTTTACTTTACATTAAAATTAGGTCATACTTTTAATTCTGACAAAATTATAAAAGTATTATTCATGTATGTCTATCTGTGAAGATTCTGAAAAAGAACATGTTTAAATCAAAGTTTAAAAAAAAACACACCCACAATGCATTCCTGCATTAGGGAAATATTCAGTTTTTTTTTGAGATTTGTTGAATGCACTGAGTTGTTGGTTAGTATCTGTATTGTTTCTGAGTTTTAGGTTTATTATAGATTATGTCTTCACATGCTACTCATCATCATGAAATAAGGATGCATTTATATAATGGAATTGTTTTTTGAAGGATAATACATTTGTGATAGTTTTTTTACTTTTTGTAATAGATCTTTATATATTATTAAAATAATTTATTCAAATTTCTTTTTTTATTATTAATTTTTATTTCTATGTTCGTCATATTTTGCATATTCAAGTAGTGCTGCTGAAAAATTTATTGTAATGTGTCATAATTTCTTATATATATATTCTTTGATAATTCTAATAACTAATACTTGCTTTGAAAAAAAAAGACAAGAAATACATTTATGTATTTAATTAAATTTTGACATATAATATTATTATATCGATTAGGATTTTAAATATCAGCTGTTATTGTGTTTTTTTTTTCCTTCATATTTTAAAATTGTAAACAATCTTTTCTAAATATTCTAAAATCAGGGACACACTCTGAACATTTATATTGGTTTGTGCTATTTAATTTTTAAATTAGAGAACATTAATAGTAATTATTTGAAACCAGGCACTCTTCACAAACCTGGAGCTTAATTGTAAATATAGGGGATTTGAACTCAGACTTTCAAGCACTCTTCAAACATTCACACTATCTCATATAACTGATACACATGACCACATACATGTAGAAAATACAAGTAATCGCCAATATACGTATTCCGTGGTAAACCAGCACTCATCAATTGGTCCAGATTATCATCTCCCACATATATATAATCAGCGCTCAGTTTATATTAAGATAGCAAATCTTCACACTTTAATGTATTTAAATGGATAAGGTCCTATACATGAGGGGTCAGAGTGACTTGAGGTCAACATGGGTATGGCAATAATATTGGCATCAGCATGGGATTTGTACTTTCCATCTGAGATTTTCAATGATAAGGATGGCTGAAAAGTTGGAGTAGATTGAAGCTTGTCCATTAAAGTATGAAGATTTGCTATTTTAATATAAACTGAGCACTGATTATATATACGTGTGGGAGATGATAATCTGGACCAACTGATGAGTGCTGGTTTATCTCGAAATATGTATATTGGTGATTATTTATCTTTTCTACATGTGTGTGGTCCATGTGTATATTATATGAGATAGTGTTGATGGTTAAAGAGTGCTTGAAAGTCTGAGTTCAAATCCCCTATATTTAGAACATTATATTTATTTTTTTGAAAATAAAACTAAAATAAAAATATATGTATAAAAATTGTAAAGTAATTTAAAAATGAGAACTATATTCTTCATTAGAGAAAGCTGTGTATACACATCATATATAGAATCTATGAAAATAAAATGTTTATTTTTTTTGGTTATTAGTTTGTGTGAGTATAAAACAATTGAAGAGAAAAAAATGTTAAAAACTGTAATGATGCAAGGAGATTGAACTCTATAAATATGCACCTTTTTTTTTGTTAATATAAGGTACAATCCTAGTATTCGATTGACACAGTTTAGGGAATCCTGATCTAAAAATAGGAAGAAATGCTATAACAATTGACATTTAATAAGATAAATTTATCTTTAATTTTTTCCCCCAGAAATATACATTGTGTACTAACTTAGCTTTTGATCCAGTTCATCTTTACTAGTTTATATATTTTTAATTATGTTAAAATGAAGATTTTCACCAGTTAAAGATGTAAACATAGTTTTCAAATTCATCCATGTGAGCAATTGCTAGATACTAATCTTTGTGCTGGATCTTAGCTGCTATCATGTTAGTAATAATGGTGACAGTTATTTTTATTACCAAAGTAATTGCAGATGAGATCCAATAAAAATATCAAAGATATTATATTTATAACAAGCTATTACTCACATGTAATCTTAAAAATTGTTTTGATTTTGGCTTATACATGTATTAAGTAATTTTAGCAATATATAATTACTATAGCTTAATGCTAATTTTGTTATTAATGTATTTTAGCATGACATTACATTAACAGCTTTACAGTGTACCCTCAACTTATTTAACAATATCACACCGCCTTATGCTTCATCTATGTTTGTTGAATTGCATGAGGCCCCACTAGGAAATTATTATGTTAAAATGTTTTATCGTAATGATTCTAAAAAACCTTTAATTCCACTGAAACTTGAAGACTGTGATGAAAATTGCTCCCTTGTTGATTTTATACAACTAACAAAAAAATCAATACCTTTTGATTTGAAGAAGGAATGTGAATGGCAGCCTGGGCTCAAATTTGGTAAGTTACTTAGAAATTATGAATTTGTACCTAAAGTATTTATGGGAATTATTTTAAATTGCAAATTATACTAAATTTTTTTTGTATATTTATGATTTAAAAAAAATATGAAAATTTATTTGCCAGTGTGTGTGTTAAATTTTATATGCATGGGCATATATATAATTAGCTCTTAAAAGGCTTATCGAATGGCAAAGCCTGTTGCATATATATTCTACATATTTACTGGTTAGTAAATACTGCATATATATGTCTGTAAAATAGAATTTTACATTTTTGTTAAACTATTTGCAAATATAAAATCATTTATTGTAGAAAAAATTGATCTTTACTATTGTTGGGAAATAATTTATTTTGATTTGATTAAGAGCTTAATCTCTATCAACATATAATAATATTGTAGAAGTCTTCGTACATCCTATCAAACTTTCTTTTCCATATCTTTATAAGTTAGCATAATCTTTTTAAGATTTTAAATGAATATTTGTATTTACTTATTTTTATACTAAATGGGCTATCAGTTTCCAAATTTCACTTTCTTTTCATCAATTAACTCTTTTCATTATTTCACTAGAATTGGAATTTATTTCTCTATTGTTGTCTTATTTTTTTCTAGATTGACTTCTATAGACTCTCCTATATTGCATTTGTTTCAAAATTCTTATAATTCTTAAGGGCTATCAAATTGATATGTAAATATTTTATAGCTGCTAACTTCAATATTATATACAGATGTGTCCAGTGAGCATTTATACATATGTAATAAATATAAAAATCAAATAAATCCACTAATGCAAACATAAAGATATTATTTTGTATGATTATAAACATGTGCTCAAGTAGGTCAATAATGTTTTCAAAATAACAGATATATGTGAACAGTAGTAGTTATAATTAAGGTTTATGTTCAGGTTGTTTTTTAAATAACATTTGGGTTAGTACTTAGATTCTAGAAACTAGTTTTTATAGTTGAGAAACCAATCACAAATAATTATGGAAAGTTAAGTTATCGATGATGTTGAACTGACAAACACTAGAATCTGATAAGAGAAGGCTATGTTGACATACAAGATTAGAATATAAGAGACCTAAGAAGAAGCTAATTCTGGAACCAGATAAGACAAAAGCAAATCTCTTTTGGAGCTTTACTCTCTATAGATGCTAAAACCAGTCTAGAATATACTGCTTAGCAGCCAGATCTTAGTGTTTCTGTAAATTTTTGGAATAGTTAGATAACAGAGTTCATGTTATGAAGAATGATCATTAATCTAGATATTAACACCCAGTTTATATTGTTTGTAATTACCCAAATTCACAGTTAAATATAATTTTAATTTAACAGTATTACTTGTATAAATTCAATTTTTTACACTTCAAGATAATAGTAATAGGACATCATGAAAATGAGTAAAATAAAAAGATTATTGTGAAACAAAAAATAGATATTATTAATGATAAAATATCCTTATGAAGATTGTTAAAGTTAGTACAGATTTTATTATAAAATGAAAGGAATAATTGTCAAGTGAGGTAGATCACAAGTAGCTTGTTATCCTTACTTATGACATCTCAGTTTTGTGATACAATGTAAATGAAATAAATAATATAGTTTATTTTTTAAGGTATATTATTTTTGTTAAAAATTAAAATCTAAAAAACTTTTAGCCTTTTTCTATTTTAAAACAATTCTTCCATCTGATTAACTTTCTAAGAAATTTAAAGAAAAATTTCACTAAAAAACAAATGTTCAAGCACCAAAGTGACAAATTGACCTCGACTGATTTAAAGAATTTTATTTCTTCAGTCCATTAGTTTACTATTGCTTTAATTTGCACTATACTTCCCTGAATATATACTCTGAAACAGAAAGAAATGTTAATTTTGAAATGAAGGATTAATATTTCATTTTAATAAACTATTAATTGTTTTTTTAAAGGTCTTATCACATTTGATGTGCAAGTATCCATTTCTGGATCAATTTTAACTGAGGTTTTTTTAAAAAACAACAACACTACTAGCCAGTTGAAAGTTGTTATACTCAGCTGATCACTTTGGTGTTCAATTGACATGACCTCCAGAGCAAATTGACTATATAATTATTACATTAATATCCATAGAATACTTAGTAATTTTTCCATTTAGATATTTTAAAAAATCTATTGCTTAATATTTCTTCAAATTTCTTTTGAGATAAATTTCAATTAATGAATATTTGTTTTTCTTCTGATTTTTCGACTTTTTAAAATTTCCTTGATTCTGACAGTTATAGAATCATGTCCACGTTCAAAAAATCTTGTCCTCACATATTTTTGCAATAGTTTTGAAAAGATTGTGCATATGTTTATGTATGTATATACATGAACATGTTAAACTATACCCAAATTATTTGTTAATTCAACTGCAAAACAAAAATTTGCCATTCATTTTATTCAGGTAACAATTAAAGGTATAATTTCAATTCCATTCAATACATGAATATGGCATATTTATATATTGGACTATTTCCATCATCTAATATATGTATTGAATGTCTTTAAAAAACAAACAAACTTTATTTAAGTATTCCAAATACATTCATTTGTTAGTGATAGCCCAGGTTAGTATATGCACAATGTTTTGAAAGGTATTATTCTCCTCTCTTCTTCAGGTGTTGCTGATTTGTGAAGAAGCATTATTTATTGTAAGAAAAAGATTAAATGGTGATAATAGCTTACAAACCAGAACAAATCTTCCTATTGATAGTATAATGGAAATATTAACATTCTACATAACAACAACCTACTTTCAACACAACACAGAATTCTTCCAACAAAATCAAGGAATGGCTCACCATTGTCACCCCTGATTAGTAATATTTACATGGAAGAACTTGAAACCACAACCATAAAGACCACATCAACAGCATATCCCCTTCAATTAAATTCACAATAGAATCAGAGCAAGAACAAAATTGGCATTTTTAAAGGTTTATGTGACAAGACTCCCTCATAGCAAAATCAAAACTACATTTTACAGAAAACCCACACATACAGTAAAATATTTAGCATATATATCCAATCACACCAGAAACACACAACATGGGGTAATACTTTCAGTATGGAATAGAGCAGAAACTATTTATTCAGAAACCAGTGATTTGAAAAAAAGAAAAGATATATATATATATAGAACAAACTTTTATGAAAAATGATTATCCATCAGCTGTTATTAAGAAAATCTTAAATAGACAACAAAAAGAATCTTCAAAAGAAAAAAATATTCGTACGGTAATATATCCATACATAACAAAAATAGCAGACAAATTTAAGGACCATCTGCAATCAGTATAACATCAGAATAGTTTTCCAGAGCCATACCATACTAGGAGGAATTCGAACATCTCCAAAACCTAATATATAAATGCTGAAAAGCAAAAACTGCATCTATGAAATACCATGTGAATGTGGAAGAGCATATATTGATGAGACCAGTAGCCCATTGAAAAGCAATTGCAAGAACACAAACTGATTAGAATAGGGAAAGCAGATGTGTCTAAGGTAGCAGATTATTTTTGTATCAATGAACATATATTCAATTGGGAAAATACAAAAATATTCCGACAGAGAAGAAAAAGTACAAAGAAGAAAATTTAGAGAAGCTGATCGCATGACAATGGCAGACAACCCCATACATCAACTTTGTGTGACTATATATAATGTATGGAAACCACTAATCAACTTTGCTCTTAAGAAAAAGTGAAGAAGTCAGAAGGAACCTCATAGATAAGTATATGAAATTTCTACTGACTGTTGCCTTTGGCAGGATGACTCAATTGGTTACGATTCAATATTCAAGAATGTCTAAAGGTTCTGGTTTGATTCTCATGCTAGTATTTTCACTGGTCAGACCAGCAGCACCCAAGGAAGAGAGAATAATATCTGTCAAAATGTGCCTATTACTAACCTGTGTCTATTACAAACAGTTGAATGTATTTGCAATATTTAAATAAAGTTAAATTTTTCTAAAGATATTCAATATTTATATTAGATGATGGAAACAGTTCAATATATAAATACAATTAAAATATCATCATCACAAGCTTTTTGGTGATGTCTATTTTAAAGTACATATTCTTGAAAATACAACTCATGTTTTCAAGAGTTTACTCTTAAATAAAGTAGTCATAATATCTTGAATGTGAATGATGTTGTATTTCCAGAATCATCTGAATGAAAGCCCAATTCAGAATATATATATAGTGAGATAGTTTTTTTTTTGTGTTTGCATTAACGTGTGTAACTAGTTCTTGTTTTACAGTTTAATTAAGTTATTTCCAGTTTAACTTTAAATATGGACTTTTTATTTCCATTTATGCATGGGTTTGAAAAATTTGAGTTCAAAACAATTTGTGTTATGGATATTTATTCAATTGGTAAGTCAAAAAATGTTCATGTATTAAGGGTATATTTTGATTATCTTTAAATAATGATACATAAATTTAAATGGAAGTTTTTCCTGATATATCAACCCTAGCATTTAGATTTGGATAGATATCTAGATTGACATAATTAAAACATTTCTTTATAATCTTAGAAATAGAAAGACTATGGTTTGCTATGGGATTCTTGGAAAAGCATTAATATATAATTAATTATGTTAGTATCAAAACTATTGAAAATTCTATCACCTGAGTGAGTTTCTATTGTTTCCATATGCAGAGAGATAGAAAAGACTATAGTAATTATGATAGAATATCCTACAGGAAACAACATTGAAGGATTGAGTTGAGTAGATTGCTTCAAGTTATAAATGAATGGTTATCAGAGACTTACTGTTGTTTTAGATCAAGAAGCATTATAATCATGGTTTTGTTGACAAGCAATTGCTTGTATATATAATTATTTGGTTTTATGGATTGAATTAAGTCTTCGCAAATTGAAAAGGTTTGTGGCACATTTGAAAGCTTCTTAGTTGTCCATCAAAGCTTTATATATAATTTTATTTATTGGTGTGAGAGAAATCATTATTTCCGATGAAAAATGTGAGATATTTGAGATAAAAAGTTGGGTTAAACAGAGATGTAAACCAACTCTAACTTCTGTTTACTATTTTTATGACAACTAAGACATTAACTTGGACCAAACTTTGTCCTTGGTTTCCAGATTTTATAGTATGCTGATGACTGACTTTCAGAATGTTTTTAATGTTTTGAGTGGAACTTGTGTAAATATTTTAGTTTAGTAAATAATATTAAAAAATCAGATACTTTATTAAGCAATGATAAAAGAAAAATATTCAGCAACTTTTAGCCTGGATGGTATGAATCATTAATATAATATCTTGGACATTTTTTTAGATACAAAGTGAAATTTGGATGTTGATTGCAACACATTTTTTAATGTACTGCTGTTGCTTTTAACCAGTTAAAGATATGGTCTTTCATCAGTAAGAATTTACTTGATTTAATTTAGTAGCATATAGGGCTGTTATTCTGCTACATTCATGAAATGAGATATGGATTTCTTGTTGATATAACATAAAAGCATTGGAAAAAATTTATTTGATAATACTTCAAAAAACTCTGAAAATGTGATGGCAAAATTATAAGACCAGTTGATATATTCTTCAGATTTCTGGACCTAATGATATTTAATTTATTGTAAGGACACTTCTTTGCTGAAATGGGCAATGAAGCAAATATATAAAAACACACCTCTTAAAAAGTATTTTATGTTAAACTTTATCATGGTTTATGTGGGATTGGTAGACTTCCTTTATGTTTTAAAGATTATCTCAAAGATTTTCCAAGGAAGTGCACTATTGATTGCTTTCATCGTGAAGATAGAACTACAACCAGAGAGATCGTGTTGTTCAGAAAGAAAAGCTTGTTGAAAATAAAAGGTGATCTGTGTCTGCAAATATTTGTGATTCAAGAATTGGTTTGTATAATCATTGAATAACTCACTATAAATTCTTCTGTATCATCTTTTTTTCTTCTGGAATTTATGAGTAATTGATGATGAAGGTAAATTTCTAGAAATATATAGGTAGATTAAATAATTCATATACTTCTAATTCAAAAACTTCTGTTATCTAGACCATGGGTCAGCAAACTTTTTAATATAAAGAGCCATTTTGTTTACTCCAGCCCCCCCCCCTCCAACCATTAAAGAGCTGTAAGGAAAGAAGTGAAAAATATGTTCATGAAAAATACGAATTTCTGAATGGCTGTCGATATATTTAAACATTTATTTTGATAATAGAATCTATATACATTCAACTAAAATAAAAATTTTCTTAAAAATAAATAAAAACAAAAAATTGCTTTGACAATTCGATTTATTCACAAATTTCTAATATTTAAATATTTACTACATACAATGAGTACTATTATGTAATAAGACTGAATTCAAGAAACAACATTGTAATGCACACTTTTCCTCTACCAGAGTGATCAAAATATTTATAAATTACAAGAAGAAATAAAAAATGTGTTTGTTTGTCATGATAAAAAGAGCCAAAAGATTGGGATCAAAGAGTCATATTTGACTTGTGAGCCAGTTTTTTTAGACAAAATTATAATAAATTGCTTTAAATATTATTGTGTAAAAAAAATGTGCTAATATAAATATAATTTGTATTTAAAGTGTTATATTGTTATTAATAAAATTATATACAGAAAGTAGCTATAGATAGTAAAATTAATGTTTATTTTAATGTTCAACGAATTTAGCTTTATGTAGAGAGGGAACATTCACAATATATGTATATATAATTGAACCTATACACATGTGTATGCACACACGCATATATAATGAATTATACAATTAAAAGTCTTAAATATTATACTGCAGGCAGTGACCTCTCCAGCTTTCCTCCTCAGAGAACAATGTATTGCTAATTGGTGAGACTTTTAGAATTATTCTTACTTGTTTTACTGTCTGGCTAAGTAATACTCATTTTCAAGCAATAACTGGATAGCTAGAGGTACTGGTCATGTCATTTAAATTACAGGTTGTGGTAGTTGAATGCACTAACACTATACCAGAGGGCTGGTAAATGAGCATATAATTATTATTAATTAAAGAATAAATAACTCCCTTTTTTCACTGTTTTTTTTTGAGTTATGTTTGAGAGGCTTTGCCTTGCAGTTTTCTATTTAAGACTATTTGGGTATGTATTATTTATATTTTAATATTTCAGATTATACCACACAGGAAGTTTTTAGAAGAGAAAATTTAGATTACAAGTTAGGTCTAGATTGAAAGTGAATATTTTCTAAGTGCTGCCAAGTTAGTTCATTGTAAATTGCAAATGAACATATAAACGCATAGGAAAACTTTTATAATTGTCATCGTACTGCATCAAACCGCTTCTCTTAAATCATTTTCATAAAGAAAAAAAAATAGTATATTTTTTTTAAAAAAAGAATTAAGTTGACTATTGAAAATTATTTTAATTATTAAGAATTTAGTATTTAAAAAATTAAACATTTGCTATAATAATTATAAAGAACTAAAAATATGTAATAAAAAATTTTGAATTCATCAGTCGTATATATAAATTAAAATAATTTTTGTGCTGATATAGAGTTGTGAATATTTCGGTGCAATTTACACTTATATATAGAGTAATTTTATAATTGACTACTTATCTAAGTAAATATTTGCTTTAGGTTGAAAATTTCGCATATCGATGTATTAATAAATAAAAATTCTTAAAAAAAAAAATTTCACTTCAGAACAATAATTAAATAAATCTTTAAATATCCTACTAAAGGGCAAGATTTTTCCAACAATCTTTCTCATAGGGGATCAGTGATGAGGCATTACCAGGTTTGCCCATTGCTGGATGATGAAAATTTGAGCATTTATTCATTATTGTTTTTACTGTCTGGCTAACAACCGGTTACCAATTAGCAATAGGTTAACTGAAAAGAAAAATATGATAAAAATTTGAATCGTCGATTTATCTAGCGGGATTAGTCATGGAAGATGAATGCACAATTTCTATTATATAGTTATCGATATGACTTCATTTTAAATCTAGCGGGATTAGTCATGGAAGATGAATGCACAATTTCTATTATATAGTTATCGATATGACTTCATTTTAAAATCAAATTTACATTAATGATTATAACTGCACATTACTTGGGACTTTTATTAAATAGTTGACTGCAAGATTTAGTGCAGAGATAAAATGTCAGACTCTGGAACATAGAAGTCCTCAGATTAATTCCAGTTTTGGTGCTTCCGGCACTTAAAACTTCTTACGACTCCCGAACAATAAAGCCATTTGATTATGCATTCATTATAATAATTTCTTGTTTGTATTTATGCCTATCTACATTCACTTCAAATCCATATAGGAGCAAATATTTCTTTACATTAGCAGCCGCAGAGGTTTATGTGAAATAAGAAAACCATATATTAATTTACTACCTAAACAAACATTGTTAATACATTTGTTAAAACTAAATATGATAAAATTTTCTTTAATTGGATACCTAAATTTTTAAGATGGCCGCTTTTTCCTTAGGAGAATCTACGAAATTATAAAAAGGAGGCAGATATTTTGAAAATGTTTCAATCCATAGTCTATTTCACATTTTATTATATATTTATGATTGTTGTGTGTTTGATATTAAATACTAAATCATTCAAATTATAAAAGTAATTAATTAACATAGATATATTTAACAACCTCCACACCACCAAACATTCTTTTTAAAATCTGTGAATAAAAATTATATTAAAAAGACAAATGATCCCCAAGACGCACTTCATGCTGAACCAGCACATGGCAAAGAGAAATGAAGCGGAATCACTCCAATGTGTGTGTGTTTAATTTAAAAAAATCCCAAACATATTAATCTTTAACTAAGGTTTAAATTTCATACCTGGACTAGAGATTAATAAATGATTATCATTATTGTACTAGAGTGAATCATATCAAAGTTGTGGGTGGAGTAAGTTTGATTCTTGGAAATGTAAAAATGCTTACCAAATGATCGAGTATTAATTAAAACCCTTTATATATAGAGTGTGACATGGATTGAATAAATCATTCATTACTGTAAAAATTTCCATTCGTTCAAGAAGTACTTGATAATGAATAACAAAAAATAATTAAAAACACTATGGACTTAAGGAAGTTATAAACAAAATACATTGATCAAGACAATATGCACAAAAATATTCTAAAATGTTTGGAAAAAAAGTTTCAAAATTGCAACTATTTTTTTTATGTCGAGTATTTTGTGTTATACCTTTTCTAAGTATATGTATATTTGAATGAGGGGTGAAAAATAGCACTGACATCATTGAAAGAATTGAGGTTGAAATGAATTGGGTTGGACATGTTTCTAGATTATATGACAGTAGACAGATACTTGAAGTTTTCAAACTGGATCTTAAAAGAGTTATAAAAGATCTGGAAAGGGACCACATAATTTTTCTGAAGTAAAATGAAAATTTATGGATCAGAGGAACTGGATTAATCTCAAAAGAAAATACAGTTTATAAATCTATTCAAGGAATGAGTTGGTGCTAGCTTTTTTGGATTCTAGGATCGGCAACAAAGTCGTAGCCATTTATATAAGATTAAAAAAATATATGAATTAATATCATCAAATTTTTTTTATTGATAAGCAATTAAATTAATTTTTACATGGTAATATCATTCTTATATTGTATAGAACTTTAAGAAAAAAAATATTGTCATAAAATATTCGTTGCTGCAAAAAATCTCAAATATTAAATGAAAAAAAAAATTTTTTTGAGGTCATTTTCTATTGATAAAATTGCAAGACTACCATCAGTCTTAGTTTGGTTTATTTAAGATGTTCGGTTTGAGAATTTGAGGGTTGGCCTTCTTTTGTAATATACAGATTCTATTTTTTTTTTTTTTATTAGAAAAGAGTATTAAAGTGTACTTTTTAGTTCTGCATTGGATTTTTTACTTCAGAAATTCAAAGCCCATTCTTTTTATTCATTCATGCTTGAACTGTAATATATACATTATATCATCATCATCAACCATTATCAATCCACTGCAGGATGATGATCTCTCCAAGTTCAAATCATCTTCTCTTCTCCACACCACCCTTGCACTTTCTTATTTCATCCATCCATCTCACATGTGGTCTCTTTCTGGGTCTTTTACAATGTCTTGGAATCCAGTTTAAGATTTTAATTGTCCATCTATCATCATCTCTTCTAGCAATATGTCCAACCCAACTCCACTTCAGTCTTTTAATTTTTCAATGAGGTCATTAACCCCCGTTTGTTCTCTTACCCATATACTGCGTTTTCGATCTCATTACTCCTAACATGCATCTCTCCATACTTCTTTGAGTGGTCTGAAGTCTCTGTATTGCTCTTCTATTAAGTGTCCAAGTCTCAGATCCATAAGTAAGAACTGGTAAACACATTTATTAAAAACCTTTCTTTTCAAACACATAGGCATATTTCCTTTTAGTATCAAGTTATTTCTACCAAAAGCACTCCAATCAAGTTTAATTCTATGATTAATTTCATCCATTATGTTTCCATCTGTAATCTGACCAAGGTATTTGTAGCTGTTAACTTCTTCTAACTCATCATAATCAATCTTTATTTTCATATTTTTGAGAAAATCCATTAAATATTACTTTAGTCTTTTTAACATTTATCTTTAGTCCTACTTTCATCTGATAACTCCTGCAACATTTCCTGCAGCTCTAAAGCATTATTTGCAAAAACAACATCATCTGCAAAATCTAAATGACTTAAATAATCTCCATTTACTTTCATTTCTTTAGCTTCCCATTTTAATCCACAAAATACTTCTTGTAGCACTATTATAAAAAGTTTTGGAGATATGGAGTCACCCCGTGTTACACTCTTCTCAATGTTGACTTTCCTAGTATCATTATGTAATCTAATTGTTGCTATTGCAAATATTCTTTAAAATATGACAATATCCTGGATTTATATCTTTATGATCCAAATGTTCTAATCACTGAAGAAATGCCTTTTTATTATCTACAAATCCAAAGCATAATGGCAACTCACATTCATTTGTCCTTTCTATAACTTCTCTCAATACCTGGATATGATCTACTGTACTAAAAACACTTTTAAATTCAGCTTGTTCTCTTGGTTGGTGGAAATCCAATGTTCTCTGTAGACGGGTTGTAATTATCTTGGTAAAAATTTTGTATAAAACTGATAAGAGGCTGATAGGTCTGCAATTTCTAATATCTTCTTTATCACCTTTTTAAAATATTAATACTGCATTCTTCCAATCATCTGGTACATTTTTATCATTTAGATATTTGGTATATAACTTTGCTAAAAAAATTTCTATTTCTTCACCTGCTTCTTTTAATATATCAATTGTAATTTCATCATTACCTGGAGCCTTTCCTTTCTTCATAAATTTAAGCATGTCACTTCTTCATTTAAAATTCTAGGCAATTCGGAAGATATAATAGATATACAAGGTACTTGTTTTTTATTACCATATAATTCTTGATAGAAGTCTTCTACCCATTTCATGATGTCATCTCCTTTTAGTAATAATTCTACCTTTTTTCTTTATTGCAGATATAAATTTCCTACCAATACCAAAATGTTGTTTTACACTCTTGAGACTTTTATTCTCTTCTACAGCTTTCCTTTCTAGTTCACAGTTATACTTTCTTAAATCATTTTCAACTCTTTTCTGTACCATTTTACAAACTTCGAGATATTCTATCATTTTTAGTGCATCATTTTTGTATATCTTCATATTCCTTCTTTTCTTTATAATTCTCTAGTCTCAGTAGAAATTTTATTGGTCAATTGCTGCTTTTTTTTTACCAGCTATCTTTGTTGCAGTTTTTAAAAGTGTATCAGTTATTTTTATATTAATTTCATTGAAATCTGAATCATGTTCAAAATTTACTAATACTTGAAACCGATTCGTAAGTTCTGATTTATATTCATTAGAATGTTTCAGAAGATTAGGAATATCAACTGTAAATGTTTTTCTTAATAATGTTTGTCTCTGTAGTTTTGCATTAACATGTATCTTACTAATCAGTGATCACTTCCTGTGTTAAATTTATTAAGAACATTACAATCTTGAAATATGTATTTTCTGTTAGTCAAAATATAATCCAGTTCTGCTGTACTGTCATTTGGATGCTTCCATTTTTCTCAAAAAAAGAATTCATAATATAAAGTTTTTCTTTTTCTGAAAACTTCACAAATCTATGTCTTCTCTCATTTCTATTACCATAACCAAAATTACCTGCAGCACTTTCATCTTTCAATTGTTTACCAATTCTAGCATTAAAGTCTCCCATAACAATTTTAAAATGTTTACTCTGATCAAAAGCCTTTTGTACATCCATATAAAAATCTTTTACTACTTCACCACTGTGAGAACTTGTTGGGGCATAAACCTGAATCATCTGCATTTGGTTTCTGCTATTAAGTTGTATAACTAATCTTGCCACTCTGTCCGATACACCATCAATCTCCACAATATTGTTCTTCCACTTTTTATTTATAATGAATCCTACTCCACTTGTATTTCCAATATGTCTTTATAGTAGAGTACATGTCCACTTTTTAAATCGTCTCTTCACCTTTTATTCTAACTTCACAAAGTCCAACAATGTCCCATTTAATATAAGACAGTTATTCTTCTAATTCTTGCAATTTTCCTTTACTTGAAAGTGATTTGCAGTTGTAAGTACCTAAATAAAAAGTTGTCATCAAATGGCAGTCTGGGTCCACAATCGGGATACTTAGCACCTTCCACCTTCGGCCACCAACTGCTGCCTTTGTTAGTGACTTTACAGCCTCCTGGGAATAAGAACCATGATTTATTTTTGTCTATCATGATTGTATATATCTATTGGAAAAATATCATTTACGCACACATTCATTCTGTCTTATCAGGCAACTGAGAAGACCGTGGTATTTCTTAATCTTAAACTCAGAGGTAAAAAGCCAATAAATTCACCACTCTGGCTAATGCGTGTTGGTGAGCAGCCCATCCATGTTCGTATACTATACGAATAATCACATAGTAATAACAGCTGCAATGATAAGAACATATGGAGTTGCCATTGGTCGGTTCCTTTAACGCCTCCAAGAGGAATCAAGGGTCTCCTTTCAGTTAATAGCAAACTCCTTTGAAGTATATAAAATTATTTTAATTAATTTTGGACTTACTGAAAATAATAATGAAACTCAACAAAAATAACTAATTACCACTATCAACCCAAGAAATATTTTCCATAGATTATGTATATAGTGTGATAATAGTCATCACAAGGACAAAAAGAACATTTTTTATCATTTGGTTCAATATCAACAATCAAGCATATTCAGAATCAGCTCAACCATATACAAGCCAACATTTCATTTATAATGTAACATTTATAAAGGAATTGAATATTAAAATTATTCAAATATGTTTTTATAAAGTAATAATATTTATATTATTTTTCTTTAAAAGAATTGTGCACCCCATACAGCTTGGTACCTTGAAGCTGTGACTTTTTCACTTTTATCATTGATTAGCTCTACATGAAACAAATCCAAATACATTACTAAAATGATTCATAAGCTAGATTCTCAAAGTTATTTTAAATAAACCCGTAAATAACATTCATATTCCAATATATATATAAAACTAATTGTTGGAATTATATATATATATAATGTACATATTTTACTTTAAAACTAGAATTTTATGTTTTAATAAAATAATCATAATTTTTCTACAATATTGTGATACTGCATAATTAAAAAATTTAAGTATATGATTTATAAATATGATGTATGCAAATAATTGCCTTAGGTAGGGCTTGAAAATATAAATGCAAAGAATTATTGTGAGTTTACATCGAGGGAAGGGATGTCTAATTTAAGTGTGTAAATTTGCCATCATTTTAATTTCTGTTTCAGTTAGACTGATATTAGAGCTCATTAAAACTCATCTCAAATATGGTTCAACATTTATTGGCCTATTGCATTTCATGATTGTATTATTCTGATGATAGATTTATTAAATTCAAACTCAAATTTTGAATAATATGTACTATTGTGACTGATTTTATTTTATTTTGACAATGAAAACTATATTGTTTTCTGAAAGTTTTTTCTTATTAAGATTATATTATTTCAATCTTCGTTTGCAATGTTATGTTTATCAATGGACAATTTATTGTATCAGTTAAATGCATTGATTTATTTTTTTGATAATGAAATTTTGCATAAGTTTAGCTGAAAAGTTCTCCTTTTCCAAGATTATGGAAATATTTATTAACTGTAATGAAAACACAAATAGTGTCACATGGAAAATATTCTTCAATTTTTTTTATTTTTATTTCATGTGATTTCTTGCAACTGTTTTGCTATATATTATTTTCTTCATAATTACTATCATAGAACATTGCATCAAATGTTTCCACAATTAGGAAAAAAACACACTTTATTGTAATTATGACCACGATAGTTAGTAAAATTAATTGATATGAGAATTATTCAACTAGTGCTGGTCAATTTACAGGAATGGAAGGTTATGATTATTTCCATTCATATAGTAATTAAATTTCAACTTTATATTTTGAACATCTCATTTTGTTTTAGGGTAGTTTTTTTTATTATTATAGAATTTAATTAATTTATATATATTTATAATTTATTTTGTTGCTCATTTATTTATTAGATTATATTTTGTTGATTTAGAATTATTTATATGGATATCAGTCATAGCAACAATCTTTGCTATCATTCTGATTATACTTGTAATTAGTTTTATTAAATGTCGGGGGAACAAGTACAAATTCTATCAAGCTCTGAAGCCTCCACTTTCCGAACGTGAGCATTCTCTTACAACACTGTAATTCTGGATATGATGATCTTGAAACAAAAAAAAAAAGGTTGTGGTATTAGGTGGATGTAAATATTTTAAAAATCTATACATGTGAATGTGTGGCCTTCCTATTTCTGTCAATCATATTTTTGAATTTGTGCTTTTTAGGGCTGAAATGGTTATTAATTGAACAAAGTATTATGGAGAAATATAACATTTTTATTTTGCTCATAGAAAAAATGTGATAAAAAACAATTGACAAAATTCTTGCTACTGAAATATCAGTAAATTAAATTACCTTCAACTTTTTCTCAGTTTTATACTTAACTATGTTGATTAAATATATATTTGAAAGAGAAGATATCAAATTTTTGATCATGGTGCTAAAATTCAGTAGCTAGAATGTTCATTCCAAATTTTGTTTGGTAGAATTTCATTTTTAATTTCCTTAGCCATTTGTTAAAGTTTTAATTACAGTTTTTATAAGGCTTTATTTTATATACTAATTATAAACTTTTAAAGAAAAAAAATGTGGGCCTGTTTGTTCCAAAATAAAAAAAATCACTTTTATTTATAAGATTAGTAATTTCCAAAAATTCAGAATTATTACACTTATATGTGAAACATTATTATGGCAATAAAACTCTAAAGAAAATGTGAATAGTTTGAATTAATCAAAACTTATCCATACATAATTTTTCAGCTCTAGACAGGAGACTAACATCATTTGAATAGATTTTCATATTCTTCAATGTCAAATTATCAAAGCAACCTAAATAAAAATAACTTGTATTGTTTTAGTGTAAAATACACAGAATTTGTAATGTTTATTAAAGTCAAACTAAGAATTATTAAATAAATAAAAAATGTTTTTTTTTTTAAAGAAATCTTTTAAAAAATAAATGACATAAAAAAAGTTACAATATTTGATATATTAAGTTGAAATATTTATTTTCAGACATTGGTGGACTAGGTTCTCAAAAAAGCATAGCAATTTTTTAACTTTGCATGATATGAGTAAAGAAATATCAAATTATTCAAAAACTTTCCGCACAGTCATATTAGTGACAAAAATTAATCACACAAAACTTTTATATATCTCAGCAAATTTATTTCACTATGCTGAAAAAATTGATAAATAACACTAATTATTCCTTTGGGACAAGCATTAGAACAAGTTTGGTATGTGAAAATACTGCATTCTCACTCTATGAATGTATATTACAATCCATTAATTTAGAATTACTGTAACTCTTATATTTTAAAGTCTATACTTGAGTATCCTTTACTCACAAGTTCAGCCATTAACACTATTATAGCAGAGTTCTCGACTTCAGTGTCATTTTTCGTAACTGACTTCAATTTAAAGTTTTTAAATTATAAATACTATTTTAATGTAACACTGCCAATTCTCCTTTTTTGAGAAAGATATATTATTATCAACTTTACAATTCCTTTCAATTTACCTTCTCTCTCGTCATTCTAATGTATTCTTGCCCTCTGATGTTCTTGGTTTGTCTTTTTATTAGTTGTGCTAATTGGCATAATTATTATTCATTTCCCTTACAAACAAATTTTCTAGAATGCTTAGCTTTTCAGGTCAACAATAACAAAGCAGTCTGCATGTGTTCTTACAAACCTAAAAATAACTACTTACATTATCATATATAGGTGCACAGACAGTCCACTTTTTCATTAAAATTTTTTTCCACACAGCAAATTTAAATGCTGGGTTTTTAATATGAATAAATAAAAAAACAAAATCTTTATCTTCTGGCTTTTAGTATATTGATCAATGTGCCACTTCAAATATATAATTATGTTCTTGGTGGCACTAAAATATTTTGGTTTTAGAGATAAATGCTGAAAAATTCAGATAGTTTGTTATGGTTATTAGAGTGGGAATAGAGCATAGACCTAATATGCTGTTGAATTTAAAAAGTTTAAAAATAAGATATTTCATCATATAATGTAACTACTTCACTTTAATTAGTTTTATATAGAATTATTATTTTGTCAAATTTGTGGTATTAAAGTTAGACATGAATTCACATTAGCATAACATAAAAGCTCTGGAAAAATTCCATAATTTTCTATATTATTCTGAAAATGATAAGATCATAAAAACAATCAATATGATCTTCGGTTTGATGTGAAAAGAAGAAAAATAAATTTGCTAAAAAAAAAAAAAAAAAAAAGAATTTGAATATGATTTTTATGTGAGAAGCAGACCCAGTTTGTTATAATGATTATCTTAAAGATAGACTAAAGAGATTTATTGTACTGATTGTTTTCATTGAAAGAATATGTCTCAGAATAAATTGTAAAGCTACATTTAAGCAAAGTATTGAAGTCTTTCAGAAAGAAAAATCACTTCAGAAGAATGTAAAAGACAGCCCTATAAGATGTCAATCAGGTTAAAGGACTAGCATGTAATACATTGACATAATTCCATTTGAAAAATGATTCATATACTTATTGCAAATGTCTTTTTCTTGTGAAATTAAAATAGGTGTAGTCATTTGTAAATGGCTGTTAATGATAATGAATACAAATGGCAGAATTGATATTTACTGGCTATGGACAATTTAAATATAACAAACTTTCACAAATGCTATAAATTTTCTATATCTCTGTTAGTAATTAATACTCATTGTAAAAAATATTTTTATTCAGATAACTAAAATAGAACTCAGATCAGATCTCTGAACGAAAAATTTTAAATAGCTAATAAAGTCTAATCAAAAAGAAAAACATTGCCAGCAAACATTTGATATCATATTTAAAGAAGTTACACCAATCATTTTCAAAACATCAACTTCACTGTTCACTAAAAAACTTAAGGAATTCAAGATTTTAAAGTTATAATATTATAATGAATAATAAATACAAATTTATCTTAAAAAATTACTAATTGAATATGAAATTTCATTAAATGTGTGTTCAATCAATTTTTCAATATCCTACAGATGTGATTATTTTTGTTAATAACAATGAAAAAATTGTAAAAGATGAAGGCATTTTGTTTGGAGTTTTATTGTCTAATATTTGCTTTATTTATTTTTACCAAAGTTGTTATCCTGGTAAAGCTAGTTATCAAAGAAATGGAAGGGTGCACATTTGTAAATATTGTGAATGAATATTTTATTTATGGATTGATATATTTTGTAAGAAAAAAGAAAACATTTTCTATGAATATGATAAGATTTAGAGAATTGTTTATGCATATTTTGGAATTTGTATTTATACATATTATGTGAATCAAAGCACTGAAGCTCCCTTTATTGATAAAGATTCAAAAATCAGTTATTTTATACATTGTTACTTTATTTCATATAGAGCTCATTAGAGGGCACTTCAACATTGGTTCATGTATTGTTCTAGCTCTTAAATATAGAAGTTATTATTTGGTTTCTTCTACTTTAACATAATTTTTATATATATTCTCAACAAATATGTACGGAGGGCTTTCTAAACTTTTGATAATTAGCAGCATGAATTTTAAATATTCTTGCTATATCTTTGTTAATATTTTAAGAAACCAATTCATACAAAATAAAAAATATCTTCAAATTAATTCTTGGTCATTTCAATGATTTGTAAAAAAAATTTTTGGTTTCCAATTTTGAAGAATATAGTTGTACAATTTTTTTTTTTATTATCAAAAAGTTTAAAACTGAATTAATATCTTAACATGAAATTAAAAAAACAACAACAATTACACTAAATTATGCAATTTTGTGGATAGTGTCAAGTGTGAATGCAGGAAGTTTGCATTTGTAGATCAAATTCCAAATAAAAATAGCACATAAAGGATTGCAATTTTATAATAATTCTAGTCATTTATATATGTAATTGTCTGTAATAAATTGTGTGTGCTGAAAGTGATTATTTAACATTTACAAATTTTTATTGTAAATAGAGACCATTGATTTATATATAAGTAATATGTTTTTCATGAGCTTATATATATCGATTCTAATATTTTGTAACATTGACTCACCATATCATTTCTTATATAAGTGGATAAATAGGTTGAGAATTTTAAAGTTTTTTTAAAATTTGTCATTTGAGAGCACTGCTGCTACATAACTTATGTATTTAAAAAGCAGAAGTTAAAATTGTAATAAAAATTAATGTGATGAATTAAACACCAAACTTTTATAATGTTCATTAATCTTCAAAGATTTAAATAAAAAAAATACTATATTTATATAAATTCAATTCTATCATAATTGCCTTATACATTATATATATTTCAATATACAGCATTTAATTGTATATTCTATTTATACATAACACACTTTAATACAGCATATAATTTTTTTGTGTAGTTCTTTGAAGATGGAACAATTTAACCGTTTGTTGACATTATTCAATAGAATTTTAACATTGCAAAAATTAAATGTTAAAAAGATTTGACTGAATGTCGAATAATATGCAGTGTTAACATAAAGGAGAGGATTGTTTATTTTTTAATTTAAGCAGCATGCGTAATTTTTTGATTCATGCAATCGAGCAGAAAAAAAATTCATTTTTTTGCCATATCAATCCAAAGTCCTCATCTACTATCTTTGTTATTATATTGAATATTAAAGAATTGTAAACTGTATAAGTAGTAAGTTTTCTATAATTGTATTATTTATAATAGTAATAGTTGAGAATTTAGACAAAAAGTGAGTCATTTTTTTGGCACTCGCCTTTTTCTAAAATTCTGGCAGTGCTAAATCATTGAAATAATATTATTGTTGTAATTTTTTATTCATTTGTAGATATTTATTTATTTAAGTATTGGTAAGAAATTAATAATTTATTATACTTCAGTGGTTGAATGAATTGTTTAATACATAGAGTATATATTTTCATATGTAATTGGAAGAGGTGGGGTGGGATCTGTGATATATCAATACTATGCAATGATCTTTTTTTTTTTTTTAAAAAAAAAAAACTAACTGTACATCATTTGAAATCTCAAAGTGCTAAAAATGTAAACTATTGAATACTTTTTGTATTTATAATTATATTTTTTTATCATGTATTTACTGACGTGTAAAAAATTTTATTAACATTTTTAAAAATAGTTTTTATAGATTTTATATTGCTTTTTATTTTAAAATAAATTGCTTTAAAAACTGAGTTGTTTCTTTATGTTTATAAATAGAATACTATTAATTTAAAAAAAAAAATAGATGCATATATGCACATGCATTCTATTGATAGTACTCTGACATATATTGATTATAATAGTTATTAAGTTTTTACATTATTGTTATAAAATGTTCACTATGTTTCACATTTGGGATTTTGAAGATTAATTCTTAATAGTTTTATCTGTGAGTTTGCATTATCATCAAGCCAACCCTTTGAAAAAACGGGAAATCTTTTAGTAAATAATATTTCACATCAAAACATTATATTTTTATTGGATGGACTGAGTGAAGATTTCTACTGTTGTGATGAAGTTCTCATTTTGACACTATGTGCAAAATAATTTGTCAGACATGAATAACTATCAGCTGCAAATATTATTTCATCATTGTAAATAAAGACTGCATTTTTTTTTGACACCATATCAAAATGGTAATTCAAGTTTCTTCATCTAAAATAAAATGGATAAAAAGCATTCAACAAAATTTTATTGCAAGAGTACAAAGTTCCATCTTGTAAATTTTTACTTCTCATGATTGATTGAAATATCTAATTTCAGCTTATGTTGATGTAATGTGATGCACTGTGACTTCTCCTTAAACGGAATCTCTCAGCAGCTATGCCCAGAGAAACCTCTTAGCCACTTTACCTTCCCTTTCCATTCCCCATCCTAAGTTTTCCCATAATCTGCTCCATCCCATTTCCACAACATAATCTCTGTGAAGTCCATGACCTTCATATCTAAATCCCCCTTATCTTTTCCCAAACTTAGCATAAAAACCAATAACTCACTTTCTGTATAATCACTTTGTTCATATTTAATCTTCCATAACTTCATTATTTGTACCCTTTCTGCTTTCAAGCATTTACATTCAATTAGTAGATGCCTAATATTTTCTATGCTTTCCTTACACAACTTGCAGACTAAATCACCCATATTTTTCCATTTACGTGTATATTCCCTTGTTGCTAAAGATCCCGTTCGACCCTTAAACAATAAACTACTTTCCTTACTATTATCATAAATTAACTCACACCCAATGTTCCGTTTACTTCTATATATATTTAAACTTGTTTTACTCTCCATACTAGTTCTCCACCTCTCCAACTCCCTATTCTTTATTAATGCATCTATTCTTCTATCCCATTCCTTACCACTATAACACTCAACAATCCTCTTAACACAATTATCCCACCTTTTGTATAAGTGTACTGACATATGTTGATTATTTTTATTATACTACTGCCCTCTAGTGGCCATTAATTTTACTCACTGCTTTATTTGGCAGAGGTTGGTTAAAATGCAAATCTGATACTTCCTCCATTAGTGTTAGATCTATATAAGTGTAATGCAAATTGGCCAGAGTTCAAAATTTTAAATTGTTTGAAATTCCAATGTGCAGTTGAGTAGCATAATAAGAATAAAAAATGGTTTCAATATTAGAAGATCATCAAGTCAGAAACTATTAATTGCCATCAAGTAGCCATTAATTTTAATAATGTTTACATGATAACTTATAAAATTGGATTTTAAAAGAGATCATGACTTTCTAATTAAATGTAAACTTGGAAAATCAATGATGTTAATATTGCTTGATTGATATTGATAGCACAACATTAAATTTGATTAAATTGTTGAGTTATTCTTGATTCTTTTCTTATTCATTAATGCCTCAAATCCATTTAATATTGTTTCACTTTGACAGATTTTATTCCATCTCACTACTTAAAATTTTAGAAATTAATCATATTTTCCTACCATATTTCCTTTCATGGTTTTTCAGAAATCTGTCTATTGTTTTAATACATAAAGTTTAATATCTATTAAAATCTGCTTTCAATAATTTCAAAAACAGTCTGCATAAAACAGATACCCTCATATTAATAGTAATATATTTTAAATGTTTTAATTACAAAGTAAGTTTTTCCTAAACAATTGTGTCCATCTGATGAATTTATAACAGAGCTGAAAAATAAATAGAAGGCAGATATTTTTTTCTTCATCTTTTATTATTATTTTTTTCACAAACACAAATATCAAAAATAAATTATCTAATGCTTTTTTCTTTTGTACATTTAATGGAGCAAAGTTTTCTTCTTAAGCAGAGATATTCCTGAATCAGAGATTCAGTTTTAGTGATATTTTACTAATCCAATAAGCATTGCATGTTTTAAAATTATAATACAATTTTTAGAGATTAAAGATTTTCTCCTCCCTGCTAGAAAAAAAAAAGAAGCCATCTTTCCATTGAATAAAGATACCACATAACAATTATGTTTGCATCTAAGTATTATTTATATATATATACCAATATTTACAGATCAGTAATTCCTAATTTTATTTATTTTGCACTTCAATTCTTTTTTGATAATACTGTAAAGAAACTTGTTCAAACCATGTTTTAAGTAAATTATGCAGATAAGCAATTTTTATTTATTTATTCCAAATTTGTAACATTTTGCAGAATAATTTAACATTTAAGTAGAATTAACTATTTATTCTAATATTCTTTCTAATGTTGCAAATTCTAATATTTTATTTACCTTAAAGCAATTGATCAACTTTAAAGCACTACATTTTTTATTATATTTCTGATGTAAATTAAGATTCTTTACTTTTACTAAATATTTTACTTAACTATTTGAATTTTTATCTTAAATAATGAAAAATTGTTCTTTTTCTATAAATTCTGTAATAATTCTTAACATCTGAATAAACAATTGCTAAGATGAATGACATGCATACAACTATACACATAATCTTAACTAATAAACAGAGCAAAACTCTCCATACAGTATTGCTACCTGTGCTAAACAGAGTAATCAATGGATGCCAGAAGGCTTGTAGTATAGGAAATGTGATCATGTGATCTTAACTAATATTAATATACTGACAAATAGAAATCAAAATAGCATTGTTTAATAACATTTATACAAATATATATACATAAATTTTTTTTTAGTGAAGGTATGTCTTATTGCAAAGCATTAGAAGTATATTTTACAGTTCAATTATTATAAAAAATAGCTTTCATAAATAAATATTTAAGTCAATTATGATCATAGTGATATATTGCATTTCACTTTAATTAACAAAGATAGAAACAAATAAATTGTTTATAAAAAATGTGGTAAATGAAAAGTAATCGAAGATTTATACACACAAAAAAAATATTTCTTAAAGAGACAATATACATCTGGATGCAAAATAATAAAATTCTCAACAGTGCAATTTTTTTATTAACTGAAAATCATTTTCTTTTCACTTTTAAAAATACCTAAAAGAGAGAGAGAGAAAAAAATTAATAAGATAGAAAATGAATATAATAATAGAAAACAAGAAAAAAAATACTTATAATGATTTCACTAAGAAATTAGGATAAAAGTTATTGGGATCTGGTTAATTTACAATGTACTTGTAAAATTTAAGACAAAACAGATAAATAGGCAAATATCATTACCCTCTTATAACAAATCTATTAAATAATTTATCATAATTAACATACAGTAAATTACTACCAATTAAACCTAAGTTGATTGATTTTATATGATTCTAAGATTCAAACTAGCTTCTTAGTCAATAATTTGTTATGTCCTATAGAGACATTTATAAATTATTATATATGTAATTTTTAATGATTAATAGTTTCGCATATTAATAAAAATTCATTTAATATCACTTTTTTACTTTAGATTTTATTATCTATAATAATGAGAATCATTGTTTAATATGACTGCTGAAACAATTTGTTCGAAATTGGGATCGATGGTTGAGTCAGTTGACCTATATCAAATCATAATAACTTCCAGATATTAACAAAATAAATTCATTCAATTGTGGGAATGTTATATGTGATCCGATCAACTATATAAAATAGTTCAATTGCAACAATTTTTTATAAGACTTTTTTAACTTTTCATAACAAACTATTGGCCAGGAATTACTTCTATTCTGATTGCTGAAACAAATTTTATTCCAAGCGTTCTTTCAATCTTTGCAAATAAGATAGATACTTGCTTATATAGATGATATTTTAATTATTAAAGGTGTTACACACATAAATCATTCTTTAAATAATCTGGCTTAATTAGGTTCAATATAGTTGAGATCTTGACCGGTAGACTTATTTCTATACATTTTGTCAGTATACCATTAAGAGCTTTTTTTTTTTTTACTAAATCCAGCTCACAATAAATTACTGCAATTTTTCATCTATTAAATTCTATTAGAAGCCATTTGAAAATAGATAAAAATTGTTAATTTCTGTGGAATTAATGACATTATGTTTTATAATCTTCTCATATGACAATAGCAGATATTAATAGAAACAAACAAATAGCTGAAAGCCTTTATCAATAAAATAAATAATTAATACTGAGAGTTGAGGTCACCTTATGAAACAGATTTCCAATTAAAAAGAGAATCGGAGTGACTGACTTTAAATCTTTTACCCAATTTGTTAACACTAAGTTTTTTAATAGAGTATATAATAAAGACAATGAAACTTTCATATTTTTAAAAGTTGGGCTATAGCTATTTGGATAAAAAAAAGATGTACCTAATCCATTAAAATGTAAATTATAATGCTTTTTCAATAGTTATATATATTCATAAAAATATGGCTTTGGATATCAGCAGCTTGATTAAATTTCTAGAAAGCAGGTTGTTTAAAGAAGTTTTAATTTCTATAGTAGTAATATTGATAAACGAATTTTGAAAATACTGGAGAAAGTACTCTTAAAAAAAATCTACATATAGAAATATGGTTTCAGGACATGCTTTGACATCAGATGCCAATTTAACATTAGTGAAATGCTGTTCACATCCAAATAATTATCTAGTTATCTTTACTGCACTGGCGTGCAGTGAAATTGGGAGGAGAAATTATGCAATTCTTGATTGTGAATCAAAATACAAATCAAACCAAATATTTTAAATGAATAATTTAATGTTGCACGACTCTTGAGCTTTAAACAAATTATTTAAAATCATTAAAATCAATTCAATTTCTTATGTTTTTTTATTATTATTAAAAAAGAAGATATGGCTAATAAAATTGGTTTCTTACTTTATATTTTGTAAATCAAGATATCAAATCATAATAGTTAGTATTGAAATGCTGAATATAGGTTTTACTTTTCATATTTAAAATTATCATTCAGTCTCCCTGACTTCATTATCGTTTCTTATCAATAAAATTTAAAGAACAATATTGATAATAAAGAATCAATTAATGCAACATTTATCAATAGATTTCCTCATTTCAGAATAATGATTCTGAAATATATATACTTTAAAAATATAAAGCCATACATTTAATAATAAATGCGAACACTGTATTTTCTAAGTTTTCTTTCATTCTATGGTCAGCACTACACAATATGATTTATTGTGAAAGATGACATGAATTTACGTGAGATCTGCCCTATTACTGCTTTTATAACACATAAAATGTTTTAATAGCTATTTAAATTACCATCAGTTCTGATTTTGCTGCAAGATTTTCTTTTAATGTTTCACGTGCTGATATGGAAGCAGGAAATGCAACATGATATTTCTTTACGATGTCACATGCAAGTTCCAAACTAAAAAAAAATATGAATATATATTTTAAAGAATTAAAAATATTAAATATTTTTTAAACTTAATTAAATAACTAAAATTAAAAAAAAAAAAAACATTAAAAAGATTTCAGAATTGCAAATTACAATGTTCATGTATTTTTTCACTATAGGAGAACAAATGATCTTAAAGTTCTCACAAAAGATTAATATTTGTATTTAAAGCTAAGACCAAAAAAAAGCTACTATTAGCTTACTAGAGCAAGTAGTTTAGTTAGGATTGTCAATAGTACTTGATAGATACCTAGCAACTCTTCTGTTAATTATTGTATAGAAATATCCCCACATTCCTTTATATATATCATAATTAATTCATGAAAGTATTTAATTTAACAAACCATATATATGTGCATATTTAACCTAATTACATATATTAACTGATTACAATTCCTAGTATCGTGTATTTATTTTTTTTGCTATATACATTGTCACTACCATTAAACATATACATTTATCTTTAATATAATACCAGAGAATGTATTTTAAGATGTATTTATGTGCATCGAGAATTTATATGCAACATTTCTTCAAACTTTTATATTTTTTATTAAAGTCGCTCTGGATACAGATAGAGATATTGACAATAGTCCAATGTGATTATCATACCTTCTATACCTATAACCATCTCATACCACTTTCGATTTGAAATATTTACCACTGATAACAGAACAAAACAAATATAATTATATATTTGCACTGCAGACATTTTTCAGAAACAGGTAATTTATGAAATATGGTTTCAATCTTGCATGATTGCATCCAACAAAATTGGTATATACTGTTTTTTTTTTACAGAATATATGTGCAAAAATATCCAAATATGAAGATATCTGTTTTGGACATACCATATTTGTCAATTAACCATCTATTTTTTCAGTGTTTGTTTATATATATTGGTCACTACTTGGAATTTTATTATAAAAATGAGAATTTCAAAAAATAAATAACACATTCCATGATGTTTTAAGTTTTTAAAATTTATTTGAATCTTAGATTTGGTTGCACATACATTAAATTTATAATTTGACAAAAATATCTTATTACAAAAAAAAGTGTAGGAAGAAAAACTCTAAGGTGAATCAGACAGGAAAAAAATAAAGAACATGCAGTGAGGTAAAACTTGAGAATTTTTAAAGATTTTTGCAGGAATGTAAATAACTAACTATTTACATTTTTATCAAATTATTTCCATAAATTTGTTTGCATATGAAAATTATAAGCTTTGAAAAATTTAATCACATGTTTACCTTAGAGAGTTCTATATCAAAAAGAAGAGAGTCAAATTGATGATACTGATAACTTGGAATGATAAAGAAATTACTTGTTTTAAAAATTGTTTATTCGTCATAAAACTTTTTTATATGACTGATTTATTGAAGTATACACAAAACACTGATCTGAATAATTGTTAATTATGAAACACTTTAAAAGTGTATTTTTCAAAATACAGTATGGTTCACTCAAATTTATTTTTATATAAAAGGAAATACCTATCTCCAGAAGAATAGCAAAATCTAAATGATCTTCATTAAAATTTAATTGATACATATGTTTACTAATAATGGGTTTGAATAAAAATTATAAATTCCATAATTCAATAGTGCATTTAATATTTATATAGCTTAAAATTCAAAAGTTTGTCTAATTACTTACATATCATTTATATTTTATTAAAGAAACGATACCTCGTGAAAGGAAAATTGAAATAGTATTCGTAGATCAAAAGCTTTTACTTCAGCAATTTATACAAACAAGCTATAGAAAATAATAAAAAGAATGAATGTCAAATAGGAACATTGTCAAATGATCCAAGTATAGAGCCACTTATATGTTTGTATTTTATTTGCTAAGATTATTTTTATTTATGTTGATCTTCAGAAAGAATCAGGTGTTTATTGTATTTAAATGATTTTAATTAAGAAACCTTAAAATAGTATTTTATTATTATATATATATTTTAATAAGCATACATAGTTGGATATAAGTCATAAAATACAATTACCAATATTTTAAAAATGTTGATAAAAGCACACAAACAAAGCACATACTACAGTGAAAAATACGAACTTATATAATAAATAATTACATAATATTTCATGAAATTCTTAGCATGTGTATATATACATTGAAATTATGAAAATCACATGTACATGTGCAGTATAACTATGAAAATTAATTAATATTCTAGTGAATGTTTATAAGCACAAATGAAGAAATATTGCAAAATATCCTGCATATTATGAAGGTACAAAGCAACACATGGTATTACCAACTTACTAAGGTAAATTTTTAAAATTCAATCTGGCTTGATATAGTGAAATAAGCAAGGGTGATTTAGTTATCTGAAATATATGCAAAACAAAAAAATTTCAGAGTAAAAAGCAGTTGATAAGTATTGTCCCTAAACATATTTTCATTCTCACCATGTGATAAATCATATAGTTTTCAAATGTTTGATATAGATGATATGGAAAATTTATGTATTAAATATCCTATTATATTTAAGCAGAAGAAATCATAAAATCAGATATCTTCAAGTGATAAAATGAGATGCATTGATAAACTATTGTTAAAACTGCATATGTAATAGTCCAGTTGATAAAATGAGATGCATTTTATCTTACTTAGTTCAGCATAAACTACCCCCTCTCCCAACACCCATAATATTATCACCCAGAATGCAAAGATGGGCACACACACCAAATGCCTATTCTTTTAAGCTGGAGTATAGACCAGGAAGGAAGATTGCAAATGCAGATGCCCACTTCAATCAACCGAAGACGAAGGTCCTAAATTTGGTGGTGTCCTGTTTTTGGAAAAATTGGAGTTTCCCCCTGTGATGGCAGAACAGATGGCACAAGCGACACACAGAGACTTTTTGTTAGCAACTGTAAAAAACTATATTCTCACCACCTGGTCAAACAAAGCCACAGACACGAAACTGCAACTTTTTTTAATAGACAAAATGAACTCTTTA
The DNA here is from genome assembly GCA_028023455.1 of Epiperipatus broadwayi. Lineage (NCBI taxonomy): Eukaryota > Metazoa > Onychophora > Udeonychophora > Euonychophora > Peripatidae > Epiperipatus > Epiperipatus broadwayi. Next base: position 1,275,536 of record JAQFVV010006330.1, read on the forward strand.
CACACAAGAACTGTCTGCTGTGGGGGTCCCGTGTTATCATACCTGCATCACTACAGAAATTCATCCTAAACGAGCTTCACATAGGTCACTCGGGCATCGTAAGAACTAAGGCTTTGGCAAAGTCATATGTATGATGGCCATCAATGGATCGAGACATAGAACACCTTGTGGGAAAATGTACGCATTGCCAAGTCGTAAGGTATGCATATTCTCGTGCTCCAACACACTCCTGGGAGGCACTATTGACACCATGATCTCAATTGCACTTGGATTTTGCAGGCCCCATCGATAAACAGATGCTCTTCATTGTTGTGGATGCATACTCAAAGTGGGTAGAGGTGCAGAGAATGCAAACAACGATTTCAAGTGCAACAGTTGCAGCACTGTGAGAACTATTTTCCACCCATGGAATACCAGAATGTGTGTATCTGATAATGGACCATAATTCGCATCGTCAGAATTCTCGACATTCCTCGTCAATAATGGAGTCCAACATGCACGGGTTGCACCCTACCACCCGACAAGTAATGGTCTTGCAGAGAGCTGTACAGTCAGTAAAAGAGCCTGAGACGTGACACACGTGGAAATTGGAGCCAGTGTCTAGCTCAATACCTGTTAACACATCACACCATCTGCAGCCACAGGATTAAGCCCAGCTGAGATGCTTTTCAACAGACATCTTCGTAATGCTTGGATTTCATACATCCGGATAGAGCCTCAAGAGCCACACCAAATACACAGCAGATAATACGTGAATTTCAACCAGATGATGCAATTTTTGCACGAGCCACCGGGAGGTACTCCCCTTGGATTTCTGCCACCGTAGAACAGCAAACAGACCCCTTGTCATATGAAGTTCGGACAGACTCGGGGGGTGCAACACAAGCAAATAGATCAATTGCGAGCAAGAGTGACTGTCACACTGACCAATCCAACTCAACTCTGTCAGAGGAACTGATTGATGCTCCAAAAACACCACCTTTAGTGGCAGCAGAAACCACGGACAACACCAACCCAACACCGCTCTGCCAACCATCTCCAAAACTATACAAGGAGCAATGTTGGGCATATTTAGAGGATTGCGAAGTCTCATTCTAAGGGGGAAGGGATGTTACGTATTGGGTTACGAGACATCACAAAGGCTAGCTGTGGGATGAACATTTTTCAGTCACGGACTTTGAGTAATGGCGTCAACACGTTTGTTGGACTTACTAATTTAAACTGCCATAACGAAGGTACGTACAGCCTCATAGTAAAATATAATTAAGTATTGTACAAATAAAATGTTAAGGTGTAAAACAACTGAGTAGTATTTGTATTTAAATAAAGTAGACGTAACAATTACTACAATAATAGAAGAGGTAATTTAGAAATATTCATCTTGTAACTATTTGAAAGCAGAGAAAAGATGGATATTTTAAAAAAGACTTGCTGAAGGTAATAAACTTGATTACATTTAAGACTAGTATTTTAAAAATATTATTAAAGCATTGAAATAATTTAGTATAATTTACCAAATATAATATTTTTAAAATCTAAAAGAGCATTACTATATGAAATTGCTAGTGATATATATTTATTATTTACATATTTTAATATTAAAAATAAAACAACTATACCATTGTTTCTTGACATAAAATTCAACAGCAGATAAAACTTTATCATTTTCAATAAGATATTTTAAAAATTCTTCCCAAAATGTTGACTTATGAATTTCAGAATATTTTTCCATAGCATCTATTGTTTCAAAAATGAATATTTTAACCTATAAAAAAAAAATATCACCATTAACAACAATAACAAAAAAAAACATTTAAGTATTTATTAGGGTAAAAATATTTAACATTTATTAAAACAATATAAAAAAACATCAAAGCTTTTTTAAATTAATCATTACATTTGTGTAAACTGAAAACCATGGCATGATAACTGATCATATTTGGTACTTAAATATCAGATCTTCGGAGCAACAGGCCATTCAATTATTTTTGATACTTGTCCTCATTGTGAAGTGGCAGATCATACATATGTATATTAACAGAAAATACAACATGAATCATAGCAATAAAATGCCTTCTACTGAGCTCCTTGTGAAATAAGACATTGACTAATATATATAATAATCAACATTTGAACTACAAATTAAAACAATTCAAGGTTTTCAGAATCATTATCAAGGAAACATCCTTTCCCAGGTATACCCAGTCTTTAAACATCACTACAAATTTAATTTATGTAAACTATATTTAGAAAGAAAAATATAAACAAATATGCTTTTCCTATCATACTTTAAAACTTCATCCTTTAATATTACGCTTAATTTTTTATTATTGGTGACAACTTTCAATTGTTCTTTTGGCAGTCATCCTCAGTCAAAACTAAATAAAAGATATATATTAATATCATAACTAAAGGAAACATCATTCTGAAAAATTTCTATAATTATAATTACAGATATTGTACAAAAATGTTAATTATATATATAATAAAATAATTATCACTATACAATTTATATCATTACTATTTTATAGTAATATTGTAAAATATAGCTTAAAATTCAGTCCATAGTTTGTATAATATACACATATATTAACAAATAATAAGCAGATTTTAATGTATTCTACTACAAATATATTCTTTAAGATTGTAACAATTTAACATAAAACAACAATCCTCTTTATACAAAATGCATTTCAATTAGTGCTCCTTGTTAGATGTGCTAAAAGTTAAACATTTCCATACTAGAATAAATGAAAGGCAAGTTTTGTGTGAGAAAATTGCATAGCAAGTAATAACCTTGAGCTTATATTTGCAATTAGCATCAATAGTCCTCTGTTCCATGAATGGGTCCAGAGAATAATCACATCATCAATTCATCCCTTTTTTCCATTCCATTCTCTTCATTGCCCAGCTCTTCAATTTCACATAACTCTTCCTATCCCTTATATCATCTAACAGTATCTCCTTTTTCATCCTTTCTTCTAATTTCCACTCACCATTCCCTCCAAAATAATTTTCATTAAATTATAATTTCTTAATATATGTCCAATCCAATTTTTCTCATTCTGACTTCCTCAATCAATCCTCTTTTTTCATTTACTCTTTTCAAAACTTCTTCATTTGTTATTTTATTCATCTAATTGATTTTTTCCATTCTTCTCCATGTCCACATCTCAAAGGCTTCCAATCTAGCCCTAATTTTATTACTCATTGTCCACGTTCCACAACCATACAATAGTACATAACATATATAGCATTTAATTAATCTTTTTCTTAATTCTCTCTTCAAAGGTCAACAAAGTATTTTCTTTCTCTTAATAAATGACTCTTTTGCCAATGTTCTTTTAATTTCATCGTCACTTCTTCCACACTCACTCAACCAACTACCCAAATATCTAAATCCCTTTACCTGTTGAACTATATTATCATGGATTTCAATTTGCAATCTTTTTGCATTCCTCCCTTTATTCCATATATCTTTCCTCCAATTTATTCGACTTATTCTGAAGACATTTTTCATCCTCAGCTATATATAAGAGTCATACCATCGGCAAATCTTATACATTTTATTATTCTATTTTCAAAATTTGCTCCTCCATAGTAAAAAGAACAGGTGACATATTGCATCCTTGCTTAACTCCTCTTTCTATATTCAATTCATCAGTCTCATCATTTTCCAGTTTAACTCATCCTTTACCCAGTATACATATTCAAAATCAATCCTCTCTCACCAAAATACTTCTTTATTTTTTTAAGATAATCATAAGTATATTCCAGATTATTCTATCAAATGCTTTTTCCAAATCCACAAAACACATATCAATCTTTTTATCTTTTTCAATATATCTCTCTGCAATTGTATTAGCAACACCAACAGAATCTCCAGTACTTTTGCCTCTCTGAAAACAAAACTGTTTTTCTCCAATACTCTACCTTCCCATAAATTATTTGAGTGAAAATCCTCAATAAAATTTTAGAAGCATGAGATAACAAATTTATTGTCCTATATTCTACACATCTAACAGCTTCTTTTTAGCAATTGGAATCATTATAAAAAATCTTTAGGTCAAACTCCACTATTATATATCAAATCGCAAAGTCCAATTATTTCCTTCATAGTAAATTCTCCCATTTCTTTCAAAAATTCTATAGGTATTACATTAAATCCAACAGCCTTACTATCCATCTGTACAATTGACTTATTACTTTCATCTGGCAACATGTCCATATCTCTACCATCCACTTCAATACCTTCTTCATTTTCAAGTTCATAATTAAATTATTTTTTCGTCTAAAATAGACATTGCAATAGAGGATATTATCTAAGCTTAATTTATTAGTTACATTTACTATTTATTAGTATTTAAATATAATGTATACATTTGTCCTTTGGTTTAATAATATTGATAACATAGCATAATAATTTTATCAAGTAATTTTTACAATCTTATCATCATAATAATAAAGTTGTTTAAACTTTTACAACCAGCAGACTTTAGTGGATTATTTAGCAGGAGTTAGAATTTATAAAATAATATTTACTATTTAATCTTCAATGCATATGAATTAAAAAATGATAAATACAATAAATTAAAATATTTATATATTTTAAAATACAATACCCTCCTCCCCCATATTTAAATAAACATCCATAAACTCTTATTGCTATTTTGTCTTTTTATCAGTTTTATATATTATTTTTTCTAAAGTTTTGCTATAATATGTAGAAGTGTGATAACTTTAAAGAGATTACTGGAAACTTATCTCTAAATTAGCTGCCAAAAAAATCTGCACATCTTAAGTTTTTAATTTTCGAATTCAGTAAAAAAAAAAAAAGGATGGAAAAACTAATCTATAAACTTTATTTATTTTTGATTATATAATAATAAACAAACAGAATTGGTGTATATGCAATATACTGCATATTAAAATCAATAGTTATTATTTATATTTGTTCAAGTTTCTAAATACCATGTAGGTGCTTTAAATATATGAAGGTTAATACCGAAAAAAGGGAAAGTAGAAACTATGTAATGAATTACTCTCAAACTGGTTAAAATCACTACCAGAAGGCTAGAAAACCAAAAGTGCTGGATTGATGGTATTACATTAGAAAAATATTTTTTTCTTTCGAATAAAGATATTTCCAGAAGAGCAACTGAAATGTGTCAGAATAATACAAATTAAGCATTATCTAATATTTACTAAAGTAAAATAGTTTTTTTTGAATAAATTTATTAAATGAATTTTTTTGATTACATATATTTTACCATAAATATTGTAATTAATAAATTTTGTTCAGCCATGTTGTTATTAATATGTTTAAAGAATATATGATGAAATAGAAGTTTAAATGTATCTAAGGGATTAGACAAAGGGAGAGAATTGAATTGGATGAATGATATGTGGTTATATTTAATAAGATATATTAATTTTTAATTGAGATTAAAGTTTATATGCAAGCTAAACATAATATGATAATTTTTAATATTGGAAACAAAATGTTTTAATTAAAGACAAATTTGCATAAATTATATATATATCCTACTATCAAGATTAGAAAAAAATAATATTACCTGAGAAGAAAATGGAAGAGATTTTTTAGCTTGTTTGTATGACTCTAACTCCTTTAAAATTTGCAATTCTGATGTCTTGTTAAATAATTTCTATATAAATATATAATTAAATAAGGAATTGATAATACATTGATGGCAATGTTATTATTATATTTCATTGAATTGTAGTCTTATTATTACCTGTATTTCTGTGGATTTCTCAGAGTTTGAAGATGGTAGTAAGAGCAAACAACTTAGAGCAAAAAGAGGCAACTCAATTTGCTCAAAAAGTTGGCTTAGCATTTTCAAAGGCAAATCTAAGACTAATGGACAGCTTAATTAAAGAAAATAAAATATAAAAAATATAAATTGATCATATATTAAATATTTTAAAATTTATTTATAATAATACACAAAACACATAGATACCAGTCAAACATTTACACATTGTTACATTTAAATGATCAATATATCCAATTTTCATCTTTTAATTATATGATGGCCAAATATCCTCTTTATATTAAATATGACAAATTACTATTGTTTCAAAATTTAATCGTAAAAGCTTCATTTTTTTAATGATTGAAAATATTTTATAATCTCTCTTCTTTTGTGGATATAATTTATTTAGATTTTGAAAAGTAAACAAATTTCAATGAAACATAAGCAGATAATATTCAAGCAAAAATCAAATTATTAAATGTAATTTTATTGAAGACAAAATTTTGTATCCTAAAACTGTTTTGAGAAATGAGATTATATAATTAAATGGCTCCAATTCATTATAAATTATTTGGTTCTCAAACCACTATTGATTACATAGATTAGCAATTTAGATTTGTTTAAAAAAAGTCAGTAAATATATTCAACACCCTTTTTAGAATCAAGGCTAAATTTAGAAAATATGGAATCTGAAGTCAATGTATTTTGGTATTCTCTTCTCTACTCATTAAAAAAAAAAGATTCTAAACCATAAAAAAAAAAAAATCATTAACTTTAATTTTTTAGCATATTTTCATTAAAAAATCATAAAATTTATATTATTTTTTTCTTTTGAACATTATTAAAAATAGAACTTATTACTACTATAAATTGAATTCATTTCTTAATACTCAAAAAAAAAAAAAACCCAATAGTTTCATAATTAAATTTTAATAATTGCATTTTTTTTATTTCTAATTTATTAATTTCTTTCATCCAATGAAAGAACAAGTTTTTTTTTCAGCAATAAAGCATACTGCTTTCTCTGTTATAATCTGAGAATAAATCTAAAAAACCCCTAAATTTTAGTTTTAAACACCTAATAAATAGCAGTACAACTGAAAAAAAAAATTTTCTGTCAGACTATTGTTCTTATCACTATTTTTCTTTCTAATTAAATCTCCAGATAAATCTTTTCATTAGTCAACCAAATAAATTATCTAATCAATGTACAAAAAAAATATTTCTTTGAAATCTGTAGCATTGATAAAAGGAAAAAAAAACAACATTTTTTTTATTCCTTCGCAAAAGAAAAACTCTGAAATAATAATTAAAAAGAAAAATTCTTTTACCATATTACTCCCTTTTTATTATACTTTTACAAAATAAAAGAAAAATAATTTAATTTTTTATTTTTTTTAACTTTATAGATAGCTAAAAAATATATTTAATTTTTTCTTTGTGACCCACACAAAAAAATAAGAATGAAATATTTGTATATATAAAACAAAATTCTTCAAGTATATATTTTATTATATACAAATAAATTATACATACCATGTATGTAATATCTAAAATATTTTTAAGGTAGATGTAAATAGAGGTGATTTGAATATATATCTACCAACATACATTTTAAATCTGAATCTTTGTTTTAAAATATTTTTTAATTCATTAGCCGATTTATAAAGCTAGGTGATACTAAATTGTGATGGGTTTGGATTATCACTGTCCCATAACAATACCCCCTCCTCTCTTGAGACAAAATGTGAGTTAACCATTTTCATGATCTTCACCTGCACAAAATTATAATATATATGTCTCATATCCTATCCAATTCATTCAAATAAGTATCATGGATATTCTAAAACAAATCAAGACATTATAATTCTGGAAAATTCAACCATTAGGCTACACTGAATCTAACCATTGTCTACAATTGGTGATTGAACAAGCTTAGTTTATTGGCATAGAGACCACTATTAAATTAAGAATCTCATAATTATCACAAAAAAGCATAAACTGCCTCTACATCCTCACAATATATGTAAATCCTTACTCATGGACAATTTCAGGGACTTAGATTGATTTAGCATTAACATGGTAAATGATTTAACCATGAAAAACCCTAGACCATGTCAACCATCCTAAATGTTATATGAATGCATAAGGATTTAATCAAAATGAGTTGTTCACTTTAGACTAAATGGATAACTAAGTTGGTGTCAAACTTGTGGCAGTTACACAGATTAGACTAATCATATAAAGATCTCAATCTATCACTAATCCATTGTTCATTTCCAATTACATGAAATACAGAAGACCAGACCAAGTAGTCCTGTTTTATGAATACTCAGAAATTCAAAGTAATCAAATTCTATTGAAATAAATCATTCTGTTCATTTGATTATTACTCATTCTGAATTCTAAATAGTTATATCTTTTCATAGAAATTTTTTTAAAGATAACATCGAGTATCATTTGAACTTCTAAAAAAAAAAAGGAAAAAAAAAAGAATTTTTGTTTTTTTAAATTATATCAACCAAGTATATGATCAGATTTAAGCAGTTATAAAATTTCAATTTACCATTTTTAGAACTTTGAACTACAGACAATCCTCCCAATACTCTCAGGAGATATTTTGTTATATCCTGGAATTGGTGAAGGTGACTGAGATTCATCTTTAATAAGTCTACTTGATTGAATTTCACTATTAGTTCTTTTTCTATTTACATCTGGTTTTGGACTGACATTCTTCCAGCCTTTCTTTTCCAAAAAAACTACTTCATTATCAATTATGTTTCTTCTCAATTCCATAACATCGATACTTATAATTTCCTTTGTGTTGACTGATGGTATGTCTAGCTGACTTATGTCTACAGTATTTAATAATTCGACCGCCTGTTCTATAAATATCATATTGGTAATTAACAGCACTTATTCAATCAGGAAAGTCAAACTGTGCAGAATTGTCTGGATAATCTGATCTTCCATTAATTATAGGCTTCCAACATCTTTAGTTTGGTTGCCTGCCTACTAAAAAACTTTGAATAATTCTCACCAGCACCATCATTTTTTTCTGCATAACTTGATGGAAGATGATTTCCTGGCATTTTTCCAAAAATTTCTCATCAAAACTTCTTGAATAACTTTGAAAAGTTTTTGATAGGTAAAACAACGAGTCCCACCAAGATTGAGTATCCCCTTGCAAGTGACTATATGCTATGGCTAATTTCCTTTCTTCAGACATAGAATTCAGCTGGAAATAAAACATTTTTAAAAACTGATTCATACTGGAATAAGTTAGACTATCCTTCACTAATTCTTCTCATTATGGTTCAAATAGTTAATTTTTTCTTTTCTACTATTCTCACCCAAATGATTCGTTACTTTAACAGCAGAATCTGATTCTCTTCTTCACATTCAAGCAGTCTTTTTGCTTCTGTTAATTCTTTCTCTTATGCTGTTATTCTCAATTTCTCCACCTTTCCTTCATACCTCTTTTCAGATTCCAAGACATGAATTTCTATCTTTACCATCCTTTCTATTTGCTCTTCTTTTATCAACTTTACAACCTGGGACTTGGTCAAATGTTCCTGCATGCTATGGACTGTAAACAGTCAAAACTTTTCTATATTTTTTCTAGTTTATCATTGCTATGTTTATATGTGTGTGTTAAAATACATACAAAGCTTGAAGAATAGTATAAACAATTGTGATATATATATATATGCTGAAATACATACATATCTAAAGTTTAAAAATAAGTATAATAAATTTTAACAGAAAGTAAAATTAAAACTTTTCAAATCAGTAGATAAAAGAATTGGAGTTTTTTTAATTATAACCCAAGGAAACAAATTAATTCTTTAAAAAGAGATAAGTGGAATTCTATCAATAACTGATTAATAAATAACAAAAAGATTTTACTTATGTGGATGCATCTAGAAATAATAAATAATATTAGATAATGTCAGCAGGATCTAAGTGTCTCAACCAATGGGAACAGAAGTTCTAATAATTAATAGTGAAGAATTGGTCTAGATCAGTGTTTCCCAACCTGTGGTACGTGTACCACTGGTGGTACGCGAGTTGCTGGTTGGTGGTACACGAAAAATAATCAATAATGGCGGTCATAAAAAAAATTAAATCATAAAAATATCATAGAAACGTTTTTTCCTATAATTCATAAAAATTATTTTAATTAATAATATTATACGCTAAAGTTATTAATATGTACAGTCGATAACGATCTTTAATGTTAATGATAAAATTGAAAGTATGATTAAGAAATTAGATTTTTGGAAACTGTATCAAAAACAATCAACAATCAACCGGAAGTATTCGAAAATCTACTTATTTTTTTGTTTGAAAATAAAGTTAGTCTGTCTCAAGATATACGAGAAAATATAATAGCACATTTAACAGAATTAAAATTGTCTTTCATGGAATATTTTCCAAAACCCGAAAACACAAATGATAATTGTATTTCAAATTCCGTCTATGCAGAAAATTTAGAAAAAGCTACATCATTATCAATAAAGGATAAAGAAAATTTAATGTAATTATCATGTGACAGAACTTTACAAGTAGAATTCAAATGACACAATCTAATTAATTTTCGATTAAATATTAAAGAATATGAACACTGAGAAAGCTCTTAAATTATTATTACCGTTTACTAGTACGAAATTAGTAGGAAGAGCTTTTACTTCATATATTTTTTTAAAAAATAAGTATCGAAACAGATTGAACGCAGTTATAGACTTAAGGGTATATATATCTCGCATGTTTTAAACCAAATTTCAAAAAATTATGTTGTTCAAAACAAGCACAAGGATTTCATTAAATTTATTTTATAAAAATATTTGATTATGATAAAAAAATATATTGTTTTTTTTTATAATTTTGTGTTTTTATTAAAACCATTTATTAGTAAACGAAATATGACAAAATAATAAATAAATAATGAGTCGGATCAGGGCAAATCAATCTAAATTATTTAATTTGAAAGAATGTATCAGAAAAGGATCATAACCAGAAATTAGACTCTCTTTAATTTTTGATCATCTATTGTGGATTACTAGATGTAAGCTAGTATTTAATCATCAAAATTTTAATCCTATTAACTTCATGCAGAACAATATAAAGAAAACAAGAACAAGAGATAGCCTGGTAACCCCTGAGGTTATTTTTACCAGGACTTGGGACATGCTGGATTTATCCTCTCCATGGCCCAACCAATAGCAAGATGCTCCGAAAAAGAGAAAACAGACTCAAATTTGGGAAAACCAAATGAAGGAATGAGAAAATACTTTGAACAAAATATGTACCAAATAATTTTTAATGTAATAATGTAATCTTTAATAAATATTTTGAAAAAAAAAAGTGAAACTTTGAACAAACACATACATATAAATATGTTACATTGAGTTTATAATTTCAATGAGTTTATAATCAGGCATGACGGTTAGTCGTGTTTCAATGTAATTTGTCCCATTATGTGATGTGAATACATACATGGTCACCTTATAATATTTATAATGCAAATAATATAACACACTCGCAATAACAAATTTCACGAAATACAATCATTTTTACGAAGTGGTACAATTTAGCGTGATGTACTACCAAGTGGTACGCGAGCCAAAAAAGGTTGGGAAACGCTGGTCTAGATGAAGGGACACTTTGCTTGTGGAAGCTACAAGCGTGCAGACGTGTTTGCAACAACAATACTGGACGTCATTGTGGGTTGTCCTTGATAGCTAATATTGAGGAGAGGTTTGTGGCAAAGCAAATTTGAGGACTAAATAGGTCACCCTAGCTTTTATTATGATTTGAGAATGCTTTTTAGTATGTAAGTATTTATGCTATATATAATTTGTTAACACGTATACTATTAATATTTTTATATTAATACTATTTATGTATTGAACTATAATCCCAAGTTGCTGCAGTATTATTATTTTTACCAGGCGAAATTTATATAAGCCTATGGCTGTTTGGTAGCATATTAGGGATTGCTTCCAGATACAGCAATCGTAATTTTTCAGTTAGTGTCTCATCTATTTCTTTAATTTTTGGATCAAAGGTTTTTGCTTTTCTTCTATATTCTGGAATTTTTTGTTCATGATCTTAAACTCTTCCCCCCTCTTGTGCTATATGTTTTCAATAAGGAACCTTTTATTAATACTTTGATGTAAATCTTGGAGTTTTATATCCATATTATTTATATTTTATAGGAATATCATTTTTCAGATCATACATATTTTGTTGCATATCATTTTTCATATACTTATTTTGCTGCCTATCACTTTGCTTTTCATGCATATTTTTGATCAATGCATACATTTTCATATCGACCATGTCTGACAACTCTTTTGCTAGCTTTCTGCCTGTCTGATCCAAATGTTCTTTCAGCTCAGGCATTATTGGCAGTGCAAGCTTTTTTATTTCAGTTTGTTCTATATTTGGTCAATTATGATTCTCAGATCTACTCTGATTTTGCTCTATTATCTTTGAACGAGCTCTTATTATCATTTAATTAAAAAAAAAACTTTAATTATTGTTTTTTAATTTAAATATCAGTTTCCAGCTTGAATTATTTTTATATATATTAAGATGCATGAATCTTATTATTCAGCATATTTATATATATATGAACAATACACTAATCCCTTCTCCCTCACATGTCTAACTTGCCTGCAAAATAAATAAATCCTTTTTTTTTTTTTTCAAATCCTCTGCCTGTCTAAATATTCAAATTTTTAAAATTAAATTAATTTTTTCTAAGGACATTCAATACATATATTAGATGATGGAAATAGTCTAATATATACACATAAATAAAATCTTTTACATGTTTTACCCATTATTTCTTATACATGTGTCAATCTCCTCTCCAATATATTATTAATTCATTTCTTATCATTTCTATCATACTTTATGTAGTCTGAATGTATATCTCCAAACAAACAACAAACAAATAAAATATCTGAGTTTTGTCCAACATTTTTTATTTTTTTACCTAAGCAACTTATTGTGATTTATTAATCTAATTTTATACCTATAACTGTATCAGACCTATATTATTTTAGACTTTACCACGCTGCACACTATTAATTACTGTACAACTTTCTATGCTGTTTCAGGCCCTATCACACTGTGTGCCATTATTTGTAACGGAAAACTATTCCAACCATCTCACTACCTCACGACTTACCATCACTAATTCCAGAACTACACAGAGAAAAAAACTCACTATATGTATTGCCACACAGCAAGCTAGAGTAATCAATGGATGCCAGAAGGTTTGTGCATAAAATCCCCATCTAGTGCCTACTCATCCAACATCCCCAGACTAGTTTTTGGCTTTTGGCCTTCGTCAGTGAGGAGCCTTGGATCCTAAGATTTAGATGCAGTGCTCTCAGATCCAAGGCTCCTCACTGACGAAGGCCACAAGCCAAAAACTAGTCTGGGGATGTTGGATGAGTAGGCACTAGATGGGGATTTTATGCACAAGCCTTCTGGCATCCATTGTAGCTTGCTATGTGTGGCAATAGGTATAGTGAGTTTTGCCTGTTTTAAAACAGTTATACACAAGCATAAGAAGTGGTGGTCAGGTGATGTTTATTAACTACACAGAGAGATATCCAAAATTAGATCTAACGTGCAGAATACAAAACAATTTACTGACACATCCACATATGGTATTATTTCAAACCATTAAAAGAAGACACCCTGGTCATAAAAATCTTTATTATTAAAGAGAATCAAACTAATAATCATTAGTTATATTTTCTGATCACCCATCCCTATAAGGATGAGCAAAATTTGCAATCAATAAAGTATCTTAATAAAGCCTGAATCACATGAACTTCATGCACCACTTTTTCAATTGATTGAGAGAAAGAATCCTTTAAGTAGGTCCTTATAGAGGCATCCATCTACAGTTCACTACAGCATACCCTTGGTTCAAGTTTAGTAATCTGTTAAATTCTCAAGATGGTATACAGTATAAAAATAGACAAAACAAAATTTATATTTACAGTAGAGCAAGATGAACTGAAAAATTGAACACCAAATGCTGACTCTACATAGTAACTAATTTATTATATTAAATAAATAAAATAAAACTCCCAATCATTTTAAACTCAAGTGATACATTATAGAATTATAATATGATATAAATGAAAACCTTCTCCTCTCCTATTATTTAAGTTACATGTAGATATATCATTATATACATACATGAAAAAAAAAAGAATAATAATTATAAGAATATTGATTTTTCAAAAGACTAAACCATATTGTTATATAATAACATGAAATAATTAGCACACATACACATAGATATGTGTGATTACTTATTAATTGCATTTACAATAAAAAAAAAATTAAAGTCATAAATTTGGTAGCTTCAAGATCCCACACATATCGCTTATTTCATAAATAGTATAAATATATAAGAAAAAATAAAAACAGTGGTATATATTAGATAGATTCACAATATAATAATAATTTTTTTTTTTTTACTTTTTAAGGGTATGTGGTTTTCCCCATTACAATATACTTTGATCTAATAAATAAATAAATATCTGTAACTATGTTCTCTTCAATAGTTGTAATAAGAAAATGTTTTACTTTGATAATATACTTGTTTTTTTCCTTGTGACACATTTGTTCCAGGCTTCCGCATACTCTTCATGTGTAAAAACTATAAAACAGAAAGGCACATGGATTTAGATTTATTGATCTTCTTTACAGGATTGTTTTTCCCGTTATGCAGGCACTTAAATATAGAACAATAAAGAACAGACATCTTAATAAGAGAAAAATGAACTGGTATACAATTGAACTTCTCTACACCATTTTGATTTCTTTAAACAATCTAGGAAATAACGTTTTTGCAAGGTAAAAATTCATAATACATGCAATAACAGTATTTATTCCCTGCAAGCTATTGATAGCACTCCATAATGATTATAGTTGTGAAGTTTATACCATATTTACAGAATTTCAGGCCTAAGCTTCAATTCTTTTTCAATCAAATTTTTTTTTCCAGGAATAAAGCATGCTGCCCTCTCTGCTACAATCTGAGAATAAATCTAAAAAAACAACAACACAACAACCCTGATTTATTTTAAAAACCCAATTTAGAGCAGTACACCTGAAAAGAAAATTTGTTGTCAGCTGTTTTCCTGTATCGCTAGTTTTCGTTCTAACTAAATCTCCAGATAAATCTTTTCATTAATCAACCAAATAAATTATCTAATCAATACACATACACAAAAAAATATATATTTCTTTGAAATCTGTAGCTATGATAAGAGGAGAAAAAAAAACCAAAATTTTTTTGTTCCTTCACAAAAGAAAAACTATCAAATGGTAATTAAAAAGAAAAATTCATTTACAATTCTTCTTCCTTTTCATTAATTACATATTTACAAGATAAAAGAAAAACATCTTAATTTTAAGTTTTTCTTTTTTTTTTTAATTTTCTGGATAGGTAAAAAAAAAAAATAATAAAATATATATAAAACAAAATTCTTCAAGTGTATATTTTATTATACATACCATGCATGTGTATAAATATTATATCTACCAACATATATTTTTAATATAAATGTTTTAAAATATTTCTTTAGCTCATTAGCCTATTAATAAAGCTAGGTGATACTAACTTGTGATGGGCTTCGATCATCATCATCATCCCATCACAATACATTTGTATTTGAATTTTATAACTAATTATAAATGTTACGTCAAGGCACCTATTTAAATATGAAATTGATTTAAAATTAATAATTACAATAATCTCAAAATATGTTGGAATTTACATACAAAATATTTAATATGTGATATATATATATATAATATGTACAGACATGCACACATTTATTAAAAACAAAGACTATAATGTTACAAAGAACAGCTAGCTTTAAAATTGATGATAAAAATTTACATTATTACTAGTTATGGCTTTTGTAGATCATTCATTAATATTAAAAGATCTATCAATCATGAGATTACCTTCAGATTAACATTGGACAAAATTGTTTTTTTTTTTTTTAAAAAAATCTTTAGATGTAAAAATGCTTTTTTTTAAAAAACAAACAAACTCAGAATTCTTTAAACATCTAAGAAGACAAAAAGTACTGTTATTTTTGAACTTTAGAGATGGCAAATATTTTGAAAATAGGATAGCACAGAACATAAATAAGTGGCTATTTGATCTTGAATTTTTACTTAAAATGTATTATTTTGTTATTAAAAAGTAATTTAATTCATTAGAAAAGTCTATAATGCCAAAAAAGATTGATAATGAAAGAAGCCTTAGGATAAATGAATTTGTCATCATAATAATATATAGTTGAGATGACTAAAAAATAATATGTAGATGTTGGATAAATATCATCAATGGATAATATCATAATAAAACAAAAATCAAATGGTTTATTATTCAGGAGTTCATAAGAAGTTAAAGCATCAGAAATGAAAAGGGTAGAATTTGCTATTTGCCACTGCACAGGGCAATAATAACTATATATCAATCAGTTTATTGAATTGTAAAACTGATAATCAATAGAAGAAATTTAGTACAAATAAAACACTATTGCTTTTCTATGCCTGTTTAAAAGTAATAAAAATAAATAACTTTTTCTTGTTTTTAATTCAGCAAAGTCATTCTTAATTTAAACTTTCAGTTTTCAATAAAAGAACAAGTTTGACATTCTTTTGTGATAGTATCCTTAAATACTTCTCTATACTTAATTAAAAAAAAAAAAATTCTTTCTAAAATAAAAGTTAGTTATTAAAATTATTTATCTGAATTTTTTATTTTAGTTTAATGTTTTAAATAGTAAAAGGTTAAACAATCTTTAAGAAATTCATGGCAGAGCAAAGGCTTTTCTAACATACCTCTACAAAGAGTCAATGAAGAATATGATACTCACTAGATTAATAAAATGTGGAGTAATGAAGATTCATAATTTTTCCTTCCTTATTTAAA
Source organism: Epiperipatus broadwayi (assembly GCA_028023455.1). NCBI lineage: Eukaryota > Metazoa > Onychophora > Udeonychophora > Euonychophora > Peripatidae > Epiperipatus > Epiperipatus broadwayi. Next base: position 1,292,303 of record JAQFVV010006330.1, read on the forward strand.
TTCTAGTTACGATTAGTAGATAACTCATTTACCTGAAAAAATTTCAATTTCATACAGTTTCGAATTCCAAGTCATAGGTTAGGCATGTTACAAGACTTTCATAATATATATATAATACTAATAGATCATTAAGCCCATAGTCCACCAAAGCATATTTGATATTAATAAATTAAATTAGTCTATAAATTATTGCAATAAATTTTTATGTTATCTAATATCGTGGGATAATTATTTATCTTAGAAGGCCACTGGTGGTCAGAATAAAAGAGATTATAAACTTTTAATAGTAAATTTTTCATTATGATGTAAGACTAAGGAAAAATGACATGAATTGTATATTCTTATTGGTAAAATCATGAGAAAAAAGCTTACAGATTTTCTACATACTGAAAATTTTTATAGACTATTAAGGTTTTATTTAAATGATTTTTCAGTTAGTTTCCAATAGTATAAAAAAGTTGGTAAAAACCACAATTTAACTTTTAATGTATTTATTTGCATACAATCAAATATATAAATTTATCATATTCATATAGATTAATTGAAACAAGCAATCCTGATAAATTCGTGATATGCATCCTTAAGTCAATATTTGAATAAAAACAATGAAAGAAATAAGTGACATGAGTTTTTACAACACACTTAACAGAAACAACACTTATGTTAACAATTTTTATAATAATAATAACTACCAAAAATTATAACTAGATTAAAATTCTTTCCTTAATATCACTCATGATATCCTCCAATGCATTGTTTATGATATATATTTGGTGTTCATTTTAGAAGTGCATAACTACTGGAAGTTTGTATTATCTGGGCAAAAAAATAAATAAACATCATTAGATTTTATAAATGACATTCTGTTACTATTCCATAGGATGATAATCTTTCAAATCTTCAAACAGCATGTAGTATCCAGTGAATAGAAAATATTATATTTTTAGGAGTAATTAGTAATATTTTATTTATTTCTGTTAATTAAAATGCAGCTGATTAGATTAATAATGAATGAAAAACTACTTGTGAGATGTTTTTCCATTTGATTGTATGACTTAAAATATTTATGTTCGAGTTTTAGTCAATACCAACTAATTCAGATTTTTGAATAATAAATCTTTGCAGTTAAGATAAAATGTTTAATTTTTCTCATTTGAGTTTGTGGAAAAAAATATAATTTTGTTGTTCAAAAAATCCAATAGAGGGAGTTAATAAAAATGAAACAATTTAAGTTTTTTGAAATTAGCATAAGATTAGTAAAAATAATACATTTTTAAAAATAATTATACAAAAATATAGGTGATCAATAACAACAAATATTAATTTTTCATATATTGCATATTAAAGAATAGTTCTTTTTTTTTGCATTGTTTTTATGTGTAATAAAATACTCTTTTTCGTATTTTTAAGTTTAGAAGTGCAAAAATGAGTATATTATTTTAATATTTAAATATAGTCAATCTAAAAAATGTAACTATATAAAATGCTATATATAAATAATATTCTAATATATATAGAATCTGTGGATAATTAGACTGAATATACATATGTAAATATATAAAATGTACTGTTCAATTCTTAGCTCTGAATAGATTACTCATCAAATGAAATATAAAAAAAAGTATTAAAAAAAAAAAGTACAAATATGAATGATATTAACAACCATAACATTTTATTTTACTTCTGTTATGTTAAGAAAAAAAAAAAATTGATCTAAATCTTTTCTTAATTTTTGGACACTCCTATACTGATTACAGAAATAGGTTTAATGTAAAAAAACCTTTAAGTTTGCAAAATTTAATAATAACCTGTCATTGTCATGGCCTGAATTAACAATAATCTAAAATCATTTAAAGAAAAGAATGAATTTAGATCATCAAATTAATGCCTAATGTGGAAATTAAGCAAAATAATTTAAAAGATAAAAGTTTTTTGTTCAACTAGATTAAATGAATGTATTTTATTTTCAATGGAGAATGTGTTATATTTATATAAAAAGAGAAATTATCTGGTAGTTGAAACTAGAAATAGAATTGTGTAATATTTTAATGGTAATCACCGGAACGTAAAAGTCGTAAAAGTTGGAAATCATAAAAGCACATTGTTTTCAAAGAAAAAGTAAAGTACTCCAGAAGAAAAGATAAGAAATAATTAATTACGGAATGTTTGAAATGCTGAAGTCCTATTCATTAATTAACAAAATAATAGTGGTAAGAAAAATGTAAATTAAAACATGAAAAAGTTTTGCTTCAGATTAAATTAAAACACACTAATTAAATCTGTAAGTCAAGATTTATTTAGTGTGAAGATAAGAAAATATGCAGGAACATATAAATAGGGAGAAGTTTGTGCGATAGTAGTTCTGCATTTTCATTGCTTTTCGTGAAGGTTCTCTGTCATTGAGCGTTTAGTGGAACAAGATCGCCATGAGCTTTAGCCACAGTCATTGAGGAGTTTCCTCTACCTGAAGTTTAATGAGCTGGTTAGGATTCCACACAGATCACCCTGATCTTATTATTATTTTTTATATTCATGAGAAGACTTGCAGAGGAATTACTATCAGAGGGTAATATTACTTTATATTTTGTCAGTTAGACTATTAATGAATATAATGGACTAAGAAAAGTAAAACTATTTCTAGTGAAATACATTTATATGTTTAGATGTGCATGATAATATTGCGATTGAATGCTAAACGTTAATGAGGATTGCCTAGTGGTTTATATAGTTTGTCTGTTTATTCAATAAATAAGTAATTTTCATTATATTGGGTAATTGAATTTATTTAATTCCCAGTTATCATATTTTGCTGTGATCTGTTATATTGGTTTTTGATAGCAGATACATAGCAAAGAACATTTAATATTGGCAATAGACAAATTAAACAAATATACATACATATTTTTATTATATTAGTTCTTGTTCTAAATCACAACAGTTATTTATTAAATTTTAATTAGAGGTTTAATATAATGAGACATAGATTCTATCCATAAAAGATATCAAATATGATTTAGCAGACTGACATTTTCATGCAATGATAATTTCAGAAATGTCCTTGAATAGCCTTAAATTTTGACTATTCATTGTTTAATATAAATGCAGTTACATGACTGATTGATATTCTGGTTTGTTGAAACTCCAATGTAAAAAACAACAACAGATGTTTATAAATGCTTATATTTATTTCCAATAGCCTGATCTTTAGACAGTGCAATCAAAACTGATAATATAATTCAAGAAACATAAACTTTAATAAAAATGGCATATTGCATGGGAATTTTATAAATGATTAGTTTTATTTAGGCTAGAATTTTGTGATATAGTTAAGACACAACTTCCATTATTGTGTTTGTTGTTAAACTGCTATTGTCACTTTGTTCCTGTGTCAGATTGTCAATGTATTGAAAATAAAATTCCAATGCAACAACACACTAATAAGCTTGAACTATATACTGGCATGTTTGCTATATGCTTTCAGTTGACGTGATATAATGCCTAGTCAGAATGTTGTGTTTACTTCCGAATACTGTTCATCAGACACCAGCAATGAAAAATTCAGTTAGTTCTAAATGCATTTTAAATCATTTTATCAATAAAGTGATACACTCAATAAAATTTTATACATTTATAAACATTTCAATAAATTTGCTAATAATTTCAATGTAAGACATAATTAGATAATCTATATCATAATTGCTTTTGCTAACCTGTGAAGAAAAACAACTGAATTTAAGCATTCTTCTTGTTGGATTTCATTTAAAGGAGGAATAACTAAAAAATAAAAATCAAATTTATATATATATAAGGAAAAATAAATAAATCAATATACTATAATAAAATCTTCAATAGTTAGGGCAAAATATAATTTGATTGATTATAACTTAGAACACTTCCAGCAAATTATTATCACATTAGTTATCTTCAGTAATGAATAATAGAATCCTTTACATGATTTCCCAAATGCTGTGTATTTTTGATAAGGCTAGCTAGAAATTAATAAGTCTATTATTTGATAAGATGAAAATAGTTTCCTTTTCTTTGTGTCTCATTATTAATATAAAAGAGACCTTTTATTAAAAGTGAAATTATTTTTGCAAATACATGAATGATCAAAAACCACAAATGTCAAAAGACAGATTTCAGTTTTAATCTTATAATTATTTCATACAATAATCTATGTTAATTCACTAAATTTTTACTTTTAGAATACACTTGAATTCCCATTATATTAACATTCATAATTGTAAGTGCAATCAATTTTATATATATTACTTTACATTTCTATTTTATTTTTTATGCCAAAACAATCAAACTAAATTAGATACAATTTTGTAAACAATATTAAATGATTCAAAGTATATCTAGGTCATTTTATGTTAATGTACTATAAAATGTCAGAATGCAGTTTTTAATTGTTTCAGATTTTAAAATTTAAATTGGCAGTTATACTGTTGCAGTAATGTTCTTATGTTTATATCTGATGTTTAATAATCATGTAATTTTGTGAAATTACCATTATTGTCATTTTCAACCATTATTGATCCATTGCAGGATGAAGGTCGCCCCAAGTTTAATCCAATTACACTGATCCTTAGCTTCTCTGTAACACACCAGCAAACTTTCTTATTTCATCCATCCATTCATGTGGTCTTTTTCTAAGTCTTTATAATTGCTTGAGATCAAATTTAAAACTTCAATTGTCCATCTATTATTATCTCTTCTATAAATATGTCCAGCCCAACTCTATTTTGGACTCTTAATTATTTCAAAGATATCAGTTATACTCGTTTGTTCTCTTATCCATGTATTTCATCTCCGATATATTATTATTCTTTATTTACACCATTCCCTACTTCATTGAGTCATGTGAAGTCTTTATATTAATTGATTGTTAAGTGGTCAAGTCCCAGATCCATAAATAAGAACTGGCAAAACATATCTATAAGAACTTTTCTTTTCAAACACATAAAGACTGTTTCCTTTTAATATTAAGTTACTTCTACTAAAAGCTCTCTACAAGTCGAATTCTATGTTTAATTTTATACATTACACTTCTATCTGCATTAATAATTAGACCAAATTATGCGTAGTTATTAATTTCTAATTCACGATTATCAACCTTTATTTTCTAATTCTTAAAAAATCCACTGAATATTAGTTTTTTTTTAACATTTTTATTTGGTCCATCTGATAACTCTTGCAATATTTCCTGAAGTTCTAAAGCACTATTTGCAAAAACAACCACATTATCTGAAAAATCTAGCTGACTTAAATAATTTCCATGTATTTCTATTCTCTTATTTTCCATTTTAATCCCTAAAATATTTCTTATAAAACAGCTGTAAAAAGTTTTGGAGATATAGAATTACAATGATGTATAGTTTTCTCTATATTATCTTTTTAGTATTACTATATAATCTAATCATTATTGTTGTATTTTGATAAATATTTTTCAAAAAATGAGAATATCCCGGGTCTATATCTTGATAATCCAATTCTTTAATCACCAAAAAAATGTTTATAGAATCTAATACTTTTTCGTAATCCACAAATCCAAAACTTAGAGATAATTCATATTCATTGATTTTTTAAAATAACTTCTCTCAATATTTGGATGTGATCCATAAACCATTTTAAATCCAGCTTCTACTTTTAATTGATTAGAATTGAAAGTTTACTGGCGAAGAGATGTAATTATCATGATAAAGATTTTATATAGAATTGATAGAATACACCTGTAATTTCTAATGTATTCTTTTTATCACCTTTCTTAAATAATAATATTACTATTACATTCTTCCAATCATCTGGTACATCCTTATCATTTAGAGATTTGGTATAGAACTTTAACTAACATTTTCCTGTTTTGACCTGCTTCTTTTAAGATATCCAATAGTAATTCTATAATTTTCTGAGTTTTCTTTAACTTCATAAATTTCAATGCATGATTCACTTCTTCATTTAAATTACTAGGCTATACAGAAAAGTAATAGCTGTAGGAAATACTTTGTTCATGTTTTTATTACTATATAATTCTTTATAGAACTCTTCCAGAAATTTCATGATGTTATCTGTCTTTTTAATAACAATTCTATATTTTCTTCTTATTATGGAAATAACTTTCCTTTTAATACCAAAATGTTGTTTAACAATTTTGAGGCTTTTATTATCTTCTATAGCTTTCTATGGCAATTTAGAATTATATTTTTATATATGATTATTAAACTTTTTTGTATCATTTTACAAAATTCTAAATACTCAATTCTTTGTAATGGATCATTTGTAAAGATTTTAATATTCTTCCTTTTCTTTATATATTCCCTTGTCTCAGTAGAAATTTATTGTTAAATTATTGCTTTTTTGTTTCAGTTATCTTATTGATTTCAATAAAATCTAAATCATCTACAAAATCAATTAATATTTAAAAAAATTTAAATTTATTGAGAAGTTTCTGAAGATTAGGAGTAGAATTGCTTTAACATATATCTTACATCTCACAAATTGATAATGTCTTCCTATGTTGAATTTTTTAAAAAATTACCACCTTGAAATAAACATCTTCTGTTAGTCAAAATATAATTTAATTTTGATGTACTTTCATTTGATTGCTTCCAATTCATTTCCATTTAGTCATTTTCTTGAGGAAAAAAAAAGTATAGTTTTTATTTTTCTATAAACTTCACAAATCTATTGTACCAGTCGAAATTGTATGTTAATTCAACACGATTTATAGTCTGGATAAAAGTACCTCGAATCCAATCATATGCGAGATCGAAGATCAAGAATATTTATGGATTCTAATCTATTTACCCACCCTCTAAATCTAACAACCAATTAACAACACTTTCAAGGCAAGCAATCAATCTTTTCAAACTCCAGCCTGCAGCGTCAGCGGTGGAACATGAGCATCAGGTAATTTTAACATTTAACACTGAAATTTACCCTAATTATGCATGTGCATGACTTGATTAAGGGGAAGTGTGTGTCCTTAAGTCATTAGATAGCCGCACAATATTGAAATATAAACACGAACTTCAAAGTAATATTAATTAACACGAACCACAGGTGGGTTAAATTTATAGATATATTTTAATAAAACACATATTTATTATTCTTTAATATCTTACTATTTCACTTCATTACTCATTGATAGACAAATTTCAATTATATAACTAACATATGCCTCTCATAAGGTAGTGGTACAATTTATATGCCAATTTAAAGCAGAAAGGTGTTTAAAGCCCTTTGGTATACGCCAATTCAAGTATGTGTGAGAAGAAAAACAAATATATTAAAAAAAGATTAACTTTTGAACTAACTTTAAAATGAATAAACTTATTATAAAAGGGAATAACTTGATAATATTTTGAGAATTGGTCTCCAGAAGAGTGACTCGCTTGAAGGCAAGCGGATCATGATATTCACAGATAACTATGTTAATGATAAAAAAATATAATCTAATTTGACCAAATCATAGTCAACCCATCATCATATGCTCGGAGAAATAAAAAATAATCACATCCAGCACTTGAGAGAACACAACCAACACAAACTCAATCCCACTGCCCAGTTCCAGTGATGCAAAGAATAGAGCACACTGCCCCAAGAGACAAATAGTTTGCGCAATCTGCAAAACCTCAAAATATTTCAGGTGAAAGACCAAGAATCACCAAGGCTTGCTAAACTTAGTTTACCTCGAGTCTTCCCATTTATATCTTTCATATCCTGAGCTACATTTTAGCCAGTGAATCTTTCACGTGGTATACTTATAAAACAGAGGTCAAAAGAACAAACAGTCGATCAAGCAGAATGCTGGAGATGCAAAAACAAATACTGGAAAAATCATTTTTTAAAAATTATTTAAACTTATATTTAGCCACATAAGGTTGTATTTATATAGTAGCGAATTGACAAAGATCAGATCACAACAAATAGATCTCAAATATTACTCGAATATCATTTTTTCTTTCTGAGGCGATGCATCACTCCCTTCAAAACGAAATCCCACCAACATTTTAGATTTAATATTAATAAATTCTCTCTTACAACTTATATAGTTAACAGTTACACACTTGATCTACCGTCTTCCCCAAAATTAAACTGTCTGTGCATGAATATGTTTTTAGAATAAAAATATAAAATAAAACAAAATCATTTCATCTTGACAAAATGGATATTCTAATTAAATAATCATTTATAGCGAACACATATTTATTTACCGACAATCATTGGTCAGGAAATAGGTAGAAAATCATTTTAAGTCACAATATAAAAAGGGAACAAGGCAGGTATGAATTTGTCGAGATGGAACAAATTGGCACATAAAGAGAATTTTAAATCAAATATTAATAAATCTAGATAATATATGTAAGTATAGGTAAGTGATAAGTCATTTATAGACCGCTTTATAAGAAAAGTTTTGACGTTAAGAGAGGCATTATTGAAGACAGATAAAATATATAGCAAAGACATTAAAGTTAATTACAGGAAGTCAAGATTACAAAGTTTAGTTCATCTAGCATTTTGGATATATTTAGGGAGAATTATATTAGAGGACATTTTCTTTATGTAGCAATTAATTATACAGTCAATTGGAAATGGAAAAATAGATTAGGAATGTAAAACAGTTAAAGATATTATCTAATTTATTAACAGTCCAAACTTGAAATTTAGATCCCATGATGGAACCATAACTTGAGGTTGGCTTTATTACTTTGGCATAGAAATAGCTAGCTATTGAGTTCTGTTCCAAGAGTTCCACAATTCGGCAGTCCAAAAATAAAAACATTTTAACAAAATTTTTCCGGCTTCATGATCTTTCTATGATCACACCCTGGGACAGCGGGGACCAAGCAGGTCAGGTTCCGCTTACCCCACAATCATATTTGCGTACTTATTTTTAAAGAAAAACTGACATGAATTTACCATACTGCTTCCTCAAACTAAAATGATAATGGTCTCCTCTATTGTTCTCCTGTCCTATTTATATGCTCCCCAGTATACTTCTAGAAAGTTCTCCTTTCTTACCCGGTCAAGGCAAAACGGATATATTTGATTCTGGTGATCATAATCAGTAATAAAATATTTAAGTATTGTCTTCATAAAATCCACTCTCCTGATAAACCCAATGGTTTTATTGCTTCAAATCTATTTTAAGATTAACATAGATTTGAAGAATTTTTCTTTAAAATATCTTTTCTATGACTGAACTTCTAATATAATTACAAATTCTGCTTCGGCTTTACTAATGGATTTTCTTTTGTTTTATACTAAAGAATGTGACTAGAATCTATCGCAAAAGTGAATTTCCAGAATAAAATACTCTGATATTAATAAAATGAAAGATATATAAAAAAATATAATTAAAATTTTTTTTTCTTGATTTTTATAAAAGTTTCCGTCTATAATTATATATATATATCCACACACACACACACATATATATATATCTGCATACACCTAAAATTTATAACCAAAGTTTTAAAATGGAAAATTTATGATAAAACTGACTTATTATTTCATCTGGAAATTCATTATTTACAAGAGGGTAGACGGAAAGTTTTATTATAATCGTTTACAAGCGTGGATCAGGTTCAATCCTAGGTTAGGACATATAAAGACGTCAAGTATGGATCTGATCTACAGATCCATTGCTTCACTATGTCATCTCTTACTTCTATGACCATAAACAAATTTACCCACAGTACTTTCATCTTTCAGTTGTTTACCAATTCTAGCATTAAAGTCTCCCATGTTATCTCGCCTGACCAAAAGTATTTTGTACATCTATAATGACAACTTGTTGGAGCATAAACTTAAATTATCTGTATTTGATATCTTCCATTAAGTTGAATAACTAATCTTCCACTCTATCTGATATATCATAAATTTCCAGAATGCTGTTCTTTAAATTTTTATTTATAATGAATTCCACTCCATTTGCATTTTAATATTTGTGCTTTTGTAGTAAAATATATGTCCATCTTTTAAATCGAATCGTAATTTTTTAAAAATTTCACAGTCCCACAATGTATCAATTTAATATTAGATAGTTCTTTTTCCAATTTATGCAATCTTCCTTCATCTGAAAGTGATTGGTAATTGTAGTTTACCTATTTGAAAGATCAATGAATGGCAGCCTAAATCAGCATCCAACTGCCAACTGTTGCCTTGGCTAGAGACTTAACAACCTCCTGGGATTAACTGCAGTAATTTAGTATTGTCTGTTAAGGTTATAAATATCTATTAAAAAAAAAAAGAAGAGATCATTTGCACTCATTCACCCTGTCTAAAAGAAAACTTGATATTTCAGTTAAGAGCTATCAGGCATCTGATAAAAAAGACCATGGTATTATTTTATCTTAAATTCAGAGATCAAAAGTCAATAAATTCATCGTGATAGCTGAAGCATATTGGTAAGAAGCCCAATCATGCATATTTACTTACTATATGAATAATCACATAATAATAACAACTGCAATGACAAAAATATATGGACTGAACTTTAAAAATTTGCCTGCTTCAGTTCCTTTAAGGCCTCAAACAAAAATTAAAAAAATCTTTCAATTAACAGCAAACTCCTTTCTGCAGCTATTTTGCAGAAATACATAAATAATTATTAAGTCTTAGTTATAAACATAAGCTTATTACTAAATATAAAAATAATATTAAATATAAAGTTACCTGTCCTCATAAGAGTATTAACACAAAAAATTTCTAAGAAATAATCTGACATACATTGTTGATATTTGTCTTATTTGACCATTGGATATATTTACTAAGATAAATTTCTCTCCACATAAAATTAAAAGCAAAACAAAAAAAAATCTAAACAAGTAAGCTTACTAAAATGCTTGCTAGAATTTTCCAAAATATACACTCATAGAAAATCATATGGGATTTTGAGACTATATTATTCACTTTTGAAGTAAGGTTAAAAGCAAACTGTGGTACAATCTTGATATAGATGTAAATTCTATTTGCTAAAAACATTGAAGATTTTATTACATATATTTAAAGAAAATATTAATATATATGCATACTATATTTATATATTATGTATTTTTATAATTTCTAATACAGATAAAATATATTAAATGAGGGGAAAGGGGAAAATAATGAATACTACCTGATTTAAGAGTTATTGCGATAACTGATGCCCATATTGGAAGAAAGGATGCAACTCGCCACATAGAAGGTATATGAGATAATAATTGCAATACACAGCGTAGATACTTAATCTAAATAAACACAAACATATTCATACAAATAAGTATTTATAATATTTACTATATCTATTTTAACATTTAACAATTTTCTTACAAGTACTTTATATTGCATTTGTAAGACTATCCATATCATCACTATTTACAACAATGATAGTAAAAGAATATTCAAGTAAATTCTCCCTAGATGTCAAATTTAGTTTATATATTTTATTATCTAAAACTCTACATATAGTATCTATTCATTAAATTAGTCTGTGTAGGAATTTAAAGTCCATGAATCACACTTCTTGCTCCATCATTTTCAGTGCCCAAATTTCTTAAGAACACTCGAGCAATAAATTATGTATTTTTTATTATTATTATCATTCAAATTTATGACAAAAGCTTATTTTAATTAAAAAAAACCTGATAAGAAATTTTCTCCGCATTATATATCTGGAATAGAAAATTATTCACAGAGAAGACAATGACAATCATTAACAATTTATGTGCAATCTAAAATACAAAAATGAAAAAAACCCAAACAAACAATAATTTCCTAATGTTCATTAAATTCAGAATTTAAATTATTATTTTGTATTAACTAATATTCTATTAGATGATTAATTGCTAATAAGTTTTTTTTGTAATAACAAAAAATAATTATTTAGAGAAAATGAGCGATTCACACTGACAGCAAGTTTCTAATAATACAGATTCCAGGAAATAGATTTTTGAAATAAATACATATATAAGCAAAGTAATTTTTTTAATACAAAAATAAATAAAACAGTTTTGTAGATGAATAAAAAAAATAAGAAAATTAAATCATGAATAATTTTGATAGCGGATAAGTCAATCACTAAATATGGTGATAAAAAAGCAAATTTAGAAAACAAAATTTTTAAAATAAGATATACAAGTGAAACAATTTATTTTATTTAAAAAAAAAAGTTGTCCTTATACTTGAATTTATAAAAAATTAGAAATAAGCAAATGTTTTCTGTATACTAACATGCATAATTTATAATGTACACATTTTTTGATCAAGACAAATCATTAAATCAAAAGTTTTAGTAAAATTGAAGTAATAAAAGAGGGTCATCAAACAACCAAAAAAGATTGCACAGCATATAATGGAAATCATTATCATCATTATTAAAAGTCAATCATGGCTATTTAAAAAAAACAAATAGAAAAACAACAGTAGTAGCAACAAAGTTATGAATTTTATGATGATTGTACAAATCAATCTATAGTCCCAAATATGCTCTTATGTATCACTTGCTCATCCTAAAATCAGTTTATTTGACATCTTGGGATGCAGGTTTTTAACTTTTACAAAAAACATTTCTTTTATAAAAGCATCTAACTTAATTATAGCTTTTCCAACCTATTCTATATCTCTCCACTCAAATATATTTTCCTGATAAGTGCAAGTAATGCCATACTCATTAAAATATCTTAAAGATAATAATTTATAACATAAATGAAATCGGCAATTACCACAAAGACTATTTCACTATAAAATATATTTTTAAGAAAATATTTTCTCTTCACTAATAACACATATTAATCCAGTGGCAATGTGTTTTTATAATAGAAGATTTATTATCAAAACAAACAACAAGTTGAAAAACATATTCATTAGTCTTTTGATTTCTCATTAAATTGCAGAATATTGCAAAAACATTATTAAATTGTCAATGTGTCTGTACCAATTCAGTAAATAAAAAATATGAGTTTTTGAAGATTAGCATTAAAAAATTACCAGTAAACAATAAAAAAAATAGAATGAAAGATGGACTTCATTATTTAGAATTTATGTCACTCCACTGGGAAAACAGAACACTAAACCAAATATTGGAGAAAGTGTATAAAAATCAAAAAATTGCCAAGAAGACACTTGTACAATGAAAAGCTAGAGCTTTGTGTAAAAGAGTAGTTATAATAATTACCCCAATAAGTTTTCTTACTCTAATATTTTTTGTTTCTAATATTTAAACTTCTGAATAACTATTGGAAAGATGTTTGACCAGCAATGGGATATTTAAAGGTTGTTTTACCATAACTCATAAACTGCTACTAAACATTAAAAACAAAAATGTCTGAAATAACTGTAATTCTGAAGTTTTTTTGTATTTTTTTGCATTTTGTAAGTTGTTCACTATATTTTGTAAATGATATTGCACTTGAGAGTAATACAATTTTCTAGTAATAGATTTTCCCCCTCCACTTGATTATCACAAAAAAAAATAAAAAATTAATCAGTATGTTTAAAAAGCAATTATGAAAGTTTTCTTGCCATTGGTGATTTTTGTGAATATTTACATAATTGACTTTTTTTTTATTCTAGTCTAACATAAGTTTATATTGGTTTGTTATAAACAATATTATCAATATCAATCAAAAAAATCATATTGATTAATAAACTTACCATTTGTAAACTAATTGAATGTTTATTGCCTGAGATATCATATGATGTTTGAGCACTGGAAATAACAGAATTGACTACAATCCAGTAATCTTCAGTTCTTGAATATCTATCACTCTACTACTACATTATTTTTCTAATTAGATGTCTATTAATTAATACAAACAAAAAATGTTTTTACTTTTGGGCTTTCATTTAGTATAATAAAATTACCAATACATTTTTTATATCTAACAATCTTAAATCTTCATATCATATTATGCAATTATAAATCATGTTTTTTCTATACAATGAGTCCTCTTTTCTTTTTTTTTAATTCTCAAAAACAATTTCTAACTATATTTTATAATATATCAGGAATAACTATAAAAATATTATTTTATAATATTATATTAGAACATAAAGTTTATAAACGGAAAAAAAAAAAGAAAAGATGGGGGGGGGGGGCAATTAATAAATTTAAATCATAACTTTAATTGTGATTAATTTGTAAAATCGTTTTAAGTTTCTCATTTTATATTGAGAAACTTAAAACGATTATATATATATTTTTCAAGTCTGACTTTCATTTGATTAACTTATAACTGTATCACCTTAGATATCAGAAAAGCTTTAGTATTCTGCATAAATTAATTTTTCTTTCAGATAGTTGACTCATAAACCTAGCTCATTTAGTCATCCACTATTGGTTGATATACATATAAAATAATTATTAGCCAGAGGATGAAAGTTCCTAGTTTGATAGTGAATATTAATGCACTAACTTAAAAACAAAAAATAGTCCATGATTTAACTTAATCTTTTTTGCATAAAACTATAAATAATGCTATATATAGACATATACACGCATCTGTTAAATATATGAATACACACACATTCATAATAATAAATAACTTCCTTAATATTTTACCATATTAAATGCCAATAATTGCTGCAAAATGCTATTCCATAATTGTACATCGAAAATTTGATAGTCGAGACATAAATCTGCTACAAGCCGAACAGCCTGCAAAATAAAATCAGTAAAATTTATTACAATATTTAATAAAAGTAATTTTATATGTATATGTTTTATCATATTTTATTTGGAGTATAGTTAGCCTGAAAAAGAAACTTGGAATGATTAGAAAAAAGAATATGAAAATATTGGAGGTTTTTGAATTATGAATTTGGAGAAGAATGAAAAAAAGGAAAAAGCTGGAAGGATAGGAATACAATGTTGAAGTAAGTTAATGAAAAGAGTATTTATTTAGGAAAATATATTGGAAAGTATGTAGAGGATAAGAGAGAAAAGAAGACAAATAATGATTAAAAAAAAAGAAGAATACAACAATGGACAAAAAAAATTCAAAAGGAAATTGTGGGGTTGATATATATATATATAATATGTGAAATTTATTAAGTTAATTGAACTGAGAAGGCTAGTTCATATAAAAAAAAAATGTTAGAAAAAAGATGTAAATAATAAAAAATTTATGATTTATTTTATTTAAGGCAATTATCAATCTTTTACCCACTATAAAATATTTTATATCTATAAATATTATTCTCTATTATTTTAGTACTAATCTCCAAACAATTACTGATATCCATTCTTCAATATTTCTATTTCTTAATAAATTTTGAGAGCATTTGATCAGAAAAAAAGTAAACGAGTTTGTATACAGATTTAAATAAACTTCATAAAATATATATAAAATTTCATTTTTATCAATGTTGAAATAATTCTTCATAACAAGAAAATTAATTTTAATAATAAATAAAAAAATATTTTATTGCAAGTTATTAATAAGATAAAAATGAAATGCATTTGCTTATTTGATGTTAACTAGTTTATTTTCTTTGCAATTTTAAAATAAATTATATTTTATTTAAAAAAATGTTTAATTCCCAGCATAGGAATTACAGAAATACAAAAAAGAAAATGAATTTTTGGATACTAAAATTAATGATTTATAGGGGTGTAAAACTGATAAATTAATGACAAATCAATCTGCTATACAGATGAGGTGATGGTAAATAAAGTTGACCCTTAGACATAATCATTTAAATCCTGAAGCTTCTTCAATATGCTTCCCCAATTCTGAAGAAAATAAATTGGATGCAGCATCTATAATTTAGTGGCAACAATTTATCCCTTATCATATTCAATCCAATTACTATGCTTATGACCATTCCAACTTCAAAAAAAGAAAAAGAAAGAAAAAACTACTGTAAAAATAAATTTTGTCATGACTGTACAAATCAATTTGTGAACCACAAACATGACCATATAGAACATGCTGGTCCAATTTTCTGATTACTAGTTAATTTATGATGTTGTCTTTTAGTTTCCTCAGCAGAAAGTTTCACCTCTTTGAAATACTTCAATACCATCTTCAAAAGTATTTCATTCTCTGTTATCTTGCCGATGGAAATAATTGACATTGCACTTCTTTAAATTATCTTTAAGATCATCCTTATAAAACTTCCTTTTAGGAGGTTTTCCATTGTGCATTCATTTTACATCTCCAGTTCAACGACGATGTGATTTTACAATAGTGAACTCAATAGTATCACATCCTGCAAACTGAAGAACATATTGACTGGTTTTACAATCTTGCCACTATATTTTTAAAATTTTACTGAGCCAGACAACAAAGACAAATGACTATATTAAGAACTTTTTTTTTAAACAAAATTGAGAGAACAATAATTATATTAAAAAAATAAAAATTATTTGTTTTAAAAGCTTTTATTTAACTTAAAACTTCTGTTTGCTTAGGTTAAATTTTGTAATTAATTTGGACTGCCTTTTCTACAGCTGTTAGAAATCGATGGCAATGTAATATGACAATAAAATATTTCAGAGTTCTTCAATTGTTTATTTAGTGTAACACTGTTTATGGAGTGAATTTCAAACACATTGATATTCATTCAGTAAATTTTCAGTGATGCATTCAAGAGGATGATATATATATATATTTTAAAAAAGTTACAATAAAAAAGTTTATGGTTAATTAAAACAAAACCAATCTTAATTTCTCTTGATTATAAAAGGTTCTTTTTAAAAAAATACTTCTTTCATAAGCAAAATAATATTGGAATCAATTTTTAATTCTTGACAATTTCCTTTCAAATATTACATAAACCATAACATTGCTTTTATTTTCCTTTTTAGGAAAAATTATATAAAAAATCCCAATAATAACAATTTAAAAATAATCCACACATAAAATATTTTATAAGTGCTTTTATTTGCTGTGTATTAAAAAACCAAAAATAATTGTTTTCTTCTACCACAATTGGGTTTTTTATATTTAACTTGAAATAAAAGCATGGAATATCTAAAAATTAATTGATTCGTCCTCTAGGGACTTAATTAATTATTAGATACTCCATACTTTTATTTAAAATTAAATATAAAAATCCCAATTGTAATTGAAGAAATCAATTATTTCTGACTTTTTAGTGCACAGGAAATAAACGCATTTATTATAAAATATTTTTTATATATACATATTGTTTTAATTATACATTAAATTTGTTTTATACATTTATTTATATTATTTTTACTTACATTTGATTGTTAAAATACATAATAATATTTAACTTATAAAAAAGGTTACTGCTTAAGCATTTAATTTTTGCCAATATCTTTTGTTTATAATGAGTTTAATGAATAAAATGAAATGCTAAATGCATGTGTGATTATAAGATAATTTGAATAAGAAATTAATGTTATCCATGGACCAATTCAATAGAGTAAGATACAATGTATACAATTTTTTTTAGAATTACTTGACATAAAATACTTATAAGTAATAGAACAAACTTGACTGTGTAGTACATTATAAACAAAATTAATTCAATAGAAATGGAATAATCCTTTAATGAAGACATATTTGAAAATTAAGTTCTTTTAATAGAATCTGTTAAAATTGTTATTTTATGTGGCTTATTAACTGCATGATTATATATAGTAATGGTAATCACCCTTTTAACAATTGGTAATAATCAAGTTGACAATAAAATGAAAAAATACAATATTTGCAAATTAATTTTAGTCTAGGGGAAATTAAAGATAATTAATGGATCACCATGTACATGGTGGAGTGACTACATACAACTCTATAATAGTCACAAGCAACGATCAAACTGACCATATATAAAAACAAGTTGCCATGCATATTGAATTATATTTCTTGATCATTACCCCCCTCCACCTAATAATTTATTATATTAATAAAATAAATAATCAGCTTGGACTTCGGATAGAATGCCAAGCAACAAATTTATTAACAACAACAATAACTTTAATTAACAAATGGAAATATGGTAATAAAAAAAATATATTTACATATTTACACTTGAAAAATTATATGGCTATAGAAAGTTCAGTTAATTACTTTAATGTCTTTGTGAACTCACATATATTTTTGTCTCTGTAAATGTGGGTTTTTGGCCATTGATCAATAAGTTTTACTTTCTTTTAGTAATATTAATATTTTAGCTTTTTGTTCATTCCATGGCAATTTTCCTATGAGGTTTTCCATTGCAATTTTCCTCCGAGCATTTAAAATAGGTAGATTCACAGATGAATTATAGAAATACATTTCTATGGGATAATCATTTTAGATGGCTAGTTTTCTTCTTGTAGCAAGTAAATGTCAAATATTTCTTCAGCATTATAATAGTGATGAACAGATTGGCAGCATCAAAGTTAATTTTAGGGCATTTTGTTTATAGCTCCATATTCAGCTACAATGCTGGAAAGATCAGGGAAAGCATTCTGGAGGATTCTCTACTCCATAACATGCATGATGTTCTCTTCAATAATCCTTACAAATTTCATTGACTTCTATATAGTAAAAAACATGACGGAGAAGTAACAATCCTCCCCCTGGAAATGCAGACAATTTTACCCCTACAGTCATTTGCAACTGGTTTCTATAGCAATGATCCTTTTATTTAAAATAGTAATATTATTTTAAAATAAAAAAATTATAATATATTTTAGTTTTACACTTATTGTTATCATTTTAAAAACGTTAAAATTTATTCTACATACATGACTTTTAATATGTTATACATAATAAAGAAAAATATTCTTATAAAAGCAATGCCTGTAAATTCAGAAGTGAGGGTTACAATAGATATATTTATGTAAGAGGACAATTTCTAAGAAGTAAAAATTATATCACTATTATGTCTCAGTAATAAAAGAGTTGTTTTTGGAAAATAAATATTAAGTGTTCATGTAACAGGATGCCATGCATATATGATAATGTGATTACTTGCCACACTTACTGACCTAATCATAATTTATAATGAGCATACTTAAGGGGTAATATAAGTTTAAAAATCTATTGCTGATAATGTTGACTTCGCAACAGTAATATTTTCTGCTTATCATATTGATATAGCTTATGATACCTGAGATGACTAGAATATTTATTAGTTTGGGCTGATGCTATTATTTTATACCATAATGGTACCACTAGCAAACCAGGTTTGAATTTATATCCATTTAGTGAAAATACATCAACGAACTAGAGCTTGGAATTCATGAAACTCATTTATAATATTGCACTACTTGGTTTAAACTTTTGATAAATTGGTGAAAGGAAAAGTGAACAAAAGCAAAAATATTTAACATTCAACATTTTTATTCCACATAATGACAACCATGTAATGTATGTACAGAAGACCTATTTCCAATCCAGTCACAAAGTTGACTGTTGATTTATTGTACTGATTTGTTTATTCCCATCAATGATGATGATGGATGGTTATTTCTCTAGAGTATTTACTTGCACTTATTTTTTTTATGTTATAATGCTGGTTGATAGATTATATTTGTAGCTGCTCTTCTAATCTAGCTGTGCAGATCTCTCAATGTTCTCAGAGATCTCTTAACCTCATGCTCCCCTTAAATAGTTTATACTTATATATACGTTTGTAAACTACTGATATTGATTTTATATTGACTGGGAGTGATGGGGTTATTCTATCACTCAGTTCAAACTTTTCTTCCACCACCCCATCCCGTTACAATATATATATATATATATTATTGAGCCGGTCCATGCCAAGCTATGTTAGTAAGACAAAATATATGTACATACAATAAGATATAATATCTGACTATAATTCTGAACATATAAAGCTTCTCTGTCCTAAATCCCTTAGTAATCAATATAAGATATAAACGATTACATTCACAATCTAAGGGGCCTTTGAGGCATATCAACTAATAGTAAGATCAGGGTAATCTGTAAAAGAAACTAATTGTCTTGCTTAACCTTCAGGAGCCGAGATCCTGGTGATTCACAATTCCCATGCTGCTTCCTCGTAGCACTGGCTCCCAAAGATTCACCAGAATGCACAAACTCTTCTTTTCAACTATCCCCTCTTTAATCTGTTTGGTTTGTTTTGTTTTCTGGAGTAATTCTAAATTTTGTAAGATCAAGATGGTTTTTAATTAATCAGCGCAATTATAACTTAATAATTAAATTGGTATTTTGCTAATTAAATTCTTTTCATTATCTGATTATTTAGTTCATTTCCTTTAATTTCATTTTAAGCCGGATTCCTGTTAATCAGATAACTAAATTTAACTTACTTTATACATTTAATTTTAATAAATACATATTTTACAATATCTCCCCTTACTCAGGAAAACTGTTTTTTTTTTCACATAGTAGCTTGTTTCTTAGGGATCACCTTTGTCTGTTGTTTCTGTGGGTATCAGGTTTTGAGCATCTGTTTTGGCTTCTACTTTGTTACATTCTAGCTGGCCTTGTTGCTCGTATGTGCTTCCTTCCTCTGAGTTATGTTGAGTCCTTGTTTTCCGAATGCTTTTATAATCCATTATCATCTGTGGATGTGGTTAATATGTCTCCAGTATTCTGTTCCATTCTGTGTTTGGACTGTGACTATTAGTTTGCATAATTTGCCTGTGATTGTGCCTTCAGTCCATTTCTTTCTGATGATGTCGTGTACCCAGACTGTCTCACCAATTTTGCAAGTATTGTATTCGCAATCGTTTTGGATGTGTTAGTTCCTTTTAGGGAGTAACAGTGCTAGCTTTGTCCTTAATTACCTGATCATCAACAGCTCAGCTGGAGATTTCTCTGTAGCTATTGATGAGGTGGAATGTTGATGAAGCATGGCATTATATAAAATGACTTGCATGTCATTATTATTGGCTTTTCTTAAGGCCTTTATTTGTTAAATGGCTTTCTCAGCAAGGCCATTCAATTCAGAATGGTATGGGGGTGCATAGATGTGTTTTATTCCATTCATTTGGAAGAAATCTAGCTTCTCTTGGGAGGTGAATCCTGTCCCATTTATTTGAAATAATTATTTCCAGGAGTCCATGTTATGAAAAAATTGCATTTAAGCATAGTATGGTTTCAGTTGTACTTGTGTTTTTCATGATGCAATACTCCACCCATTTCATCGACAAGAGTAAAAAGTATTTTCCCATCTATTGCACCGGCATGGTCCATATGGAGTCACTGCCATGGTTTGGTAGCTTTGAGCCATTGTTTGCACTCCTTTGGATTCATGAGCATCTTAGAGTGGCAAGCTATACCTTTTTAAATGTAATTCTCAATCTCTATGGTTATTTTTGGTCGCCAGATGTAGCTGCATGCTAAAGTTTTGTGTTCACCACACCTGGATGCCCTTCATTTAATAATTTTAATACTTTTTGCCCAGCAGAAGTTGGTATTACAACCCTGTCCCCCATTAAAATGCATTCTTTACTAGTTGATAAATTTTCACGATTTATACAAAAGGCAGATGACAGGTATTTCAATTTTTTGGGGGGCCAGCCATTTCTAATACAATTTAACAGCAGGTGATATCCTTCATCAGCTTTTGTCCATTTTTCTATTGTGTTGCTGTTCAAGATGTCTGACTGTAAGGCATCTGTATAGTTGACTTCTATTTCATTAGTTTGCGATCTGTTTTTGTTGGGATTTTTAGATAGGGCATCAACTTTCCCTTTCTTGTATGACAGGTGGTAGTCATATGATGACAATATGTTTCTCCATCGTAGCATATACAGGCTTAGGTGGTCAGGAACTAGCTTGTCATCTGCTAAAATGCACAGTAACGGCTTATGATCAGTTACAATAGTAAACTGTCTACCGAATATATATTAGTGGAATTTTTTTAAACCGAAGCCTCTTTATCAATCTGGCTATAGTTTCTTTCAGATTTAGAAAGGGTTCGTGAGGCATAGGCTATTGGATGTTAGCCACTGTAGCATGGGTGACACAATACTGCACCCCACCATTCCGAGGCATCTGTTGTTATGCACACTTTGAGATTGCTGTTGAAATGTACTAGTAGCTTCTCTAATGAAAGTAAGACTTTAGTTTGTTTAAATGCTTCCTTGTGTATCTCTAGCCACTGCCATTTTTGATTTTTTTTAACAAATCATAAAGTGGGTTTGCTACTTTAACCCTATTCTTTAAAAAAAAAGGTTCAAAATAATTTATTAGGCCCAAAAAGGCCTGAAGCTCTTTAACGTTTTTTGGGTTTGGCCATATTTTCCATGGCTTTTACTTTTTCTGCTGATGGGCATTTCCCTTTTTTTTTTACCTGAGGAATGGCAACTCTGGCGTATTCCACACACTTTTTTGTATATTTAATTTCACCCCAAATTCTTGTAGTTTGGTGCATACATTACATAGCCTATGATGCAGCATCTCTTCAGAGGATGGCGAAGTGAGTATGTTGTCGAAATATAGTATGACGCCTTCTAAGCCTTGTAATAAAACATCTATTTTTTCTTGGAAGATATTCGGTGTTGTTGATACCCATTGTATTTAAAATGCATTTAATTTTTTGTAAAAAGAAATCAAGGACTCTTGTAGTTAAGTATTCAGATATCTACTAACTGTTATCTTTGACAGAAAAAGCTAGGTAGCATCACTTCAAATTCAGCATTCATGAATCAAAACATCCTATTTGATTTCCATTTAGTACTGTCATTAGTAAGGTCAGCAACACTGTGAAGAAGGAAGAATAACAATACCATTCATAACGCTGTGATATACTGTATGCTATTATTATCAGTTGAATGTATTTGAAAAGTTTAAATAAAATTTAAATTTTCTGGAATATTTAATAATTAGTAGTAAATGATGGAAATATCATCATCACAAACTTTTAGACAAACATTAAATTCAGAAAATAGATCCAATACTACATTACACTTTAGAAAATTATAAACAATTATCATTGAAACTAGCCGAAATAAAAAAAATCAATTTAACAATATTATGTAAATCTAAAGAAGTTGTTCCTAAAGCTTTGCAACTAAAACAACTAACTGGCTCTCAAAGAGCGGAAAAAATTATTCAGAGAGCAAGTAATGCTCTGTTAAGAAAAAAATACATGCTTAAAGATTTTCCAACTATCAATCTTTATATTCCATTGGTAATAAATGTTTGGGAAACAAATAAACTTGCCGATGAAGACATCACAAGAGTTTTTCAACAGTAGGAAAATTGTAAACTTGCATGGACCCATGGTCACAATGTAAAAAACAGCCTACTTAACTTTATCAGTTTAAAAACTTAGTTCTACACATATGCTGAAATTGCTGTTCTGGAAAAAGAATTAAATTTTGCTATTAAGGTTATTAGATATAATAGCAGCAGCTGAGGATATCACTCAAAACCTATGACCAAAAGATGTAGCAAAATTATGCTGGAGAATAAAAAGAACATTTGACAGATGCCAAAAACCTCAAATCAAACATTCCCTATGATGGAGAAAAGTTTTTAAATCTCTCAAAATTGACAAATCCATAATCATTCTCTCTGTTGGTAAAGACAATGCTACAGATATAATAGATACAATTGATTACAATAAAATAAGAGCTCCTCACAGCAGGCCGATACAAAAAAATGGCAAAAAATACTATATCAGTTACATAAACAAAGTTATAAACATTACTCAGATACAATGATTCAGAAAAAAAAAAAAATTAATGTCATATTTCAGCAAAATCTTCTACATTTATGGTTTATCTAAAATCCATAAAGACCATGTTCCATTAAGATTTATTGTAATTCAAGAAATTTCTTTTGTCAAAACATATAAATATTTCTTCTCAATACCTAGTCTATTATCAGGGATTTAAACAGAGCTTGTATGAAGGTTTATTGCCTTCTGAACAATTACAAATTTTTAAATATAAATCAATCAAATATTTTATAAACAAAATTACATTTACTCTAAAAGAAATTACTAAATATAACTTTCCAAGTTTTTTTCATTTTTTTCTTGGGACTTTAAACTGTTTTATTGGATGAACTTGAAGCTTATCACCAACTGATTCCATTATTGATACTTTATCAGTCTTTTGAATCAAACAGTGATTTTCTTCTTGAATTAGCACTGGAATTAATATTTTAAACAATACAATATATATATATATATGTTTGTTGCCGGATACTTTTATCAATAGTAGATTTCATCTCTGTTTGCGATTCTACATGCATATAAAATAGCTAAATGAATTCTACTGGATTTGTCTATCAACAGTAGATTTTGTCTGTTCTTTTTTATGTATGTAAATAATTTAATATATATTTGTTTTGTTTGTGTTGTATATAAGAAGGTAGGTTGATCTCAAATATAGATTATTTTTCTGTAGTATTTAACTTCAGGTATATCAAACAGTAAAGGCACACATGATTAGTTATGCAACTGACTCAGAGAATTTTGACAACACATGTCCCTGTGCAACTCCAAATTCCAACCAATATGGAATTCTATGAGCAACAGTTCTATTCTTAATTCTGCAAGTTTCTAAGTTTATATGTACATGTACATTTAAAGCAACATATTAAGGAATGTCTAGATTAATAATAAGAATTAAAGTTAAGGTATTTTTTTTCTTAATTAAATAAAAATTATAACTGTAATATAATTATCATTTTTCTTTATCTAAATGGATTTCTTAATTTTTTAAATACAAAATATTTGAAAATTAATTTTTATAAATATATGTCCCTTAAAATAAAAAATGTTTATTACATTAATAATTTAGTTTTATAATATTTTTGATAGAATCAGAAATAAAATAATAAAAAAAATCTATCTATTTACCAAAGTGACTTTTTTATTTAATTTTAAATAACTATTTTCAAAATATCATGAAAATTATTACTTACTTAATATTTAAGTCATGACAGATTTTGTTTTATTATTTATATAATTAAATTTTGTATGTGTACATTCTTCTTTTTTCTTATAATCTTTAAATACATATAAATGAACATGCTACCAAACGCTTTTCATCCATTGTTGGTGAATATGAGACAATCTGTCTTAATATATATATATATGACGTAGATATATGAAAACTTTGTGCTTTTTGACATTTAAAATCTACATATTTATTATATTATTAAAAAAAATAATCTTACTTTTGGCTCTTGACTATGATTTTTCCATATTCCTCGAACTAAACCTTCTTTATTGCAACTTTCAAACAATTTTATAGAATGTGGAATGTGAAGTTTTTCTAATTCACTCACATAAATTAATGACTGAACTTCAAATCTGTAAAAAGCACACATATATAATTTTTTTCTATATGTCAATTTTTTTCTTATACTTTTAATAATATCATTTATGTTTAATAGCATTCTTAATAATAAGTGAATTGATAGTTATAATAAAGGATATCATAAAACAAAAAAAAATAAATAAATCTTCAATACATGATAAATATTGCTTGATCAAAGTAGATAGTACAAAATAACTTAAATAAAGAAATGTTATAAATATTAGCTCCATATTACTTGGCTAATTTGTGATTTTCCAAACTACAGCACTGCAATACTTTCTATTAAATTTTTTTTTTTTTCATTACATATAAAACTCAAAACATTTTTTTTTTAAAGAGCTTTATTTCATATCAAACATATAGTGAGAGTATATTTTTAACAAAAATGTTTTTTTTCTCTTTTATTAAAACAACATGACTTATAGAGATTAATGCTTTTCAATATTCTTCATTTCTACATAAAATCAATCCAAAAACTATTAAATCAATAGTAAAAAACTTCACTGAATGTAAAAATGCTTAAAGAAGTCCCCCAAAAAACAAACAAACCATATTTTCTTAATATTTTTCATGCTTATCAGAAATAAACTGAGATTTTTCAGCTTATTATGCAAATATATTCATTGAGTTAACAGACCAATTCTCTAATGCTATTAGTAAAAAAATAAAAAATACACAACATTCGTCCAACAAGAAATTCTGACAATATTGATGAATATATTTTGAATTATATTCTTGATGAATATTATATTTTCATTGGTAACTTATTATATTAATTGCCAAATAATAAACAAAACTCTTAAGCTTCAATCTAAAATAATACAGCCTATCTCACAACTTATAATAAAATTGGTATATTTCTGTTAATTTGGCAACAAAATATAACTAGCTAAAAGGAACAAAGACACAAACTATTCATTCTTTATAAAGGCACCCCCTTTTGCTTATGGTTTATATTATAACGGCAATGGTTACTCGTACAGTTGATTTATTTATTTCAATTCCACTATATTTTATTTCGATTATTTTATTTTATATTATATTTATTTATTATACTTTAATTCTTTTTCCGACTTTGATTCTTTATTATCTTATTTATTTCTTATTTGTTTACTAACAGTTTTGCTAACCGAAATATCCCGGCTTAGCCTCCAACTGTAATGGATTGTTTATTTATTTAACCACCGCCGTTACAATATAAGCAGAGAGCTAATACAGATACAAATTTAACTTCATATCTATACCCTTGACCGAACCCCAAGGCAATACGTAGATATTATCTTGGCGTTATTTTTTCCGGCCAAGAACTCTCGGCTGCTGAACAGAGCAAACTATATCAAAGAAATTTAACGAATGTCCAGCACTTGCTATTTATTTTTTAGAATTGGGAATTCGCACGAACAAGCAGCACATGAATACCTTAAACAAATCAGCATGCCCCTTTAATCACTAATTACAGTTCCCCCCCTGTCGTAGCTTGGTGATAGGAGAATAAAGCAAGGATACGAAATTTACTGATAAATATGTTTAATAATAATAGTAACACTTTATATAAAAAAATACATAATAATAATAATAATAAAAAACACACACCTATAAAATACATGGCTATAATAAAACATATGAAAACAGATCAAATATTAAAGTTCTTAAAGTCTTGTTGATAGAGTTCTATTTTATCAAATTATTAATTGTGTATTTAGTTATGAGTAGTAAACAGATTAAAATGCATGCATGCTTTTACCTAGGCTTTGTTGTAATTGTCCCATGGGTATTTCTTCCGAGCGCTCTTGATTAACTTCCTCAGTTTGTGGGGTTATTTCTCATTCCAGTTTTGCTTGTTGATTCTTTAGGTTGAGTTTCAGTTGACAGCTACAGAAGCGGCGGTCCCTCTAGCAGGTCAGGCAAAGATCTTACATTGTGAGTCAGTGATGAGACGGCTTGAATCCGAACCCACGTCCCTTTAACGCCACTAGCCACGCACTTCTTTCATTTTCTTTGAGCTGTTGCTTCTTCAAAGTCTCTACTAGCAATGCCAGATAAAAATTGTAATTTTCTTAATCTCTTTCTTTTGTTCATTGTTTTTAAAATTTTTAATTAAGACTTAGATTTCCAACCAATTCTTATCATTATGTTTCTTTATTTAATTAGTGGCTGGAATGTAAGTCCCAATTAATTTAACAGATCAGGCAAAGATCTTCCGTTGTTAACATTTTCTTTGTCCGTGGAATTTAATTTGTCCAACAGACTTTCACACCTATGGCCATATTGTTTTTCCTTTTATATATCACATATTACATTTTATTTAAAGTTTACAATTCATTTTTTTTTTCACATTTGTGTTTTACATTTTATTTTAATTTGTTATTATATAGTTTTTAATGAGAGAGAAGAAACGCATTTCTTTATGCATCCCCTTCCCCTCTCCCACAATAAACAAAAATAACTTTCTAGCATTTGACTTACAAGAGAGAAAGAGACGCATTTCTTTATGCACCCCCCTCCCCTTCTCTTACTATTACAAATCCACAGTAAATTTTGACATTAGAATTTCAATTTTTTCTTTTCCTTCCTTTTTTAAAAAATTTAATAGCTAATTTATTTTACCTTTATTACTTCTTGTTAGCGAATTTATCTAATGTTATTAATAAATATATATGTGTGTCGACGACTTTACGTGGTCGTCACAATATAATACCAAAAATTAAGATTTTAGTTTTCATTCATCATTCGACTGATATAATATAACCATTGTAATGTCCTTCTTCAATAAATTCTTTCTCCATTTCATTTATTTTGGTACAATTCTTCATTGGAAAATTTTAATATTTAGTCAATTCTCAATAATTTTTAGTAGCAAGTCTTTTCAAACTTCAAGATTCCTTTCAACAATTATTATTATATTATTTGTATATCTTAAATTACTGATTCTGATTTCATTCACTATATTCCTTTGACTATATTTATTGTGATTTCCAGAAGAGTGATAAATGTGCAAGTTGAGATTGGATCTCCTCATCTAGTGTCTTTTTTAATTTCAAACAAGCTTTTACTTGTAAATTTATGCCTGTAATGTGTTTTGTTCTGATTATTCTTTGTTTTTTAACTTTTGATAACTGACATCATTTATGATTTTGTTCTCAAAGTATATAAAATTTTCTATTTTGTCCAATTTTATTCCAACAATTTTAATTTCATTATTTTATTTTGTTTATCCCAAATATCATTGATATTGTTTAACCATATTATACATATAACCCTTTTTCTTTTACCTTTCTTGAATAAATAATATTTTTGGTCTTGATTTCACAATTTATTCACACTTTTCAACAGTAACTACATCATTTGCATATCATAAGTTATTGATACTGACTTTATACAGTGATAATTCTAATTGTGTGATAAATATGCTTAATATGATTGAATTTTCTTGTGTTTTTTTTTTCTAATTTCAATTTGTTCATGATTGTTTTAAATTACCATAGATATTCTTTAGAAAAATAATTAGTTTACTATCTATTATTGAATAATTCGAATAATGTCCATGTCAAACTTTTGATCAATGCTGAAAATAAACAAAGTCCTTATATACGTTTTTTTTTCTTTTTTTCATATCTGCTTTGGAAAGAAATGTAATATCAGTTGGATACTATTCCTAACTTTTCTAAATCCAGTTTATTCATTTTCTGATTATTTTTTTAGTTGGATCTTTAATGTTACTGGCTACAGATGTCACTTAAGAAAATATTTCAAGTAAAATAAAAAGTAATGTTTTTTTTCTCTTAAAAAAGTCCAGCGAAGAATATAAATAAAACTAAGTATTTTTATTCTTTATCACATATTTAAAAAAAAATTTTTTTTGTGGTTATATTACCATATAGCATGTGAGTAATAAAATCAATATTTTTATTGAAAAAAAAAAGACAAGCAAGAATAATTGGAATGACAGGCAAGATCTTATAAAATCTAAACATTATTCCTTTTTTTTTTGTTGTTACAGAAATAAAAACAAAATGCTAATATTTTTAACATATAGGCACACACACCCATACCATACATATGTTCATTCAAACATTTTTATAGGAATTTTCTGTGTATAAGAATTTAAAAGTATTTTGATTCTCATAACACTAGAAGTTGGATTAGAGTAATGTACTTGGATAAAAAACTTTATCGTCAACTTCAAAATACATAATGAAGTTAATTTAATAGGTCAAAACATCTTTCAAATGGATTTAGGTGCAGAAGATTCTATTAAACAGAATAAATTTTAATCATACATATGGAGTTTTGTGTAAAATCATAAGTAAACATACAATATCACACATACACATATAAATATACTTATTAATTATACAATTAAACCAGCATTCAATTATTATTCTATAACATTTGCTTATAGCTATAGATTTGACCTTAAAATGCACTTAGTAGATTTGCATTCATTTGAAAATGAAAAACTTGAAGTAACACGAAATACTAATTAAATAATAAAAAATATTATACATGTAAATATATCTACTGATTCTTGATTATAGACAAGGAATTGAAACTGATGATAATAATAATAATAATCTTTACATAAGATTTAAAATTTATATATGATAAAAAACTTAAATAAAATATTAGAAATATTAATATAAAGACTAACCTAAAATTTTCAATAGTTTTTCCAGTATAAGTTTCTATAGTTTTATAATCAGTGATGGCAAATAAACACTGCATTGCACGAAGTTTTTCACAATAACGCACACTCTAAAAAAAAAAAAAATTTTTTTAAATTTAATGCATTTTGCTATTTAAAAACTATTAATATATTATACAATAATTTCATTATAAATATATCATCTTTAGCAATGAAAATGTTTTTGCTGCAATAAGACTAATATTTTTTGGAATACTGTGGTGGTTTGGTTTTTATATCAGAAAGTTTACAGTGAAAATTTTAAATGCTATATGATTGCTCAATAAAAATTCTTATGAGTTGAAATTATAATTCCAGACAGTAAGTCATTTTATTCTGATAAGTCATACTTTGATGGTCAAACTTTTGCGATATACTTTCTGAGGAATTGACAATTAGATTTATAAAAAAATATATTTTTTTAATTGAAATCTTAAGGATGAATTCTGTAATGATCCTTCTAAATCATCCAGTCATTTAACTAGAATGTTTTGAATTTAGTAAAATGTTTTCAAAGATATCACAATTAAAAATCTACATCTTCAACACGGGAGTAAATAAAATATAAACAGAAATTTTAATACTTCACTATTATTTATTATATATCACCAATATCTTGTTCATATAAATTTCGCCAAACGTCATAATGCTGAACATATTTTCGTGGCAAGATAAAACAAAGAAAAAACAAAACAAAGATATTAATTTTGTAATATTTTCACAAAAACAGAATTGAAATCAGATTCTTTAAATGTTGCTAATTTTTTAAAGTGAGACAGAACTAATTTCAGTTTATTTTAAGAGAATATAAATATCATCATATGCCATCAGTGGTAAAGAATATTATAAGGTTCCTTTATATAAATTATAACAAGATACCTATTAATTTCATTTTTAAAATTAAATATTGAAATACATGCACTCATTTAATTTAAACTATATCAAATTCCCAAACTTATTTCAGGAGGAGCTTTGGATATTGAAAGATATCAGAAAAAAGCCACACAATGTTTTTTTGTTGGTATACACATAGATATTCATCAATCAGTTTCTAACACTTGCATTTAGACAAAATACTTTACAAAAAGGGTATAATTAAGAATGAATTGAAAAATTCATGTATCAAGCAAGAAAAAAGAATCACATTCTTTGCACATTTATTACTGATAATAACTAAGGAAACAAACAGTCCTGTAATGATTGGGAGGAGTTATTGATAAAATAGTTGTTCTATGAAATCATTAATAACAAATTTTGGCAACTTTACCAGATTGATCTCAAATCCACTCACACATGCATTAAATAGAAATGGATATATTTCACTGGTTTTTGAATTGAAAGAAGGTAGTTTTTTTCCGTTTAAAAAAAATCATTAGACTAAATACATATTTATAAAAAAATATGGATATATCAATGGAGATAAAATATAGATTAATTCCAGAATGCAGAATGAAATATTTGCAAGTGCCAAGAAGAAAAAAAAATCAAATGTAACAATTAGCAAAAAAAAAAAAAAAAATGATTACAGCTATTTTGGAACTTATATGTTGTGACAGTCAATTATATAAAGATAATAAAGTTGAAAATTTTAAATCTTTCCTAACAATCAAATGCCAAAATTTTACAACTGATATGAGTATAATTCTTTTATAAATTTTATAATGATGTTCAAATACCAGAGTGCAATCAAGTTACTCAGTAACTGACTATAATTCAAAATAATTAATGGCAACATTTATTATTGTTTGCATGGAATAAGGTTATTGTAATCTAAGCATAACAGAGATATTGGTTATAATGATTTTTAGACAAATTAAAAAACCTTTGATTGCTGTGATATGATCAAATTAAGGAAATATTTTTTGGTAATGATAACCCATGTTATTTGCAGACTCATTATCCACAATTCAGAAAAAAATATTAAATAAAAAAATTAGAACTTTGAATTTATAAATTTCATGCATGGATAGCCTGAATGAACAGGCTGATGAATCCTCCCTCAATCAACAACTTTCTAATCTTGTGTAGTTACATAATTGCTGTCTCAATTTATTATTGTGCTGTTTTATTTATAGCTACATTATTCTATTTTTAGGTTAAATATTTTTGTTGATATCTTAATGATTATTATTTTAAACTTAAATTGTGTCATAGATGTGTGCACATATATTAAAAATTTTTATATTTCATAATAGGAATGTTCAACCAATCGACTGAGATCTAATTGCTGATCATGATGTATTTTTGACAGATCTTTTTCTTTTCCTCAATCACACTGAGACAAAAATATTGCATATGATGTGACATCTTGCTTGATTTCAAATATTTAATGAAACAACATTTTCATATATAAATATTATTAAAATAAAAATGTGTGAATTAATGCTTATAATTATCCATTTACTTTTATAATTAGATTTTAATAAAAATTGTTAATTAACATAATATCAATCAACTTATTATAAATGTGCACATTTTGATATGTTTAACAAACATTGAAATCAGATTCTAATTTTTCTACTGAAAAAAAGCTCAAATTTATAAAAAAAATTTGAGTCGTTCCATTGCATAAGGTTCAACACTTTTTGCAATTTCAGGTATCTATACAAAGGTTTGGAAGTAAACAACTGCAGATATAAGGGGGCTGCTGTATTCTCAGCTTGTATTAAAATATATAAAGCAAATACACAAATTATAATGAAAAATTGCAATTAATAATGATTGGTTAAGAATATAATTGATAACTAAAATTTTAATTAAAGTGAAGATTGATACGTACAATTTACAGTAGCCAAAACTGAGAGGTTATCATGAGAGGAACTTAGCAATAAACAACACATATTTTAGCAAGATACTATGTGATCAAGTAAAGCTTATAAGTCAAAGAAAATGTTGAAGAATATTACCAATAAATGTCATTTGCATAAAATTACTGTCTCCATATTTCTAATACCACTGTTAAAACATTGTATGAACTGATTGTATAGTTTATATATGGCCATATAGATTACTATCTGAATGATATACTTTAAGATCTTTGACTCATTTTTCCAATGAAATTTTTTTTTTTCTAATAGTATATATAAACTTATATATAAATCATGATTACTAGAAAAAAAAGTGAATTCTAAATCATGATGCTATAATATATTGATGATGGTTGTTATAAACTTTAAAACCTATAGTGAACATTGTTGATTCATTCTTATATATATATAATTAAAATTATTGACTAAAATACATCTTAGAAAATAATCCATAAAAATAAAAAAAATTAGTTGAGAAATTGCCAGTTTAACTGTTTATTAAAGGATACAGATATTTTTTTATAAATGAAAGTACGAATATCAATAAAAATAAATTTATGAAATTTAATAACATTTAATTTGAATTAAACAAGGCATAAAAAACAAAAAAAACTCATATTCAAATGATTAAAATGTTTTTGTTTTTCATATAGAAAATCCAGCCATATATATATATACATAAATAAAATGAGCAGAATACTGTCTTTTCTATTTATTTTTTTATATTTAAAACATATTAATATATTGCTAGTAAAACCAACAAATTAGCAATTAAAAGATTAATTATTCAAAAATTACAAGTTTTCAAAATCCAACCAAAAACAAATAAGTAAAATAATTTTCTAATCATTATAAATTCAAATTTTTTGTTCAAATTATTTTTTGCTTTTTATTTGAATAATATATACATATTTTATTGCATTTAAAAATACTACAAAATAATTTTCATATTTTACATGCACAGCATATTCATATTATAATTTCTCAAACCAGAAATATTTTCTGAAAATAAACCTAATAAATTAAAATAAATATTGAAGATAGATGAATGAAAATTACCTCGTTAATGACATTCAGTAAGTAGAGAATATTATTTTGTATAGAGCCATACTGAAGAATATAAATAACTCTAAAAAAAAAAAAACTATAACAGTTATTAAAAAGTAATTCTGAAATATAATAGTAAAATAATTTATAACTTACTAACAATTTTGCAACATTTTCCAATGACTTTTTAAGTTTTTGCTTACTTCATAATGTATTTTATTAATTATATTTTATTATATCAGGATCATTGCAATGAATCTTGAATGTGAAACATTACAACAATTTTCTCATAGAATAGTAGAAAATGCAATAATCAACTAATTACAGCTTTATTACAGTGTGCTTTGCCAAGTAAATTTTTAATCATAAAACCAACTTTTCAGCATCTTATATAACACACACATATTCAACTATTAACACAAAATAATAAACTTTTACATAAAAGGATTGAACAAAATAGTGGTATCACCTGTCACATTTACATAATATTCCGACAATATATAACACAAACCAATGGAAACATATTATACTCTTATAGAAAAAAAACTTATGAGATAAAATAAAGTGTGTTAGAACAAAATTAGTTTCACTAGCTGTAAAAAAAAAAAAAAAAAATCAAAGATATTAGAGTTTAATCAAATTGCTAGTGCTCAATTAGATTAAACATCAGTGCCTAAACTTGACAGAGTGTTAAATATTTCAAGACCAATAATCTCAAGAATAATGACTACATTCTGTATAAATGAAGGAAAAAAATCTAGTACTACGTTTAGAAATCAATGCTGATTGAGAGTGCTAGATATTACAAAGACTGGAACTAAAACAAAAACACAATGAAAGAACTCATTTCAAAGATCAACAAACACTTGAATATTCCAATATCTACTAACATTTTAAAGCTAAGCAGTACTGTCATGAGCATAAGAAATGAATAATGGATGACTAAATCATGCAGTTGGATAGACCAATTATATTTATCTCAAGAGCACAAAGATATGTTAATGATTTATAAGTCTATTAATCAGAAAGCTTTCACTCAACTGTTACAAAATAGTGTAAAACTATTATGAATTGGACAACCATGTATTTTCTCGATTCAACATTGTGCAGCTAAATTATAATGACAGATTATTTGAATATTAAGTTCGTTTTCTATTGAAATATTGTTACCAAACAACAATGTCATCCTGCAAGATAATAATGCGTTAAATTACAGTCTTTACGCATCATTTTTGATAAATGAGAGAGATCAATATCCTTTATTATTGATATTTCTTAAAAAAAAAAAATTGAGGCTTTTCTCCTTGAGAAATGGCTTAACATTCATTTAGATGATATTCAAATATTATATATGTAGTACCATTCCTAATAGAATACATAGATTTTTCTCATTGTTTTTCTAATTCCTGTTTATACATCATTTCTGAAAAAAATAATCTGAGCCAGCATTTTACATAACTCATGTTCAGTAACTAATTTTTAAACAACAATGTAACAATTAAAATTTAAAACCTCAAATATTTCTAAATATCTTACATTTTTAAAGATCTGTTACACACAATAATGAAATTAGTATCTGCAAAAAAAGATTATCAAAAATTTGTTTAAAATACTTTTCTTTTTTGAATAGATTTTTATCATAAACATTTTTTTTTTTAAAACAAAATAAAAGCTGAAATGAATTCTAATTTTCATTATCTGACTAGAAATTTTTTCACATTCAAGATTATTATGTTGCGTCTCAAGACTTAATTCTTTGTATCAATCTTGATTTCTTTTCTAACTATTTAAATTTGTTATCTAAAGGTAATGAAACTGTAATTGTAGCGCATTGAGATCTTCATCAAAACTTCTGAAATTTTTAACTTTTGAATATGTTTTAAAAAAGAAAACTAATATTTGAAAATGATGCTTCATAATTCTTGACAGATTGATAATTTCAGTTTTAATAAGTTCTTCATATTTCATTGGAGTTTTTGATTCATGAAGCTGGGAAACAATAATAAAAAATTTCTTATTAAAAAAAAACCCTCTTCATTTACAATTTTTCAAAATATTAGAAGTAAAATTCCTAACTACTAAATGACTATAATTTTCCACTTTTCTAAACTACAACAATAAATAATCTCTATAAACACCACATGACCACCACCTCTTATGCTTGTGTATAATTGTTGTTAAAACAGGCAATACGTATAATGAGTTTTGCCTGTTTTAATAAATAATCTCACATCCTGTGGCTAATAATTAAAGTATTTTGACTTCATATACATAGGCAAAATATTCAAAAAAACATTAGATAATTTACCTAGATTAAAATTAATCATAGTCAGTTTTTATCATAGGTGAGTTTTTCAGGTTTGATTTGACCATTTTCTCTTGATGATGTCACACCTTACATGCATAAAAATTAGAGCAAGATTTATTTACGTTGTATATATTCACAAATAAACAGCTATATAATAAATTCAGAATTAATTAACATGAATAAATACATCACATTACATTTGTCAGTTTCATATTTACATGTAACATATATAAATTTTTTGTCTCAAAGTTATAAAATATATATAAGAAAAAACAATATAAAACAAGTTCATGTATTTTTATTTTAGTTAATAAATATATATTGCTTTTTCAAAATTTACTTTTCTATCAACGAACATGATAAACCTTAATATGATTTTAAAAAAACAAACTTATAATATTCTCTTAATAGGTTAACTAAACAAAGTTACATATCTGTATCAACAAAAATTGTAATAAGATTATATAATATATGTGATGCATTTGTGTGTGCAAAAAATATTTTAGTATTATTTAAAAAATTTCATTTTATTAAAAAAAAAAATGTAACAGTTCAATCAAATATTTTGATTTATATATCAAAAAATCAAATGATTTCCTAAATCATTAAACAAATGTGGATACATCCATCCTAAGTCAAACGTTCCATTCATTCAAAAAGTGGCTAGTTCGAAATTTTCTCTATCATAATGAAAATTTGTGTAAGTATATATATGATAAAAATGAAAATATTTATATATATATGAAATACTACAACTCATATACAAAACTAATATTATTGCTGATGTTATTAAAAATTTAAGCAATTTAATAACCAAAATAAGAATTCTAAATAATGGTGTCCATTATTTTTTAATTTTTGTAATAAGAATGATAATATAAAATGTGCATGTAAACAATATTTTAATGTTGTATTGTATGTTCCATCCAATGTAAACAGATAAATTAATAATATTAAAGATCATATTTGAAAAGAGCAAAACAATAATATTATATAGAGTTTAAATGTTACTCTAAATTTTCATACATTAGTAAATCATGGTGTGCATTCATTAAGTTTCAATGAGCATCATTTATTATAAAATAGATAATAATCAAATAATATTAAGTAGGCAGTCTGTGTTTCTAAAACATGAATTAAAACATACATTTTTAGTATTCAACTTTAATAATGTTGATACTCTATCAAAAAACAAAATGATAAAAAACAAACAAAAAAAGCAATATTCATTTGAAGAGAATTCAATTTATCTAATTGACAAAAGGTAAATGCTAAATTTCACCAGCCTCGGAATATCACTTGTCTTTTGAATCAATTGAAAATAATTGCACTATGTAATCAAAAATGTATTATTGAACTAAATTTGTAAGATTAATGTTATGTATATTTTCTATGTTAATATAGAAATGTGAAAGTTTGTTTGTTTGCGACTTTATAACAACAAATATTGCACCAACCTTGAAGAACCTTGCATGATTTTTTTTTCTCTTTTTATATAGAATTTTACTACATATAAATTTTTGATTTAATTGTTTTAAAAAAAATTGAAATTTGCTATATAAAAATGCATGGAAAATCTCTATTATAATTGTTTTTGAATGATGTCATGCCCCCCCCCCCCCAAAAAAAAAAAAAAAAAAAAGAAAAGACAGCACTGATTAAGATTAAATTGCAAAATTTTTTAAATGAAAATAATAGTTTTTGGTAAAGCAAGGTAAAATTTGATGTTGTAAA
Organism: Epiperipatus broadwayi; assembly: GCA_028023455.1. Taxonomy (NCBI): domain Eukaryota; kingdom Metazoa; phylum Onychophora; class Udeonychophora; order Euonychophora; family Peripatidae; genus Epiperipatus; species Epiperipatus broadwayi. The sequence continues at coordinate 1,330,105 of JAQFVV010006330.1, forward strand.
TATATTTTAAATTAATTAAATTGCTTTTGTAATCATATATTTAATTTCTCATTAGAATAATGACAATTTTGTTCAATTATAATAATGAATTTGATAAACTTTTAGTATTTCAGTTTAAATATATATTTAACATGTGTTATATTTTGATAAACTTTTAGGATGTCAATTTAAATATATTTAACATGTGAAAAAGTAAATAGTGCAGCAAGAGAAATACTGAATTTGATAAACATTTACCATTTCCTTTTAAATATATTATTATGTAATAACACAAGATGTTGTGGCTAGCGTATTGAAATACATACTAAAGAAATGAAGATATTAGTTTTTGATAATCAGGATAAAATTTTATTGAATAAATATATTTTAAATTATTTAAATTATGTTTGAACCACTTATTTAATTTCTCACTTGCATATATTATGATGATGTTAAAATTTTATAACCATTTTAAAAATTATCACACAATATAAAATAAATTATTTTAAAATTATTGTTTATTGTATTTAATAAAAGTTATACTTTTTGTGATACTGTTGTTGATAATTATTTCATGTAAATATTACATAAATATATTTTAATTATCAAATACAAATGCAAGGGTTCAGCTAGAGAAATGGAGAGAATTAGCAAGTAAAATTGTATTTGGTATTCAATATATCAAAAATGGAATATATATATATATTAATTATCAAACTTTCTATTAATGCAAGAGTACAGCTGGAGTTCGAAAGTGGAATATGTAAATATATTTTAACGATCAACCTTTCTAATAACAATGATGGGATAGCTAGAAAAATAGAGAATTAGTGAGGAAAATTTTTATCTAGTATTCAATACATCTAAAGTAGAATTTAGATAACAAAATATTAAATTTTTTTTACTTCTCAGAATAAATTAAAAATAAACTTTAATAATAAACTACATTATATTCTTTTATTATTATTCTATTAACATGTGCAAAGCCAAGAATAGAATTTGCTAGTGTTAGTAAAATAAAATAATATAAAGTAGTTTAGAATTAAAATATATTTATATGAAATAATAATACATGGTTTATCAACAGCAGTAAAAATAACTTACAACATTGTTTATAAAAATGCATTACAGTAGCTATTTTTACCCGCTGTTGATATCTGATGTATTATTATTTCATGTAAATATTATTTAAATATATTTTAATTATCAATTTCATTAATTTTAATCTAATAATGTGAACAAAAGCCACAGCTATAGCTAGTTCTTTATACATGATATTTTATACACATATATAGAAATAATTACTTCATGTATATAAAATTGCCTAATAAAAGTAAAGAATTGATATGACAGTGGGAAACGGAAAGAAAATTGCTCAAAAAGGAAAGAGTTAATAGATTAATTATTTAGCTATATACAAATAATTTTGTGAATCACAGGCTTAAATAACGTTATAAATGCACAGCACACTAATTTTTTTTATGAATTTAGATATAAAGTTGAAATTTTATAGACATGTATTTAATAAATAAAATCCAATTCATTTTAATTTATAAAAAGCAAACTAATTTTTATTTAAATTGTTTTAAGTATATGACTTTTCAATTAAATCTTTTTTTTTTATAAAAATAAATAAATTACTTTTTAGATTTTGCTTTCCGTTAATTAATAAAATTAGAGATCAAGTTAGTTTTCTGCAAGGATTTATTTAATTATCCTAAATCCCAGATGTTATTTAAGTAATATTTGAAATTTTTTAATGCAAACATTTAGAAGGTTAATGTTAAAATTTTTAAAAAAATCTTTGTTCACAGAAAAAAAGTCATATTACTGACCAGGAATAGAGATGTTTACTTGGTTATGAAAACAAACTTAAAATGTAGAGATGATTAATAGTTTTCAAAATAAGATCAAAAATTCTTGATGTGAAGGTTTAAAATAGCTAATAATTTAGATGTTATTGTCTTTCTTTTGTTATATATCTTAATTACTTAGGAAGACAGATATTTAACAAAATGTATTTTCATAAAATTCAGATTAAAACTATTTAATGGAGAAAATTCTTTTATTTAGTTAGTAGTTATAAAAAAAAAAGTCATCTCAATATTCATGTCCTTACTCAAAAATGCTGAATTTAATAAGATCTAATACCAATAAATTTTTTTATTTACTTAAAAACAGATACTATGATTAAATTCCTTTTAATAAACTTGAAAACCCACTGATATCCTTGACTCCATTAGTGAGATTTAATTAAAAAAATGCATCAATGTCAAAATTTCCAATCTAGAGAAATGAAGCACTTCATTGAATTTATATTTGTCAGGAAAATTTTTTGGAGAGGAGAGGAGGGATTGAGAATTAAAACCATAATTTACTGCATTCAAAAAATAAAATATTGACAAATTCAAATTATTCACCAGGATTCAAAATGTTTGCTTATATCATTACTTCAAAATTCATCTGAAGCTATAGCCATATATCTATTATAAAAAATTTCCATGTCTCATAGCAAGGAAGAAAATTTAAGAATATTGCTTACATTTATTGACTTTTTCGAATTTTGAAAAAAAAAAAATCAATGAGATTCTTAGAATTTTATACTTAGTTTTAACAATTGGATATATTAAAATTGTTTAGAATACAAAATAATATGTTTATTTTGTCTTGATAAAGTAATGTATCTCAAAGATGAAGTTTAAATCTAGAGCAGAGGGAATAAATTTATTTTATTTCATAACTTATAATTAGTTTTGATAATTGGAACTTTAACAAAAATTTGTTAAAGGTTATTTAATGCAACAATAAAATTAAACTGCTTTTTTAAATATTAATTTATAAAGTTTATTTAAAGTGTGATAAAAGGGTTTAACAGACTGACAGATCTCAAGATTTACTAAGTAAACTAAATATATTGAAATATTATTTTTATGATAGCAGGAGAAATAGGAATTAAAAAATAATTAATAATCAATTTAAAAAAATTTAAATGTTTTAAAATAAGAAGTTGGTTTATTAAAAGCAATATTTCCATCATGAATAAGAAATTACAATTTATAACTTTAAAACAAAATTCATTTATTAGTTATTTAAAATAAAATATATATTAAGTGCTTATGTCTCGATCATTCAAAAGTAAGTATGTATATATGTATATGATGCGAGGTAAAATTTTAGTGAATGATTACGTAATTTTGGAAGTTTCTAACGTAAATAATTAAGTAATAAATAATTATATGATTTATTATTTATTGAAAATGTCAGTGAAATATTAAAATAGTAGAAAGAAAATTTCATAGTATATCAAAACATTATTTGAATGCAATTTATATGGAAAAATAAAAATTAAAAGTATTATCAATTTCTCTAATTATCATATAAAACACAAGATAATTATGCCATGTTGTCAGTTGTATGTAAATTTAGTGTATAAACAGATTTGCGTGTACACAAGTACTAAGTTAAGAAGTGGAATGTAAAGCTATCAATATGTGATCATGTTGGAGAATATATACTGATTGTAGCTTAATTTTGCGACATACTTTAATTAAATAGAAAGTTATTTGTGACCATATAAAATTGTTTATAGCTCTATTTTATTATATTTAAAGATTATGAGGATGACATATTAATAATCAAGAATATTCTTCTTCTTAGTTGCATATTTTTATTATTTTGCTACGTACAGTTAACATACTCCATAACATAAGCTACAATAAAACACCCTTTTTGTTATGTGATTTTGTGTACATTATGGCTGAAGTATTAAGTGTAAAGATAACAAGAATAAAGTTTGTTATACAGTTAATGAATATTAATTAATAAGATGATCATATGTGCTAATTAGTGATTTTTACAAGAGACTCTTTTTGTGTTGTTTTCTGATCATGATATAGTTGACTCTGCAATCATGTATTAATAACAACACAATATTTCCCAATATATGCATACTATTAATGAGAAAAAAATATGAATTTCTGAGATTAATTTGATGTAAAAAAGGCATTTATAAAAAGTCATAAGTAAATTTAATTTCTAAAATAGTTGATCATTGATCTCATAGTATGATACCATGCATATAAACATTACCATAGAAAAGTATGTGTAATATATCTGCAACATGAAGTTTAATGTAACATAAATTGGAACTGAATGATAAGACAAATAATAGAATTCATGATATATATGTATCAATTAAGTCAGAGTAAATCTAAAACAAGAGAAAAATTTCATCCAAAAAAAAACAACAAAATAATAGATAAAAATTAAGGATATGTTAAACGTAGAGTAATTAAAGGAAATTAACAATTAAAAAAAAAAAACATTGAAAAGGAATATGGGTGAGAAGTGAATGAAATTGAAATAATTTGAATGAAAAAAAAAAGTGCAGAGAGACAGATAATATGAATTATTATGATATTCCTTATAATAAATATTTTTTTGGTTTGAGAAAAAAGATTGAATATGAACTAACTCCAAATCATTTTCTAATTTGTGAAAACTTAGTAATGCCAGGGGCACTGAGAAGAGAGATTATAGAAGAAGAGAGATGAAATTGCTACAATATAAATATCAAACTTCCTGAAGAGTAATTCATAATCAACATGATCATGGTTTTCAAAGCAAGCATAAACCTTACTTATATTATAAAAATTATCTCAAAGATTTTCTAAAGAATATAGTGGATTTCTTGCATTGGGTGAATATAAATGAGGATAGAATACAGGGGAAAATTATAATTAAACGAGATATTGAAATTTTTCAGAAAGAGAAGTTTGCTGTAAAAATTAAGACAGTATGTATAATGTTAAATAAGTAGGTTAAAAGACATGATATTTGTCAACTTATTTATGATTCATTTTAAATATATTCATTTCAAAACTTGTCATTAATTTTTTGTTTTTCTAGTTTTTTAACTTCTTCTGGACTTTAAATAATTATATAATTTTATTAATGATTGTTAATGATATGCTATAAAGGTAAAAAATAACTATGGTGAAATTAAATAAAAACTTAAAAAAACAATTATCATTAAAAAAAAAAAAAAAATCCGGCATGTTGCTCTTTCATATAAATTATAACAAAAATAAAAATCATATACAACAGCTAATATAAATATATATTAATCGTACATAAAAAGGTCTTTTTCAGCACATGGTTTAGTGCCCTTTTCAAAAGTTATAATAGATTATTAACATTTGAAAAGAGTACTAAATCATATCGCCAAAAAAGACTTTTTATGTATGATTAATAAATTTTAGCTGTTGTATATGATTTTTATTTGTTATAAAAAACAATTATATACTTTTATATCAAAATATGAAAAAAAAATTAAAATCTAACAACCTTTTCAGATTGATTTCATCTTCTGAAATATCATTTTGGGAAACTGTTTTCACACCTTTCAACTCATTGAAATTGAAGGGAAGTGTCTATAAAATAATGATTTATGTAATTACTAATTTCATAATATTTCAAAAATGTTTCATTAAAAATGTGAATATAAAAAATCTATCTTACATTATCAAGATCATCTGATTTTGTAAAAGCTGGTGGAAGCCATTTTTCTAATAAAGTTAAATGAATTTTTTTAAGGTTACTACTATTTAAAGTTGCTATTTTCTCAGCAGCAGTATGAATATCTAAAAACAACAACAAAAAAGAAATATATATATACAAATACAAAATCATACAAAATATTTACTTCAAAAAGATTTCTTTTATATTTCAATTACAATATTGAAATTAGTCTTTACCAAAAACTAAATAAGTAAAGATATATAAAGTTTAATTTGATTCATTTATTTATTCATGCCAATAACAGAAATTCAGTGACAATACTTATTTATCTTCAGAAGTATAGTCCAATGAACTTCTGTTTCTGATAATCTAAACGTCAGATTACTAGTCATGATGAAAAAAAATGTAATGATTAAGAACATTTTTTTTTTTTTACAAAAGAAGCAAACCAAATTCAGACAATTTTTTTTTTTAACTATTTAAAGTAAAACACTAGTATAGCAGTTTTATTATTAATTGGAATTTTAATTATTATTAAACTTTTTTTTCAAAGTGTCAAACTCCTATATCAAATGCCTGATTAAAAAGTTACATCTTCATTCTTTTCAAGCTTTCAATTTTTAAAAAAAAATCACCATTTTAAATTTGAAATTAAGAAACTTTTATTTGATGAGACAAATTCAATCACGATGACATTCCAATTTTTTATTAACTACATACACTGTTTTTCATTTCCTAATAATATTCTCAAAGGCTTACTCTATATTTGTTTCAATGAATTTCATTTGTTTGAATTTTATCATTGTCTTAATTTTTTTTGGAAAAAGAGATCTTTTTATATAATAATATTTTCATTACTTACTAATTAATGTTTATAGGTATTTTTTTTTTTTTACAAAGCTATTACATTTTTATTTATTTTGAAGAAATCAAACACTCCAATGCTTATTTATGCATACAATTGAATTTACTGATTCTAATACTACTGGTGGAACCAAAGAAATTAAGAAAACTGATAATATGGTGTTAGACTTTTTTCAAGAGAAAATATTTGATGAGTGGCAAAATAAATTGGATATTCTTTAAGGTGAAATTCTATGGATTGTTTTGAAAGCTTTCAGAGAGTATATAATGATTTTACTTCTATTTCTTTATGCAAAAAAAGATAATAAAAGAAAAAATAATTGGCAAAGTAAATTATTTAGACATCTCCAAAAATTCATTAAAACTTACAAAAAAAAAAAAAAAGCTAATTTTTAAGATGGCGAGAGTAGTAAGATAAATGTAGTGAAAGGTATAAAAAAACTTGTTTAAAAAAGCAGGAAAAATGAATAAGAGTGTTAGTCAAAAGTTGAATAGAAATATACCATAAAAATTTGATTAGAAAAAAAAAAAAAATCACCTAATAATGGCAGTTCCCATGAAAGTATCATATATAATATGTTTTTCAAAAGCTAATTCTTTAACTTTTACCAATGAATATGATTTCATTGTTTATTAGAGTTATTTTGAGATGGTGAATAGATTTGGTGATATCTGAGGTGATAATTCTGTTTGCTTTCTTTTGTTTTAAATGCTATTTGAATAAATTAGGTTTTAAACAAAGATTGTCATCAGTATTTCATTTTAATGTAGTGGACAATCTAAACAATTATTTATTGGAAACATTGTTATGGCATAGTGCAGGGGTGGGAAAATAGTGAACCATGGGTCACATGCAGCCCAGGTAAGAGTTTTTTGTGGCCCACCAAAACAGTCAGAGAAATTCGCCTTGAACCGAGATTTTCTTCCCGTGCATGACCGAAGATTGTATTTATCTATATTTGAGTCTATATATATTTGTAAGCAAAGTTTTTCTTGCTTGAAGATCAATAAGAGTAAATATAGATGCTCTTTGAAGGCTGTAATGAGAATCTCAACAAGCAATCTCACTTCTGATTTCAAAAAAATTGTAGAAAAGTATGATAGGGTATATTTGTCTCATTAAACTGATTCTAAAATTAAATGTGATTGCAGCTATAGATAATATGAAATTAACACAATAAATACATTGAATAAAACTGCCACTATTTTATTTAATTTATATTTATTGATTTTTATGGTACAATTTATACCTTTTCTGGAATGCAAAGTTAACTAATGAAGGCAATCATTTTAAAAGGTGCGGCCCTCTGCTTCCACAAAATGGCCTCTGAGCCAAAACAATTGTTCACCCCTGGCATAATGTAACTTACAACTGAACTAGATATTTTTACATAGGTTATAATAGAGTTACTATTTATTGATATATCTTTTGCTCTGTTATAAATAATATTTAAACCATAAGGGCATTTTTTCATTATCTTATATTTAATTTTGTGTCAGTAATAAATGGTTGTGTAAAAACCTATAGGGAAATTTATTTTATTTCATTACAAATTCTGACCAAACCAGTAGAGAGAAAGAAAATGAAGTAGAAGATCAATTATTATCTCATTACAAAATGGTTACCTGAGGGCCAATGATGAACATGTACTGGCAGCCATCGCTACAAAATGACCCCCAAATCTATGGCACTATTAATTAAGAGAGTAGCATCATTATTAGTGATACAAAATGACACTCAACATTTAGGCTAGATTTGTATTATTATTAATAATGGTGTCTCAATTCCTAAGGCATACTAATGTTTTTCTATTCTCATCCCATATTCTAATTTTTATTCCGTTACAATATATTGTACTGGGTGCATTCGGAGGATGATCCTTCATTTTATCCAATGTATTCTATTTGTAGGTTTATTTGGGTTCAATCCTTATTTATCATAAATTTATGATTTTATGTTATAAATATTACGTGAACGACCCGGCCCTTCGAGCAGAGGGGAGAAGACTATTGATAGCAGAGGTATCAATAATATCCACGATCAGACCAAGCTATGCAATGTATAACACGATCACATTTCCAGTCTGTGGCCCACCTCGATTGCTAGATTCAAACCCCTACTATCTAAGCACTTTATTTGTTTTCAGGCGCCAGCTAGTTATGAGAACTAACGTGTTTGGTCAGTAGGCCCATAATCCAGCACTCAAAATATCCCATGACTAGCTCAATCTTAAGTAATACAGCAACAAATTATTGCTTTGATTACTAGTAAAAGAATTGACTGACAAATATTACGTTTCAAGATAATTTATTTAAACTAAACATTTATTATTCTGATTTTAAATACTTTTATAGAAATTTTATTAAACTAGACAATGTTATATACTGACTACGCATACATTCTGAATTCATATAATAAAATATCATATAACAAAGCATTAATTAATATTCAACATTTAAATAAATACATGCAATCAATATAAAATATCATAAAGCATTCACATACATTTCATAAACACGCACATCAATAGTTTTTTGTGCATGCTATAGAGTTCATTATTAATTGACTCTGGGAGGCTTCTAATTACTGCAATGGCTACTTTAACTAGAAATGGAAATAAGAAAATGTTATTTGTTACCTAGGATTTTAGAACGTGGATACTACTTGCTGTTTGCTGCTTCAAATGAAAATATTTCTAACCGGTTAGATTTGAGGTTTTTCTTATGGAGATTTAATGCTTAGTGTTCCAAGGCATTATTCTTAAAGACAATTGGATATTGACAGCGGATTTTCAAGTTGTTAGGCAGGTATTAATTTCACGGGCAGGTTCACTGTTTCATCGGACTCAGGCTGGAGCAAAGTCATATGTTTTAGACGACAATTAACAACGCATGATTGATTCTGGATACATAATAGATTGCTTGCTTGATTGACTGAACTGCAATCTGAACTGATTAATTGACTGAACTGAAATCCGATGAAAAACTGGACTATTTATTAGGATGACCTGTTGTCATTTTGGTATCCGCCAGCTATATTTGTTGTTGAAATTCCTTAGATAAGCTTTTGATTACTTGTTTTAATCCTGTTGGCAGTAGCCATTGCAAACTTGGTGTTTTGTGGATTTTTAATTAGTAGTCATTGCAAATTCTGTGTTTTACATTTTAATATTCTATATCATTTTTAATATTTAACACGCATATATTTATTTTATCAACAAGCACTCATTTTGCTATGTTTAAAATCCACTCGTCATTTATGCACATATATATTATTCTAATAATTTAAACGAAAGAGATTTCTTTTTTTTCTTTAATAATTTAAACAGAAAGAGAGATATTTTTCAATTCGTATAAAGATTTATACTTTAAGCTTTTAGTTTTTCTTTTAAGTTATACTTTCTACCCCCTTCCAATTAATCAATTGTAACTTTTATTTCAAACTATTAATAATAGAAAAAAACTCTTTAAACTTTTAATTTTACGTTTCGAAAGCAAACTGCATTTTTGTTTAATAAAAACTCTTTAGATTTTTATAAACAACAATCTCTCAAACTGAAACCTTCATATTATTTTTAATAACTTTTAGACAACGATTATATATATGTACCAATACAATATTGGTACATTACACCGCCCTCCGTTTGAGAGTAAAGTACATCATTTTTGACCATTTTATCTCTGATAACTTTAATTCTTAAATGTAAAATATTTGCATGAATTTTTTATTTCTCTAAGTTTCTTTCTAAATCTAACTATACATGCTGAGGGCAATCTATTTGACTAGGCTTTTCTTCCTTTTATGCTGACGACTTTGCTTCCAATGATCCTGTACCAGATGACGACCACGAGGACAACACTTTTTTGTGACACAGGGATTTTTAAACGACGCAGAGTTGCTGGCTTACACCGACTTACTTGTATTGGAAATGAAGCTTCATTTGCCAAGTTTCTATCGGACTTTTAAAAGAAAGGGTCGCTGTGAATGGCAGGATTCATCTACTGTCCAATTTGATTTACGCTTTGGAACAAGGTGCGAGATATAGGGCTCTCCCCCAAAGAAGTGATTCGGGGCTTACTCTGGTTGATCCCAGTGGGCATTTTAAAAAAGAATGGGGATTTCCCCCTGAGAAGTAATCCCTGACAGTCCGTTATGGGTGCTAATTTCATCCAGCCAGCAGTTTTAACTTTTCGTAAAACTTATTCTATACCTGCTACTCTCATTTCAATTAATTACAATCTCTTAATATACTCCTAACTTAAACATAGATTTACTTTCATTTATATTATTTATCACTAATCTTACAATATTATTTTAAATTCATATGAACATTATCTTAACATATCTATTTATATTAAACCACTCCCAAATATTATTTAAACCATTTCTTTAATATGCGCGTACTCAGAAAAAAAAACTATTTTATTTTATTGTGCTACATATTTATTATTTTGCTAGATATATTTTATATTTATTTACCCTGATTACTTTAAATCATTTGTTTAACTTTCTTTTATTTAATCCTTCAAACATTACTTTAAATCATTAATTTGACCCATTTATTTACGAACATTTTTCTTAATTCCTATGTGTGTGACAGAAAAAAAATATTTTATCCAGTGAAGCCTCTATTATTATTATTTTACGAAACAACCCCACCCCCTGCCTTTTTTTTTAAATTTATTATTTTAGTTTTAAATAGAAAAATTTTCAGATTCAAGTTTATCATCTACATCAAAATAATTATATTTAACTCATAGTCCACTTCCAGTCCTTATTGTTTCCTTTTATTACTCTGTCCATTAACTAACTCCTAAACTTTGTCAGGCGGTTCTTTCTTTCCACTAACATAATATAAATTAACTTTCTCCTTTTGTCTATCCCTCACTTATAATTTGTTACTTTATCTCTTTCACGTTCTGTCCTATTTTGGCCTCGTAAATCAGAAAACCTTTACACTTAGCAAAATTTCATAGTTCTTTAAATGGAGAATATTTTTTCCTACTCTTTCTTTTTGTTTTAAATCTACACTTAAAACGAACACTAACGTTTACTTTAACCTTTTTATTTCCTTGTGAAAGCTCTTTTACATTACCTTCTATCTTTATTCTTTTCATTTCCAAACTACTATGCTTAACGCTATCTTATTCTACTATCTCTTGGTCTACACTTTCTAATTTGTGCCGGGTCCGTTATAAGAAGATCCAGCATACTCTATTTACTCAGTCTAACTGGGTTTAAACCTTACTTATCATAATTTTACATTCTATATCATGACTATTACATGAATGACCCGGCCCTTCGAGCAATGGGGAGAATACTATTGATAGCAGAGGTATTAATAATATCCACAATCAGACCAAGCTATGCAATGCATAACACGATCACATTTCCAGACCGTGGCCAATGTCGTCTGCTAGATTTAAACCCCTACTATCCAAGCACTTTATTTGATTTGGAAGTAAACCTCAGGCGCCAGCTAGTTACGAGAACTAACATGTTTAGACAGTAGGCCCATAATCCAGCACTCGAAATATACCATGACTAGCTCAATCTAAAGTAATACAATAACAAATTATTGCTTTGATTAGTGGTAAAAGAATTGACCGACAAGCTCTAAGTTTCAAGATAATTTATTTAAACTAAACATTTATTATTCTGATTTTAAATACTTTTATAGAAACTTAATTAAACTAGACAATGTTATATACTGACTACGCACATACTCTGAATTCATATAATAAAATATCATATAACAAAGCATTAAATAATATTTGACATTTAAATAAATACATGGAATCAATATAAAATATCATAAAGCATTCACATACACGATATTTCAAAACACGCACATCAATAGTTCTTTATGCATGCTATAGAGTTCATTATTATTTGACTCTGGGGGGCTTTAAATTATTGCAATGGCTAAATGGACATAAAAAAATGTTATTTGTTACCTAGAATTTTAGAATGTGAATACTTCTTGCTGTTTGCTGCTTCAAATGAAATCTTTCCAATCGGTTGGATGTGAGGTTTTTCTTGTGGAGATTTAATGCTTAGTGTTTCGAGGCATTATTCTTTAAGACAATTAGATATTGACAGTGGATTTTCAAGTTGTTAGGCAGGCATTATTTTAATGGGCAGGTTGGCTGTTTCATCGGACTCAGGCTGGAGCAAAGTCGTATATTTCCAATGACGATTAACAATGCATGATTGATTCTGAATACATAATAAGATTGCTTGATTGATTGACTGAACTGCAATCTGAACTCATTAATTGACTGAAGAAAACTGATCGCAATCTGAACTCTTTAATTAACTGAACCGAACTGATTGTCCAATGAAAAAACTGGACCATTGATTAGGATGACCTGTTGTCACTTTGGTATCCGCCAGCTATATTTGTTGTTGAAATTCCTTGGATAAGCTTTTGATTACTTCTTTTAATCCTGTTGTCAATAGCCATTGCAAACTTGTTGTTTTGTGGATTTTTAATTAGTAGCCATCGCAAATTTTGCGTTTTACATTTTAATTTTCTATATCATTTTTAATAATTAACACACACATATTTATTTTATCAACAAGCAATCACTATGCTATGTTTAAAATCCACTCGTCATTTACGCACATATATATTATTCTAATAATAATTTAAACGAAAGAGATTTCTTTTTCTTTAATAATTTAAATGAAAAGAGAGATATTTTTAATTCATGTAAAGGTTTATATTTTAAGCTTTTAGTTTTTCTTTTAAGTTATACTTTCCAATTAATCAATTGTAACTTTTATTTCAAACTACTAATAACAGAAAAAACTCTTTAAACTTTTAATTTTACGTTTCGAAAGCAAACTGCATTTTTGTTTAATAAAAAACTCTTTAGATTTTTATAAACAACAATCTCTCAAACTGAAACGTTCGCATTATTTATGATAACTATTTTAATAATTTTAAGCCAAAAATTATATATATGTACAGATAAGATATCGGTACATTATTATTCTAATTTTAACGATTTTATATAGGAACTTAATTAAATTATACAAAGATAATTACATATACAGACCACAACAAACATTCTTAATTTATGCAATAAAATATAAGAGAACATTAAATAAATACATAAAATTCATAAGATCATAAAGCATTAATATATACATTTGTACTGGGTGCATTTGGAGATGATCCTTTGTTTTATCCAATGTACTCTATTTATAGGTTTATTTGGGTTCAATCCTTTTTTATCATAAATTTATGATTTTATGTTATAAATATTACGTGAACGACCTGGCCCTTCGAGCAGAGGGGAGAATCTATTGATAGCAGAGCTATCAATAATATTCACGATCAGACCAAGCTATGCAATGCATAACACGATCACATTTCCAGACCTTGGCCTACCTCGACTGCTAGATTCAAACCCCTACTATCCAAGTACTTTTATTTGTTTTGAAGTAAACCTCAGGCGCCAGCTAGTTACGAGAACTAACGTGTCTGGACAGTAGGCCCATAATCCAGTGCTCGAAATATCCCATGACTAGCTCAATCTAAAGTAATACAGTAACAAATTATTGCTTTGATTAGTGGTAAAAGAATTGATCGACAAATATTATGTTTCGAGATAATTGATTTAAACTAAACATTTATTATTCTGATTTTAAATACTTTTATAGAAACTTTATTAAATTAGACAATGTTATATACTGACTATGCATACACTATGAATTCATATAATAAAATATATAACAAAGCATTAAATATTCGAAATTTAAATAAATACATGGAATCAATATAAAATATCATAAAGAATTCACGTACATTTCACAAACACACACATCAATAGTTCTTTATGCATGCTATATACTTCATTATTAAATGACTCTGGGAGGCTTCTAATTATTGCAATGGCTACTTTAACTAGAAATGGAAATATGAAAATGTTATTTGTTTCCTAGGATTTTAGAATGTGGATACTTCTTGCTGTTTGCTGCTTCAAATGAAAATATTTCTAACTGGTTAGATTTGAGGTTTTTCTTGTGAAGATTTAATGCTTAGTGTTCTGAGGCATTATTCTTTAAGACAATTAGATATTGACAGCGGATTTTCAAGTTGTTAGGCAGGCATTAATTTCAAGGGCAGGTTGGCTGTTTCATCGGACTCAGGCTGGAGCAAAGTCATATATTTCAGACGATGATTAATAATGCACGATTGATTCTGAATACATAATAGATTGCTTAATTGATTGACTGAACTGCAATCTGAACAGAACTCTGATGACGATTAACAATGCATGATTGATTCTGGATCCATAATAGATTGCTTGATTGATTGACTGAATTGAACAGCAATATGAACCGATTAATTGACTGAACTCCGATGAAAAACTGGACTATTTATTATGATGACCTGTTGTCATTTTGGTATCCGCCAGCTATATTTGTTGTTGAAATTCTTTAGATAAGCTTTTGATTACTTGTTTTAATCCCGTTGGCCATTGCAAACTTGTTTTGTGGATTTTTAATTAGCAGCCATTGCAAATTTTGTATTTTACATTTTAATTTTCTATATCATTTTTAATATTTAACATGCACATAATTATTTTATCAACAAGCACTCATTTTATATGCTTAAAATTCACTCGTCATTTACGCACATATATATTATTCTAATAATAATTTAAACGAAAGAGATTTCTTTTTTTTCTTTAATAATTTAAACGGAGAGAGAGAGATTTTTCAATTCATGTAAAGATTTATATTTTAAGCTTTTAAGTTTTTCTTTTAAGTTATACTTTCTACCCCCTTCCAATTAATCAATTGTAACTTTTATTTCAAACTACTAATAATAGAAAAAACTCTTTAAACTTTTAATTTTACATTTCAAAAGCAAACTGCATTTTTGTTTAATAAATAAATTTTTAGATTTTTATAAACAACAATCACTCAAACTGAAACCTTCACATTATTTATGATAAAATTATTTTTAATAATTTTTAGACAACAATTATATATATGTACCAATACGATATTGGTACAATATATATATATGTAAAACAATTCACAATCAAGAGACATACCTGGAAATTTCCCCAAAGCACTTTTGGCAAAGCGCTGTTGGATGCTGGAATGTTCATAAAGTTTGAAAATAAGTTTAACTGAGAAATTTGTCAAAGCTAATAAGTCTTTTTCAGCTAAATTATACTTCTTTAAAACTTGTTCAGTTGATAAACATTTGTAAATATCTACAAATTTCTGCTTTACCTCTTGAGCTTTGACATTTACTTTAGGCTAAAAATGGTAAAAAAAAGAGTTAATACTGATGTATAAAAAAATAATTGTGAATTGAGAAAAAAAGTTAAAAAAAAAAACAGAATAAAAATCTCTAAAATATAAATCAATATATTGTATTGAAAAAAAAGTTGTTTCAATAGAAAGATAAGATAAAACTATTATAAAAAAAAAAGGAATGGTATCATGTAATATGTAAGAGTTCTACAAAAAATTATGTAATAATAAAGAATAAGAAATTAAAATAATCTTTATAATTTTATTTTCTGAATTTCCAAGTACTTTAAATGAAGAGTTTCTAATATATAATTAAATCTATGAAGAGGCAAAAAATTCTAAGAAATGATGAAATTATTGATATCTTAAATGAAGCAGATGAAAAAATAAAAATTGTTGTAAAAACTATATACCTAATATCTAAATGATAAAATGTATCAGATGATTGAAAGAATGCAGCAGAAGTAATAAATATTTAAGCAAAGTTATAAAGAAAGTATAAGAAATTACTGGCCTATCAAGTTTTTCTTCAGTTCTATACAAAATCTTTACCAAGATAATTACAACTCATCTGCAGTAAACTTTGGATTCTAACATAAAAAAACAAAACAAGCGAGATTTAAAAATGGTATTAGCGCGGTGGAACACATCCAAGCATTGAGAGAAATTATAAAAAAGATCAATGAACATAAATTGCCAGTATGCCTTAGTTTTTGTAGATAAAAAAGTATTTGATTTTATAAACATTCTCATAGTCAATAAAACTTTGGAATATGACACTATTTCAATATTCTAAAGAATATTTATCAAAATACAATAGCAGTAATTAGGTTGCATGGTGATTCCATATCTCCCGAACATTCACAGTAGTTTTATAAAAAGTATTTTAGGGAATAAAATGGTTTTCATAAGAAATTAAAAATAGATGAAACTTATTTAGATCATTTAGATTTTGCAGATTATGTTGTTGATTTTACAAATAATATTTAAGAACTTCAGGAAATATTGGGAAGAGATGTCAGACAAAAATAAGTAGGACTAAAGATAAATGTTAAAAAGATTAAAGTAATACACAATGAATTTTCTCAGAAAAAAAAAAAATAAGGATTGATAATCATGAATTAGAAAAAATTAATAATTACAAATACATTGGTCAGATTATTAATAATGATAAAAACATAATGGATTTAGTATAGATGAAATGCTTTTGGTAAAAATAATTTAAAATTAAAAAAAAATACACACACATTTGAAAATGTTTTTAATAGATGTGTTTTACTAATTCTTTCATACAGAATCAGATTTGGACATAACAGAAGAGCAATATAAGAACTTCAGTCTACTCAATGAAGTATGAAGAAATGTATGTACAAAATAACAAGAAGGAATCAAAAGTAAAATAAACAGTTTAGAGAACAAACAGGTAGATCTGACATCATTAACTAAAATAGAACTATACTGGATATATTGCTAAAAGAAATAATAATAAAAAGATAATTGAAGTTTTAACATGAGTGCATAAAAAAACCAAGAAAGAGATCTGATGTGAGAGGAACAATTTTTCTGGCGTGATGTAGAGAGAAGAGAGGATATAAATCAGAAAAAATGGATTAAACTCAAAGAGAAACCATGGATTGACAAGGATCAAAAGGATAATAATATTAATAATCATGTACACATATGCATATAGAATGCAAATACATGACTACAAAATAATAAACAAAACAATGAAAAAATAATTTTTATTATTATTCCATAACCACAAAAATCAATTTAATACTAATTTGGTATAATGAACAAGAAGAAATGTTTTTAATGAAAATGCATTAAGAGACATAATTCACTCTATTCTTGAATAATCTACTGTAAGCTTGAATAATAAATGGATATTAAATATATACTTATTCTGAAACTAGTTTCTAGATATTGGCCAACTTCAGTGAGACAAATATAGTACTACCATTTAGTATATATATTGATTAATTAAACTTAAAAAAGATAGTTTGCAGAAAATGGAGATGTTGTAACAGCAAGAAAAGATACGAGATATTTTGTTTGTTTTAATGATAATGTGATTACCTCATCTGAGGATGAATCCACCCAACTTTGACCTAAAAGACAGCAAGTTTCTAATGTAAGAATTTTTTCTGGACCTAAAATTGAAAGAAATACATATACACTTGTAAACAGTGAAAAACTTAAAAGCTAAATAAAAAAAAATAACAAAAATTATCAATAAGTATAATTTTATTGGTTTACCTAATGGTAATTCCATCACTAACCATTTGCCACAAGCTAATGCTAATTCATAGTTAGATATTTGCATAAGAAGTTTATGAATATTTTGCAAAAAAGTACTATCTAAACTCTGGAATTCATTTCTTGATGCATTTTGTCCATGGTTTAATTCTTCTTTACTTACAAAATGTTTTTGAATAGCTTTTTTCATCACTGTCTGAACAGTAGTAACATACAATTCATCAGTAGAAAGCTAAAACAAAAAAATATATACTATATTGTACTGAAGTACATTGATATTTAATTAATTCTATGAGTCCCATGTTTTAAAATATAAAAATTTAAAATTGAGAGAATAAAATGTAAAACTAAAGAGCAGGGGGGAGGGGGAATTTATTATTAAATAAAATAAATTGTAAACGCTTTTAAAAATAATAAGATTTTTTTTGTTTAAAAGAGGAAAAAAAAATCTTGTAATAAAAAGATGATTTAATATTCTTTAAATGAATTTATAATAAAGAGATTTCGTTTAATCTTATAATAAAATAATTAAATATATGTGCGTGTGTGTATGTAATTTTTAATAAAAAATAGAAGAAAAAGCTGATTTTATTTCATGAGACCAAAGACGCTGCTGCTAATAAAGTTTTCCATTGTTTAAAACAGTATAAATATCTCAACTTTTGATCATTCTGGGTCTGACTTTCTCATTTTAATAAAATATTTCTTGAAGTAATATCTCTAAAAATGTTGCATTGTTAAAACCAACATGGTGTGCAGTCGACCGAAGCCACTCTATGCATCTAAGATCTGCAATTAGTTCGGAAAGTGATCATGTTTAAATAGACTAAATGAACAGTGGAGTGTGCGTATGTCAAACCAACCACGAAAATCATACTATGTCACAGGATCTACAGAGGAGTCGTTTACCAGTGGTAAATGAGTTAAAAAATAATTCCATTATGCTGCTTCCGTCGTATTAAAAAATCCTAGGTAATTAATGACTTTGATACCTTACATTCCCGATTTCTTCTTAAAATAAAAGGTAGACTTTATTAAAAGAACTTTGAACTTTATGAATTAATCTTAAAAATAAAACTTTAAACTTCAAAAGATAATATTTGCAATAATAAAAGAAGTAAAATCAGCTTCTATTATTAAATAATATTTTTGAAACAATTGCGTGCACATATGTGTGATTTGATTTTTTTTTTTTAAAAAAAAAGAGAAATAAAATATAATGTAAAGTGTATGGTTCGGGGAATTATTTTAGGCTTTTTTAAAAGAGTAGTAGTAGCTTCGAGGGAGCATTTAAGATACCTTTTGTTTGTCTATTAATGGGTGGTTGGAAACTGACTGAGCTAGCGGGGATTTTCAGGTACCAAATTATGCTGATCAGATAGACATGCTAATTCTAACGTAATTAGTTGGCGCTTAAGAGATTTTTCTTTCTTCTTTAAAAAAATAAAGTGTTTATTTGGTCGGTGTATATTTGGTAGTCGAGCTTTGAGTGTTATTGGTAGTTCACTACTGATGATAGTTGACACTTTACCTGAAAACCAATCACTTTCTGGAAGGGAAGTTTAGGAGGACAAAGTATAATAAAATATTAATTGATATTTTTTTTTTGTCGATAGTTGTTGTTGTTCCCCATATTTAATTGGTAATTTTAGTTGAAGTGGAGAGGCGGTTGGTTCATTTGGCACATCAAAATGGCAAGAAACTAGACATTTCAAGTAGAAGAACTGACGGAAGTTGTGGTTTGGAGGGGAATATGGCACATTAAAGTAGATAGTTGGATGCTTATTAGGCACAGTAACATGGCCCAAAATTTGATGTTTTAAGTGGAGGAACTGATGGAAGTTGTAGTTTGGAAGGGCATTCGGCGCATTAACGTAGATAGTTGGACGTTTATTAGGTGCAGTAACGTGACCCAAAATTTAGTTGCTTAAGTGATAGGACCGTAGTTGAATGGTCGTTTGACACATTAACGTAGGACCAATGTAAAGGACAATTGGACGTTGATGTAGAGATTTAAAGGAGCCTGAAAATAGTCATAGCAAATGATAGGAGTACTATAAAACATAGTTGGGAATTCATTTGGCGAATCGACGTGGCTAGAAATTGTTTGTTTAAATAGAATAAACAACTTGAATTGTAGTTAGTTGTTTAGATGGTGGGTCAAAGTTGCCCATTGTTAATATAGGGAATATTTGTTGAAGAGAAGCTTAAGAAACGTATTGGTAGTACTTGTATTTTTCCCCCCCCCGAACTGGCTAGTTTTGGTATATTATAAAAGGTTGATTTTTGTGGACGTTAGAACGTAGAAACGTAATTTTTTTAAGATAGAAAAAATAAAACACACTCCGAATGAAGAAGATAGATGAACATGATGCATAGAATTAGAAGTAATAGGGTGGGGGTTGACTGTGCATATGTTGAAATAGAAATCTTGTAGTTAGATAAGGCTAAATATGATTAATAATATAGTGGAAGAAAGTGGTAGTGAAGGAGGGGCAATGTTGGAAGTAAGTGCAATATCTTTTAAGAATCCACAGATAGTTGAGAATGTTTTTCAAATATTAGTAAATATGATGAAAGAGATACGTGAAGATATAAATCGGAATCAGCAGATAATGAAACAAGAAATTAGTGAACTTAGAACAGAAATGAGGGAAATGAGACAGGAATTAATGGGAAGAATGGATGTAGGTCAGGAAGCAGTAGAAATAATAACGAAAGATGTGGATGAAGAAAGGACTGAAATTTTAGAATTAAAAGGAAATATGGAAGAACTAAAGGAGAAGTTAAATAAGGGAAAGGTAAATCAATTAAAAGTAGAGAGTATGGAAGGAAGTAATGACAAGGAATTGGAAAATTTTGAAGGAAAAAGGATGTAAGGGCTGAATTAAAAGAGATATATAGTAACATGATGGAAAAGATAGAGCAGAAAGTAAAACAGATTGGACAGAAGTGTGATGATTTTAGTTTCGGTGATAGGCAGGACATACGGATAGATAAGTTTATGGAAAAGTAGTTTAGTGTTTCAGTGTTTAAGGCGGAAGTGGGAGAGAACCCGTTAAAGCATTTAGAAAGTTTAAACCATTTGTTTTCGTTTAAAAGATTGCCAGAGGAAGATAAAGTTGCGGTAGCGAGTGGTTACTTACAAGGGACTGCATGTAATTGGTGGTATTGTAACAGTCAAGTTTGTACATTCGCATAACAGAATTCAGAATCCAAGCAAAAGAGACCGAAGCTGACTAGACTAGGACTGTGACATCCCAAGTCGACTACACTTCAACTTGTAAGCAAGTACTCCAAGACTCAAGACCCTACGAATGACCACCTTGAAATTACATGTAGCATACTCCTTTATTCGCGGCCAACATAGGTCAGGGAGAAACAATGAGACTCATAATTAAAATTACAAATTGTTTCGTATCTAACGAATAGCTAACTTAATGGAGACCTTTAATAATGCATATTCTATAACATAATAATAATGAGAATTGGATTGAATAATGAAACTGAGAGTGGATGGACTAGGTTATTTTACTAAAGTTTAATTTCTTCAATAATAAGTTTGATCTAAACTATATATTACAAATTTTACACATGTAAAAATGCATGCAGGCATTTAATGGCTGAAGAGTTTTAGATATGTTCTTCATACAGATTCTTTGATAAGATTAATAAATGAATTTACATTTAAGTAAGACGAACGCAGCAGTTATTAATCTTACAATTTGTATACAATTATTTTACGAATTTACATATAATAAATGCACGCAGGCATTTAAATAAATAGCTTATCACTACGCCATGTCTATAGTGTAAGATATGCGGACTCCTCTTAATGTGTGGCTGAATACTAATAATTAAACGAAACCTTGGTCAACACTTACGGTAGACGTTTCTCGTCTGTTTATATTTATTTATTGAACCTAAATAGGGCTGCAATAACTTAGATTGACCGGACTTTTAAGACTCTCTCAGCCAATTGCTGAAAAAACTAAAATAGGGAGGTAGAGTTGGCTGCTCTGGTTGTACTAATGCACTATAACACCAGCAATACAATAATAAAGTCACTGTGCGGATGGATTGGTAAATCAAAGGTTTCTGCGACCAACGCCGGTACCTTGAAAACCGATCGTTAAGCTGCATGAAAAGGAACAACTAGTTCAGAAAGGCAGGGGACTTACGTGCTAACCTGGCCTTAAACTCAGGCTTCACGACTGCTCTACCCTATGAGAGGAAGATGTGCCGGCTTAACCGAGGCTCCATCTTATTTATGTAATTATACGTGGCAGCAAAACGAGAAAAATATTTAATTGAATGAATCACATCCGCCAAGCAAAGCATTTTATAAAATTTAATATTCTATATGCAAGAACAATAGCTTATTAGCTTAATCAAATAGAAGCCAACTCTTAGGTAGCATGATAAAATATATGTTATAGACGGGAATAATTGCAGATAATCTTTGCTGTTCCAGCTAATTCTAATTTGTTATTGATCAAATGACAAGTATTTAAAAGGAGGGAAAAGTATATTTGATGGGGTTTAATAAATAAATTAAATAGCAAATATACTTATAAATATTTATCAAGGTTAGTCTAGTTCTTAGTATTTAAAAATTAAACCGCACTAAAACAAGCCACATTGCAAAAATTTACAATCAAACAATTATCAAAAAAAATATTAAATAATAACGAGCAAGTCGTTACTATTTTCTTAAGAGGGTTTCGAAACAGCGCACAGAAATAAGATTATAAATAATTACGGGAAGAGGTTTTAATTAATCTCTTCTTAAAATATTAAAATTTAGTATTCGCTGTTTAGAAGAGTCAGCATATCATAAAGTGAATATAACAAATATTAAAAACTATGTGATAAAAAAATAACTAGAGACATGACTGTAGTGATAGTTTAAAGTAGAAACATTAATTAATTTCTTAAGGAAGGAAATTTTAAAAGCAAGTGAATCATTTACTGATTTTAAAACAACAAAAGAAAAGCTTTAACATTAAAAATATATTGAGTGGTTAGTTAGCTAACTAGAATTTAAAACGTAGTTTGAAATTATATATAAAATATACAGAGCTCTGCAGTTTAAAGTGATTTACCGGTATTATTAGGTGCTTGAGCTTGGTGAGTTTCCTGGGCGGCTTGCGGCCTGCTTTTCTTTTACAGGTGGTCTGTAAATATTATAGCAGCATTCTTCTTTTTTAAGTTAGATGGTAGATATTATAGTGGCATTCTTCTTCTTTTCGGTTAGGTTGTAGATGTTATAGCGGCATTCTTGCTTATAAACGGTGTCGGATGGAAACGAACTCGTCGCCTCCTTACGGAGTGACAGCTAAGACGGCCAAACTAGCCGGACATCTCAGTTCAAAACTAGATTTGATTTTTTAAATATAAAATGCGCTTCAGAATGGAGTCTCCTCTCAGTATATAGATCTCAGTCAGTTCTCCTTCCCGCTCAAAATATGGCCCATTTATATTTTTTTCTTATCAGCTTAACACCTTTAGGAATTTTTCTTTGCTTCATGATTACATTTTTTTAATTAATTTTATTAACATACAATCTGCTTTCAAATATGTTGATAAGTTTCTGAGGTGTTATAACTTTTACTTAATTCCATTTTAATTAAATTCTAAAAACATGTAATTTTGATCTTAAATATTTGATAAACTATTAAAGTATTTCAGTTATAACTTTTATGGTTATTTTGTAAAACTATTTTGCCATAAACAATTTTAATCCAAAAATAACTTAAATGTTTATATCCGACGCAATTTCGATTAGCCAGATTTTAAAATGACTTTTTAATTTGACCAAAGGTAGGTGCGGTCATTAATTAAATACTTATTTACGATAAAATCTGTTTCTAACCAATTTTTACTTCCAAGAAAAAAAAAATAACACTTAATTTTTTAAAGAAGACTTCTCGGCACATTTGAAAGAAAACCTTTTTAACATTTTTAAATAAACATTTTAAAATATTTTCATCTTTTAACATTTTGAATATATAACACATTTTAATGTTTTAAATCACACCACCCCTATATACATTACAAATATAGATTGGATTATATATCCACATACGAATTAAAATAATAAATTTATTAATAAATTGAACCGTATCATTATTTAACATAATAAAAGTATTTTTTTAAAATAAACGCGATATTAATAATAAAATACGCTATAATTCTATCAAACCTATCTAATTATAGCGTCCTTTCGTATGTAAATATATAATACTGTTCAGACAGCCATGACAGCAAATTAGTTTTATTTTACATATTATAGTTTAAATGAGATTCGAATCTAACACAGACGAGTGGGATACTAGATTGATGATGAAACGGCAAGGGATTAGGAGGTTCCCGTTTCAGTATACGGTGGGTGATAGGCTGCAAACGTTTGCTGAGTATAGACGTGTGATTTTGAGAGCATTTTGGAATGAGGCTAGGGAAGATGGGATTATGTATAAAATATATCAGGAAAGATACTCAAGTACTCGGGAGAAATTCATGCACAATTTTTTTATCGGCAGATAGCAAAGCTTAGGGCATTAGCAGCATTTCCTATGTCAGAGGGACAAATGATCTGGTTATTGCGGAACATCATGCCGCCAGAGATACAGCATTTAATGTTAAGTAAGGACGGGTGTTCAATAGATGAAATGGCAGAATTTTTAACACAAGTCGATTACACTCGGGAACCTTTAGATCGATATAGGAAATGGGATGGGTGAAGTAATTTATTGGATAGAAAGAGCCACCTGATCGGTTATAGAATAGAATTATACTGGGATGAAAATTATAGTGAATAAATAGGAATACATGTGTACAGTTAAACAAATAAAACTAGATTGTTTATAGGTTTAAATTCTGGGAAAACTAAAATGCTCAGAATGATATTTTAGTTTCAGAGGAGGGACGGAGATAATGTACCGAAGTATATTGATATTTAATTAATTCCATGAGTCCCATGTTTTAAAATATAAAATTGAGAGAATAAAATGTAAAAACTAAAGAGCAGGGGGGAGGGAGGGGGAATTTATTATTAAATAAAATAAACTGTAAACGCTTTTGTTTAAAAGAGGAAAAAAAAAATATTGTAATAAAAAGATGATTTAATATTCTTTAAATGAATTTATAATAAAATAATAAAGAGATTTTGTTTAATCTTATAATAAAATAATTAAATATATGTGCATGTGTGTATGTAATTTTTAATAAAAATAGAAGAAAAAACTGATTTTATTTCATGAGACCAAAGATGCTGCTGCTAATAAAGTTTTCCATTGTTTAAAACAGTATAAATATCTCAACTTTTGATCATTCTGGGTCTGACTTTCTCATTTTAATAAAATATTTCTTCAAGTAATATCTCAAAAAATGTTGCATTGTTAAAACCAATGTGGTGTGCAGTCGACCAAAGCCGCTCTATGCATCTAAGATCTGCAATTAGTTCAGAAAGTGATCATGTTTAAATAGACTAAACGAACAGCAGAGCGTGCGTATGCCAAACCAGCCATGAAAATCATACTATGTCACAGGATATACGGAGGAGTCGTTTACCAGTTGTAAATGAGTTAAAAAATAATTCCATTATGCTGTTTCCGGCGTATTAAAAAATCCTAGGTAATTATTGACTTTGATACCTTACATTCCCGATTTCTTCTCAAAATAAAAGATAAACTTTATTAAAAGAACTTTGAACTTTATGAATTAATCTTAAAAATAAAACTTTAAACTTTAAAAGATAATATTTGCAATAATAAAATAAGTAATATTCATTAACCTCAAGCACATGCGTATAAAGTAAAATCAGCTTCATTTATTAAATAATATTTTTGAAACAATTGTGTGCACATATGTGTGATTTGATTTTTTTTTTAAAAAAAGAGAGAAATAAAATATAATGTAACGTGTATACTTTTATTTGCTAAAGTATTATATTAAAATGCTTTATTTTAATCTTTAAAAAAGAAGTGTGTGTGTGTTTCATTATAAGATGAAACAATTAATTTACTTAAAAAAAAAAAACACTTAAATTATTTTTCTTAAATTATATATGTTTATTTTGATACGTGCGGGTAAGTATAAATATTTATTTTCTTAATGAAAGTAGGGGGGAAAAATCTAATTATTGATAATAGTATTTCAGGAATAGATTCACTAAGTTAAAGATATAAATGTTTGGCATTCAGTCTAATGTTATTAATATTAGTTTTAAAGGATTGAAGTATTATTTTGAATGGTTCGGGGAATTATTTTAGTTTTTTTTAAAAGAGTAGTAGTAGCTTCGAGGGGGCATTTAAGATACCTTTTGTTTGTCTGTTAATGGGTGGTTGGAAACCGATTGAGCTAGCGGGGATTTTCAGGTACCAAATTATGCTGATCAGATAAACATGCTAATTCTAATGTAATTAGCTGGCACTTAAGGGATTTTTCTTTCTTCTTTAAAAACTAAAAATGAAGTGTTTATTTGGTCGGTGTATATTTGGTAGTCGAGCATTGGGTGTTATTGGTAGTTCGGTACTGATGATAGTTGACACTTTACCTGAAAACCAACCACTTTCTGGAAGGGAAGTTTAGGAGGACAAAGTATAATAAAATATTAATTGATATTTTTTTTTTGTCGATAGTTGTTGTTGTTTGGTAATTTTAGTTGAAGTTGAAAGGCGGTTGGTTCAATATATATTTACTCAAATATTTCCACAAACAAAACATTTGCATATGATTTTTGAAAGAATTTGACTAAAAAATATTAGGACCAATGATTTCGTTTGTGTGTCACACCACATTTTTCTTAGAGCTTGCAAAATTGTAGACTTGTAAATCATTAATTTTATCCCCCTTTTTATTCTTGAAATATTTGGTTTTAAGATATTAAATATATATCTATAATTCTGTCTAAACAAACATTTAATTTGTTCAATTCTTACCTTTCATAAACTTATACTATTTGACTTTATACAAATCTCCATAAGTTCTCTTAGCAATCTTCATCACATTGATATATTTCTAGCAAAATGTTTCATTAAAATTGATATGTTTTGTTAATTTAGCATGTAATATGCAAACATATTAGACTTCTTTCTAACTGCCAATATGTATTTCACTTTTCTGATAATGATTCTATAACTGGACAGTCAGCAGTTTCAAATGAAAATTCATAAATACCAAATTCTGATAAAAGAGTTAAAGAAATTTTCCATTTATTTCATTTATATGAATATTTATGCAAAAAAGGTAGATTTAAAAAAAATATCGCAAGCATGCTAGGCAGTAATAAAGTTGAATTTTTTTTTTTAAATCTATCTTTTCTGCATATGTGTTCATTAACAGTTGTTTATTATGTTAGCTAAGAAAAGGAAATAATTTATAGTTCTATAAATAATGTAAATTGCATATTACTATTTTTCAACTTCATTAACATGGCTCCCTTTTTGTCATAATATTTTTGTGCAGGGCCTTTAGCATTTAATTACATTCCTTTTAAATAAAATTAGGCATATATTCAGGACCATCTTCGTCTTATGGTTTACTAAGGTTATAACTCATTATAACCTAAGTAAGAGATCTCCAAAACTTAACCTAAGATTTAAAATTATTTTCAGAATCCATTTTTACTTTTGCTTAGTATAGAAAAACCAAGTTTTAAATAAACAAAGGACAAAAATGAAGATTTTGTTCTTTATTTAAGGGTTTTTTTTTTTCCATTCATTTATTCTATTTTAACAGCAAAAGTTTAATATTTCTTTAAACCTTTTTTATGTAAAATAATATGTCCTAATCTCTGAATTATTAAAAATCTTTTAATTTACAGGAAGAAAAAAGTTTTATTATTAATAAAATGGCTACAGTTATTGCAAAGGAGCATATTTTTAATAAGAATAAGCTTTTTGTGAGCGAGGATGTCATGAGAAAGCTTTTTAATTCTATCTAAAAGGGCTTTATATGGAGAAAATAACTAAAATAAATAGCAATAAGAAAAAAAAAGATATTTGCCTGTGCCAGTGAATTATCTTTAAGTTTCTTTTTATTAATACATCTAGAATTGGAAATTGGTTGTTGTTTTTTATATTTATAATGAACTTGATATTGTCATAACTATTGTTCAAAAAATTAAGATCAATGACACCAAATACAAAAAGTTGATTATTGCTTTCTATATCTATCATGATTGATACTGCTGTATCAAGTCTGGAATGAGATCAAATATCAAAAGTATTATCAACATCCCTTAATCATAAATTAGATAATGCTGCTTCCAAGTTTTCCATTGCTGAAGAAACTGGGAAACTAACAGCTAAATTTGATGCATATTTTTTAAACTCTGACCATTAAATAATAAAAATATATTTGAGAAATGATTATCAATTAAACTATATAAAAAATTCCAGAATGTATTTTTCAAACTATCAATGGCTTCATTTGCAGACACACTGGTAAAAAGAAAAACAATATCAAACTCATCAAAATGGTTCATGTTTTGAATATATTTTAAAGTAAAACTACAAATATGAAAACAGGCAAAACTCTCCATACAGTAACATGTGATGTTTAGTGGTTTTACAAATATGAAGTTAAGATATGAACTAGTGCTTGTATTGGCAAATTAATTTACAATTGATTTTAACAGGATCGCTGAATTGTGTACTTTGGATAAGCCATATCATTTTCAAAAAAATATTGATTTTTCCCTTGGTATAAGATGGATCTTAATTTTCTTTTTAGATCAGTAGCTTTTTTTCCTAATCAAGGAAAAATGAATCAGTAAATATTTTGATGTTTTCCTTTAATTAATTGTATTTTATTATAATAATCAATTATATTTAAAATCATGGTAGTACATTAATGATTGGAAAGACAGTTATACATTTATCATTATTTAGCTAAAAAAAAAAAAGAGAAATCTTTTCCATTTAGAGGTTTTTCTGGATTTAAAATTAAATGGAATTTGAAAATATTATCAGAGAGGAAGATTCTTTTCATAATCCTAAATCAATATATATATATAAATAATAAGAAAAAAGTTTTAAAAAATCAGACATTCTTACTCTGAAAAAAATGTATTATGCTCACATTGAAAAGTTAATCTATTTATTAAGCAATGTACTATTCCTACTGTATCTGCAATTTTTACATACACAACTCAAAAAAAGTGAATAAACAAAAAAATAATTAATAAAAAAGAAATTTTAATTTTATTTGTTCACAGTGAATACACAATATTTGCACACATCTAAATATATGTATGTATGTGTTGAAAACACATTATTTTTGCTTTTATATAATTCACTATTACCCTTAAATTTCAGTATCCACATGCTGGTTAGGAACCAAAGGTGGATGTGAGGTGACTATTATATTCAATTTATAAATGCAGTCGACTTTCAAGTATTCAACGATGATCATAGTTTTTAGGTAAATAAATTAATAATCATTTATTAAAAATTATTATTTTTGCCCAAATTTTTATTAAAGACCAATATATCTCTTATTAAATATAAATATATAATTATTAATATATTTATTTAAAGACAATGATTGTCACTGACTGTTTGTGTAGTGACAAGCTAATCTTTAATGAAGTTTAAAGACTAATATGTGAGTTAAAAATAATATAATCCTCAAGCTTATAAATAATTATTAATTATTATAATATATTTATCAAATGACTAGGATTACCAGTGAGTACTTGTCTAAACTGTAACACTTGTAAAACAAGTAAATAATGGCTGAGAAAGACATTTGAGAGAGATTTGTGAAATTTAAACACATATTCATCTTCAGAGACATTTACTTTTGTTTGCTTTTCTGATGATTTTATTTGCTTGAAGTATGAGAATGTAAAATAGTTGTTTTAATATCTTTAAAAAATTATTACTATACAAAAAGTTTCTTGTTGGCTTCAAAATACACAGTGTAAAAGACAAATGATTTTTTTTTTTAAATTTAAGTATAAGCAATACTACTAATCCAGATAGTTTTCAGTTATAAACATAAGTTTCCTGCTCAAAAATTGTATGCAATCACACACACACAATTAAAAAAAAAGAAGAGAAAATTGTATTGAATGATTTTCGTTTTCCCCAAGAGAAAAAAATATTCACATTAAAACATTAATTATCAGAAGCTTAATAGTATAATAGTAGTAACATCATTTTTCTAACTTCAAAAGCCAAAATATAGTAATGAATAAAAGCAATGGATACTAAAAAACAAGGCAACCAAATTTTTATAATCAATTTTTAGCTAATTACCTTCTGAAGGAAAGTTTTTGATTTGAACTGTTTTCCACACAATGACTAGTTTAAATTTTTCCAGTTATTCACAACTAATTGTTTAAAAATGTAAACATTCCAAAATTTGAATTACTGCAAACTAACTTAAACTGTTAAAAAGATCCTAACATTAGATAAAAACAATACATTTTAATGTATAATGATTTTATTAGCAGATGATGTTACAATTTTTTTTTAGCTGTATTGCAAAAATATTGCACACATTATTACCTGAATATATATATTGAACTGAATTGATTTCCGATTCAATGGTTTTATTACTAAAATTAAAAAGGAAAAAAACAACTTCATTTTCATTAAATGTCTAATGCTAAATTATTTTTATTATTATTTAAAACACATAGGCGTTTATATTTAAAATAGATCATTTTCATGTTTATAAAACTGATTTTAAAATAGTTTACTTTCACCGCCTATTTTAATCAATTTGATTAAAAACAGGCAAGCTTGCTAATTATATATTCCTGTTGCTTTTATTTTAGTCATATTTTTAAAGTTAATTCTAAAAAAAAAAGCAGAGGTTTAATTGTGTTGTTGTTTTTGTTTCAATAATCCCTGGATGGAAATCTTAAATTAGATTGAGCGGGAAATTACTATTTGCCCTGCCTGAGATATAGAATTAGAGACTAATGAAAGTTTTTCACAGGAAATGTAGCGAGGAAAGGATAGCCCACCAATTTTTAGATAGAGGATTCAGTAAGAGGATACACACTTGGATTATGGCCTGCTGAGAGTCACACCGTTTTGGATAGCAGTTCGGACATTTAATTCCTGCTAAAAATTTAAACCATTATAGACAAACTTCGTTACTGTGCCAGATGTCAAAATCTACCGCTATGAGTTTTGCCATCATTAGAATGTCTTGCTAATTTAAACAAAGGACGGACCCACGCCTGCCAGCTCTCCTTCAGTCATGCCATGAGCCTCTAAAATAAACACTGCCTCTACCTTGCCGCTGCCAAAGGACCTGAAAATGGACTAAAGATAAACGTGCGCACTCCATGCGAACTGTGCTGTCGTAAGATGAAATTTTCTTTTATTCCTTCCAGGGTAAATTTCTTTTCGTTAAATCTCCGCTCGATCTAATAAACCTGTAATCTAAATTAATATTTAACTTCATATTGGTTAGCTATATTTATTCTCTTTTGTTGTACTTGGCCGTGTGTCTTGGAATCTCAGTTTTAAGATTCCAAGTTTGTTTTCAGTTGTTATTTATTGGAGAGTGACGTGTGAGTTTTTCTACTTTATGCCTTCTTTTACTAAATGCTTTGGCAGTCGCGTATATTTTGCAAGCTTACCTGTAATTATTTTAGTAGCCCGAATTAATTTTAAATACTGTGTTTGCGCTTTTGCAAATCACCAAATCTTTTGGCTGGTGACTTTATTTTCATAGTCTTCGTTTCTTATCTCTCTGAAAGCGGAAACTATAATTGTTTTTGCTTTGTAATTTTATAAATAGCCAGCAGGAAGATATTTATCCCTTTTGTAAATTACAGGTGAGAGAGACTTTCGCTGCTAAAGCATTTATAGCTTTCATATTTTCGTACTCATGTGCACTCTCCGATAGATTTATTTTGTATTTACGTGTATAATTTAAAATTTATCAGAGCGTGTACTCAGAACTTGTGTTGTAAATATATATTTTTATTATAATTATTGGTAATTCATTTCTTTAAATGCTGGGGCAGATGTAACCGATTTTCTAATGGTTTACTTGTCTCCTATTGAGACCATCAATTCTTAGATTAGTTTTGCCAATGGTTTTGTTGGGGAGTCGCCAGTTTTACTTGTTTGTTTTCCATTCATTCTGAAGCATATTTGTCATGGTTCTTGGGGTAAATCAATCATCTTTGCTTTGAACGTAGTTTTAAGATGCAGCTTCTACTAGCATATGACATTTTGGGTCCCGACACATTTGTTTTTGGGGTCTAGAAAAGCTCGCTGGTGCTGGTCTCGTTGATTTATTTCAAGAACGTATTGTTTTCATATATGTGAATAGGAAAACCAACATTTAGGTGACTTCCCTTCTGCTGAATGAAATTGCTTCCTCCCTGTAGAAATCGTTATTAGAGAGTCGGTAAGTCTGCTAGAGCAATATATTTAGTCGTTCTAGTACACGCCTGAAATAACCCTATTGAGTTTCGTGTAAACTTTTCTTATAAGTTGTTTTGCTTTTAAATAAAAGTTTAAAATTTGTTTAAACTTAATTTGGCTGACGTTTGTCATTGTGCTTTTATTCTCAACTGTCTAAACAATATTTAGGATATCTTGCTTCTCCCTGAGTTTAGTCCGGTGCATTCAGGTTCGCATATCCTGTCCACCCTTAAAATAAATATCTAGTGATGTGATGTATTATGACTTCTCCTTAAACGAAGTCAAGAATATCTCAGCAATTATGCCCAGATAAACCTGTTAGCCACTTTATTTTACATTCTCCACTCTAAATTTACCCATAATTTGCTCTATCCCATTTCACAACATAATCTTTGTCAACTCTATAACCTTTATATCTAAATTGCCCTTATCTTTTCCCAAACCCAGCATAAAAACCAATAATTCACTTTCTGTATAATCACTCTTTTCATATTTATTTTTCCACAACTTCAGTATATGTATCCTTTCTGTTTTCAAACATTTACATTCAATTAACAAATGCCTAATATTTTCTATTCCTTCCTTACATAATTTACAAAATAAATCACCCATATTTTTCCATTTACATGTATATTCTTTTGTAGCTAAAGATCCCGTTCGAGCCTTAAACAATAAACTACTTTCCTTACTATTATCATATATTAACTCACACCTAATATTCTGTTTATTTCTATATATATTTAAACTCTTTTTACTCTCCATACTATTTCTCCATCTCTCTAACTCCCTAGTCTTTATTAATAAATTTATTCTTTTATCCAATTCCTTACTACTATAACACTCAATAATCCTCTTAACACAATCATCCCATCTTTTGTACAAATATATTGATATAAATTCTTTATCCAAATCTTTTGCATACCGCATTACCTTTCTCACCCATTTTGTTGCCTGCCCTTTACTCATAACCCAATTAAATACTATTTTAGCTATTCTTTTATTATCCATAAACCGCAATCTACCAAACATTTTCATTTTACTTTTTGCATCTCTCATATAAAAACTTGACCATCCCATTTCTCCTTGAATTGCCTCCCTTGCTGTCCATACTTCTGCATCCAATGCATGTCTTCCTACTTACCTTTGAGCTTTTTCTAAGTAATCTAATATCTTTTTACTAACATATAATGCATCATTACCATATGTTAACCCTGCTACTGCAACTTTTTTCCATATAATTCTAGCTACATCATATTTATTATATGAAAATACTGTTAATTTCTTTATCAATCCCTTTCTTTTCTTTGCTTCATTTATCAATTTTTTCTCCCATTCATCCAAATAATTTTTCTGATTACTTAAAATAATTCCCAAATAACTATATCTATTCACCACACTTAACTTAATATCTCCCAATAAAAATTCTACACCTTCTCTTTCCACAGTATTAACCATCATTATATTTGATTTTTCTTCACTAAATTTAATCCCCATCTCTTTACCCACCCTTGCACATGTTCTCAACATAACTTCCATATCTTCTCTTTTTTTTGCACACAAAAATATATCATCTGCAAAAAAAAAGACCTGACAAAATGTATACTCCCTTACTACCTACTAACAGTATCTCTATCCCTCTGTGTAATCTTTCTATTGCTCTTTCCATTTCACTCAAATACAACACAAACAAAATAGGTGACATAGGGCATCCTTGCCTTAGTCCCATACCATTTTTAACTTTAATTGATTCTATATTCTCTAATTGATATATATATAATAATTATTTTCATATAATTTCTTAATAATATCTATTAAAGCTTCATCCATTCCCAAATTTGCTAAACTTATCCATAATCTATTTTTATTTACTCTATCATATGCCTTCTCTATATCTATAAAACTCATATATAACTGTTTACCTGCATTCCTACTTATATCCATAAGTTGTGTAACTACAAATAAACTATCTCCTATACGCCTATCTAATCTAAAACCTCCTTGCATTTCCCCCACTACATTATTCCCTTCCATCCATTTTACAACTTTACTAGCCACCATATATGAGAAAACTTTATATAAAACTGATGTTACCACTATCAGTCTATAATTATTCAACTTTCTATGATCCTTACCCTTTCCTTTAAATAATAACCTTACTCTTGTATTACTCCAACTACTTGGGAAAACTCTATTCTGTGCCATTTTATTAAAACAGGATAATAACTTTACTTTTGCCCTATATCCTAAATTCATTACCATCTCTGCTGCCCATCCATCTAAACCTCTTGCCTTCCCACTTTTTAATTTCTTCTCTATCTCATTTAGTTCATTTTCTGAAAAACTAATATTCCCATTACTATATTCTATCATATTTTCTAACACTATCATTCATATCTAACATCTTTTCTATATTCATTACATAACTATTTAAGATTCTCTCTAAATCTTCTCTAGAGCTACACTCTATTCCCTCATCATCTAGTAATACTAACTCTCTCTCCCTCACATTTCTCCTTTTAATATAATTCCAACATTTTTTACTCCCATCTCTTCCACTTTTATTAATATCCTCCAACAATTTACTATTCAATTTCACTCTCTCTCTCTATAAATATCTATTTTAGCCAACTTCTTTTCTAAGTACTTTTCCCATTTAGCATTAATATCTTTTTCACTTTCCTTATTCTTAATAGCAAACTTATATTCTCTACATGCTTCTTTCCTTTCTTTTACACTTTTACTAATTCTCATTTTTTTATAACTTTTATTCTTCGTAATATTCTCACCTAAAACCGTATTTGCCACTTTTTCTACTTCTTTACACCAGTCCTTATATTTATCCCCAACCCACTCTTCCATTATTTCTTCAACTTGTATTTTATACTCTTCCAACTTATTCTTTTCATTCACTCTCCATCCACATCTTTCACTATTATTTCTACTTTTATTTCTATTCTCCACCACATTACTAACCATTTCAATTACAATGAAATTATAATCACTAGTGCATACTTTTTCTTCATTATCAAACACCTTAATTTTCCGTATTTTATTTATTCCCTCTTTCTCTACTAATTCATAATCTATTGTGTGAAATATATTATTTCTGAACCATGTGTATTGTCCCTCATAAATATTTAATAAATTTCCAATACTCAAATTCACTTTCTGACAAAAATTCTTCAAAAGTTATCCATTTTTATTATCTACATCATCAATTTCTTCAATATGTCCATTCATATCCCCTATAACCATTATTCTCTTCCCCTTTTCTTTAAAACTTTGTATATCCTTAACTAGACATTCGTATATGTTACTATTCCACTCCAATATAATGTGACTATCTCCAGTAGTTATATAAACTATAGCTACCATCCATTCTTGTCTACCCAACCTTATTTCAAACCACAAATATTCTTGACATTTAACAATATTTAAATATTTTTTTGATATAACACCTATACCACCACCCCTTTTTTCTTTTCTATTTATACCCTGCCATACCAACTGTTCCAAAATAGGTTCTTCTTCTTCTCTTAAATGTGTTTCCACTACTGCTAATACCTCAAGCTCTTCATTTTCAATTGTTTTATTTAATTCCATCCACTTTTCTGGTTTCCTACCATCTTGCATATTCAAAAACCCAATTTTAACAATTTCTTCTTTCCCTAACTACTCTTTTATAAATTCTTTTAATTCTTTCTTCTCCATTACATTTATAAATTACTTTCTTACCATTAATTTTACAAACCCATTCCTTCTCCATATCTACATTTATATCAAAATCAAATTCCTTTTGCTTACTTCTTATATTCCATCCATTCTTTTTAATAATATTACAATTTAAAAACCCACCCCCCTAAGTTTCCCGAAAAAAATTCTTTATAAATCAAACTCCCTAAAACTTCACTTCCTTGTTTTCCTAAATGCGCCCCAGTGGTCAGTATATGCGAATCTTAAAGTTTTCTCCCGTTACAATATATATATAAAAGACATATTTTGCAGGTTCATCCGTGTTAAAATATTTTAAAATACTGACGTTTCGACTTGGTAACACAAGTCATCCACTGAGTAATAAAAAGTAGAAAGACGGTTGTAGAGGTGCTACAATCACTGATTTAAAAAACCTTAAAGTTCCACCAATAGCAAAAATGTTAAATTAAGAATGTTTTTAAAAAAATCTTTCCAAATAGGAGGAAGTTTGCTTGTATCATCTCGCTTATTGATACAATCTGGCCTTTTAAGCATCTCAATGGCTTCTCTAATTTTGCACTGGTATAGATTATCACATCTGGATATGATCCTGGTACTAGAAAAAATAATTTTATGACCTGAATCCATAGTATGGAGTGAGAGTGCTGATGATGATGAATGTTGTTTAACTGCATTAGCATGCTCATCTCTCCTAACACTGATGCAACGATTACTCATACCTATGTAAGAAGCCTTACAATATTCACATGAGATTTGATAAACACCATGAGATTCAAGAGGGATTGAATCCTTAGGCTTGGTCATTATATTGCTGATCTTTTGATGAGTAGAAAATGTTGTATTTATATTATAGCATTTTAATATATGTCCAATACTGTCTGTAGTTCCTTTTACATATGGAACACAAATCCTAATGGCTGATTTATCATCTTTTTGATCCCTATTTTGTCCACTTTGGGCCTAAAATAAGGTTTTTTTTAATAAATTTATAATTGTAACTATTTGCTAATAAAACACTATTAATATGATTTATTTCTTCTTTCAGATGTGACTTATCTGAAAGGTTAATTGCTCTATTTAAAAGAGTTTTGGCTCCAGAAACGATCTGAGTTGGGTGATGATGAGAATGTAAATATCTGTCCGTGTATTCTTTCTATAAATTGAAAAAGATAAACTGTTCAGTGTTCTGGTGACTAAAACATCAAGAAAAGGGAGTTTTCCATCAGACTTTGTCTCCATTCTAAATCTAATATGAGAATGCATATTATTTAAATGTAAGAAAAAATCATCTAATTTATTTTTATGATGTTGCCATATGACAAAAATGTCATCTATGTATCTGAGCCAAATGAGGGGTTTTAAAGATGATGATTCTAAAACACGAGTTTCTATATTTTCCATGAATAAATCAGCTATTACTCCTGAGATAGGTGAGCCCATAGGAGTACAAAAACTTGTCTGTAATGCTGTCCATTATAAACAAAATATGTGTTCAAGAGACAATGTTTAATCAAAGCAATAATATGGTTTGACAAATTGCAACGTTGTGAAATTACATTTAAAGCTTCATCAAAACTGACAAGAATGACATTAGCATTAATTTTTAAATTTTTTAAAACAGAAATAAATGAAAAGAGTTTTTAATATATGATTTAATAGATGGAATTGTAGGTTTAATGAAATCTGATAAATATCTAGCTAAAATATGAGTCGGAGATCCTATTGCACTTACTATTGGATGAAGGGGGGGTATCTGGTTTGTGGATTTTTGGAAGTCCATAAAATTTTGGACAGAAACATGATTTTTCATGAGGGATTATTTTATTTTTTATCTCTGTTTCAATAGGCGATTTATTAATAATGGCTTTTGTTGTTTTTTCCAAATACATAGTATGATCTCTTTTTGATGGTTTATAAATTTTATCATCAAGCAAATCTAAAATTTTATTATGGTAAATGTCCCGATCCATAACAACAGTGGCATTACCTTTATCAGATGGAAGTACAACAATTGATTTATCCGATTTTATATTATTTAATGCTAGTCTTTCTTTCTTTGAAATATTATTTTTAGGAAGCTTAGCTTTTTTAAAAATATTACAAATCTCAGCTCTAGCCAAATCAGCTAATGAAGAATCTATTTTATCAAGAGCTGATTCAACATTACAAACAATTTTTTCAAAAGGTATCCGAGAAGGCGTTAAAGCAAAATTAAAACCTTTTTCTAAAACCAAAACTTCATCTGTAGAGAAAATTAAAACCTTTTTCTAAAACCGAAACTTCATCTGTAGAGAGGGCAGCCCTCTCTACAGATGAAGTTTCGGTTTTAGAAAAAGGTTTTAATTTTGCTTTAACGCCTTTTCGGATACCTTTTGAAAAAATTGTTTGTAATGTTGAATCAGCTCTTGATAAAATAGATTCTTCATCAGCTGATTTGGCTAGAGCCGAGATTTGTAATATTTTAAAAAAAGCTAAGCTTCCTAAAAATAATATTTCAAAGAAAGAACGACTAGCATTAAATAATATAAAAACGGATAAATCAATTGTTGTACTTCCATCTGATAAAGGTAATGCCACTGTTGTTATGGATCGGGACATTTACCATAATAAAATTTTAGATTTGCTTGATGATAAAATTTATAAACCATCAAAAAGAGATCATACTATGTATTTGGAAAAAACAACAAAAGCCATTATTAATAAATCGCCTATTGAAACAGAGATAAAAAATAAAATAATCCCTCATGAAAAATCATGTTTCTGTCCAAAATTTTATGGCCTTCCAAAAATCCACAAACCAGATACCCCCCCCCTCCTTCATCCAATAGTAAGTGCAATAGGATCTCCGACTCATATTTTAGCTAGATATTTATCGGATTTCATTAAACCTACAATTCCATCTATTAAATCATATATTAAAAACTCTTTTCATTTATTTCTGTTTTAAAAAATTTAAAAATTAATGCTAATGACATTCTTGTCAGTTTGGATGTAGTGTCTTTGTTTACAAACATTCCAATTGATGAAGCTTTAAATGTAATTTCACAACGTTGCAATTTGTCAAACCATATTATTGCTTTGATTAAACATTGTCTCTTGAACACATATTTTGTTTATAATGGACAGCATTACAGACAAGTTTTTGGTACTCCTATGGGCTCACCTATCTCAGGAGTAATAGCTGATTTATTCATGGAAAATATAGAAACTCGTGTTTTAGAATCATCACCTTTAAAACCCCTCATTTGGCTCAGATACATAGATGACATTTTTGTCATATGGCAACATGGTAAAAATAAATTAGATGATTTTTTCTTACATTTAAATAATATGCATTCTCGTATTAGATTTACAATGGAGACAGAGTCTGATGGAAAACTCCCTTTTCTTGATGTTTTAGTCACGAGAACACTGAACAGTTTATCTTTTTCAATTTATAAAAAGAATACACACATGGACAGATATTTACATTTCCATTCTCATCATCACCCAACTCAGATTGTTTCTGTAGCCAAAACTCTTTTAAATAGAGCAATTAACCTTTCAGATAAGTCACATCTGAAAGAAGAAATAAATCATATTAATAGTGTTTTATTAGCAAATAGTTACAATTATAAATTTATTAAAAAAGCCTCATTTTAAGCCCAAAATGGACAAAATAGGGAACAAAAAGATGATAAATCAGCCATTAGGATTTGTGTTCCATATGTAAAAGGAACTACAGACAGTATTGGACGTATATTAAAACGCTATAATATAAATACAGCATTTTCTACTCATCAAAAGATCAGGAATATAATGACCAAGCCTAAGGATTCAATCCCTCTTGGATCTCATGGTGTTTATCAAATCTCATGTGAAAATTGTAAGGCTTCTTACATAGGTATGAGTAATCATCGCATCAGTGTTAGGAGAGATGAGCATGCTAATGCAGTTAAACAAC
Source organism: Epiperipatus broadwayi (assembly GCA_028023455.1). Classification (NCBI taxonomy): domain Eukaryota; kingdom Metazoa; phylum Onychophora; class Udeonychophora; order Euonychophora; family Peripatidae; genus Epiperipatus; species Epiperipatus broadwayi. Next base: position 1,370,069 of record JAQFVV010006330.1, read on the forward strand.
ATTCATCATCATCAGCACTCTCACTCCATACTATGGATTCAGGTCATAAAATTAATTTTTCTAGTACCAGGATCATATCGAGATGTGATAATCTATACCAACGCAAAATTAGAGAAGCCATTGAGATGCTTAAAAGGCCAGATTGTATCAATAAGCAAGATGATACAAGCAAACTTCCTCCTATTTGGAAAGATTTTTTTAAAAAACATTCTTAATTTAACATTTTTGCTATTGGTGGAACTTTAAGGTTTTTTAAATCAGTGATTGTAGCGCCTCTACAACAGTCTTTCTACTTTTTATTACTCAGTGGATAACTTGTGTTACCAAGTCGAAACGTCAGTATTTTAAAATATTTTAACACGGATGAACTCACAAAATATCTTTTATATATATATATTGTGCCATTACTACCCTATCAAGTAATATTTATAAATAATCTCTGGCTAAGCTCTGATCTTAATATATCAAGAAATAAGTTATAATAATATCTTAAGATAATTTCTATCATTAGACTAGCTCAAAATTTAATAGTTAATAATATATAGTTCGATTAAATAAATAAATAAATAATATAATAAAAGTAATCACGCGCGACATTTAGTGAAAGGTACAGCAGTTGATAAACATTGAAAATATCTCCCTAAGGACATAATCTCAATGGCATATCCCCTCTAAATTCAAATAATAATATAAATATATATTACTCTTACGACTTTGAAATACATTAAATAATTTAAATATAATATTAATTAAATTATAATTTCTATTATAGAAAAATATAATCACAGGTTCTATACAATAAAGTCAGCAAATTAATTAAAAAATCCTGAAGCCAAACATGATGAGGGATTTTGTATCATACCTAACTACATCTCAACAATTATAATAAAATATAATATTATTTAATTCCAATTTCTTCTTTTTTGCATTGTTTTATTAATCAATCCACTTTTAACACATTTAACTTCTTTATTATTAACCAATGCTCAGACAATTATTTCTCGATCTTTTTACAGTTTCGATTGCCCCTGCAATCTTCCTCAGAACTCCATGCTATCATTTTACATCTAAAATGTAAAATATATAAAAATATAAATACAGTAAAATGTAAAATGATAGCATGGAGTTCTGAGGAAGATTGCAGGGGCAATTGAAACTGTAAAAAGGTCAAGAAATGATTGTCTGAGCATTGGTTAATAGTAAAGAAGTTAAATGTGTTAAAAGTGGAAATATAATTTTTCTATATTTAATTTAATTAATAACTTGTCCTATATTTACTATTTAATAATCAGGTTAAATATAATAATAATACTATTATGATCCAATTCTTTTATTTCTCATGTGGAATGTTAAAAGTATGGTATAATCTGAATAGTGTGGCAAGAAGAAATATACTCAATTATTTTGCAACAATTTGAGTAATTGATTATGACTAGAAAATGATATTATAATAATGAGATATTTCAGTATCATATTCTGAATAACAATTATCATTCAAATAAATTATTTTCATTTATTATGTGCAAAATATGTTATATGCTCAATTTTAAATTCTGTGGACCGGAACTTATAGAAGTGAATAGATCAATAAATAACACTGACAAAGATTTTTATAAAAAAATATTTACAAAATTATTCTAGTTAATAACAAAATTTATACAATAAATCTACAGTTAATTATTAAAGCTAACAAATATAATACTAAAGTCTAAAAAAAAAAACTTAAATTACATATTACAAAAATCATAAATATGTAAGTCTTCACTCTGGCTTATAAACTTTTATTTAGGCATATTTATCATAAATATCCAAATTCTATTACTTATCTTTCAAAATTACATCAGATTTATTATCAGTTAAATTAATAAAAAAAATATTATTTCTTTATTTTCAGTAAATATAAAATCTTTTAGGTACTAGTTGGTTAGATGGACTGTGGCTGCTAGGCGACACTGCAATACCATAATGATACCAAGTAGCCAGAACATTGATGATAATCAGCAAATTTTAATATCCCAGCATTATTGTTTTTATGATTATGTATTCTGATGAATGAGCACTTCAGTTGGTACATCCAGTTGTGTTTAAATAATTGCCCAAGCTAGTAAAGGCTCAATAGTTAGCCTGGTCTATAGAAGACCCATTTCCAATCCAATCACCAGACTGACTGTTGATTTATATTTTTTATTGTTCAAATCCAGTCACCAAATTGATTGTTGATTTATTTTGTTGATCATTCATGATTATGAATGGTCAGTACTTTTACTTTTTATAATGCTGGTTGATTTATAATAATACTTTTAGTTGCTCTGAGGAGTTAACCGGCAGAGATCTTGATCTCATGTTCTCTTTAATATATAACACTTCTTATATATTTTGTGATATTAAACATTACTTTAATAATTAATTTGATATTTTATTTTAAATTGACTGAGAGTGATGAGGTTTTCCATCACCCAGTTCAAACCCTTTTTCGATATCCCATACCACCACTCCTCTATACCCCCATAACATCATCACAGCGTCTGCGCAATTAGCTTAACAGGCTGTCATTCTATTGTAATATATACATATTTTAAATAATAATTACTAAGTTATAAAATATAAATGTGAATTTAGAAAAACATAACTCTCTTATACAGTATACAGTTATATTTATAAAAAAATAATAATAATGATATATATAATAGCAAAAGATATGAATAATTGTCTTCAAATAAAATATTCCCCAAATAGTATCATAGTTCTAATGTCTACTTCTTGAACCACGATCTGATGGTATCTCATTATTCCAGAGAAGATATAAATATCACGAAAAGCTATAAGATTCAAAACACATTTTATAAATTCCAATATTATCCAAATATCAAAATTATGCTTTCAGTTAGCAGGTATTTTATCTATGACATTATCATGATACAAACACTAGTTTATATCCATGAAGATGCAGAGTAGATATCTTTTCATTTAGCAAATAATTAATTCATAAAACATTGTAAGTGAACAGATGCTAGTTTCATCCATGATGATGCTATGAAAATTGAATCAATTTCTATCTTGTGTATAAATAATCCATCAAGCTCATAAAATTATATCAGCAGGTGAACACAATCCTTGAATACATTTTCCTGTTATTAGCATTTAGATCACATCATTGAAAAGTAGGTAATAGCTATTTTTAAAGCAAAGAAACATTCCAATGGTTTTTGAAAACACTAAGAATTAATTTTCATACTTTCTTATGTCATCTCTCACAAATTCCTGATAATCCTGTCCAGTTAATGGATGAATACTATTGCTTTAACCCCATCATTCTATCCATTTAATAATTATATACTTGTAAAATAAAAAAAAATCAAATGAAAAAACTTAGAAACACTTCTGTTGAAGCGAAGATAAAGAGAGATCATTTAATCTGCTCAATTCTATTTATAAACTTTTTTCACTGACATAAAAAAAAACTATAGCAACTCTCTGTATTAATTCTTTGGTCAATTCTAGTCAGCATCCCATACATAAAAATCTTATTATATAAAATAATGACAAATAAAAATAAATATTTTACAATTTATTACACATAACATACAATATTTACGTTTTACAATACAAATAATATAATTTTACTCCAACATAAACTAAGCAACTAGGATTACCTTGTTTAATACTATAATCGAAATATAATTTTTATACATATTTTTCAATACAATATTATACAAATAAAATAACAAATACACTTGAGACATTAAATATTAAGGTGTATTATTTATAACCTACTATTGTGAATGCAGTAATGAAAATATATATAATAAAGCAAAATAATATTTTTTTCAAGACTATAAACCTTATTATTTACACATTTATTTTTAAAATGAATAGTCAATTCACACTTTTTACAAACTACAATTAATACTAAACATTTCTTTCTCCAATATTATAGGTTGTGAAAGTCCAATGCAATCCAAGTTAGTATATTCACTACTAAAATCAAACCAAAAAAAAAATTTTGACATTACATCACATATTGAAATTTATTTCAAATTTCAGTAGGTACAATATATATATATATTATTATTGTTACTATATTTCTGATATTTTAATAGTATTATTATAACTTATAAAATTTTCATAGACTTCTCATATTCCTATTTCTTCCTTATTTTATTAACATTCTCTTATTAATTTATAAATTACCAGTAATTCGATATTTCAGTAGCTTTAATCCTTATTTGGTGTTAACATTTTTCAGGTTTTCTTTATTTTCTAACTATTATTTATGATATTGAGCTATTAATTAATTAAAAATTGCCTGAAAATAGCTTCTTTTTCAATAATAAAACATGGAAAAGATCAAATTATGTGAATAATTGCATATGCATACACATGCCATGATGAATCTCAAAACCTGAAGTAAAAACCTGGAAAAGATAAACAAACTTTTATGTTCCAAATAAGTTTAGGATTTGACATTTTGATTACTGATTCACAGAGACAATCAACTAAGTGAGACACTGCTATATTTTGCAGAAAAAAATATAGGCTTTAGTAACTTGATAATTATAAGTTATAAAGCTAAGTCTACTCCAGAGAAATATAGTAAAGAAATGTAAATACATATCTAAGTTTTTAAAAAGCAATAAAAAAAAATCACTAATAATTAAAGGAAACGTAAATAGATATGTAAGTTTAATTAAAAAATAATGAAAAATAGATTCTGTAAAAATAAAGGAAACTTTATTTTAGATAATTTTAGTTTAAGTTTAATAGCAATGAAGAAGGATGGTTTGCAGATAAATTAAACTTAAACAGACAAAGATTGTAGGTTTAAAAGCATTCTACAAAAGATTGCTGAAAGATAAATCAAGCTGTTAATTGCAAGGCCGGATATAACATGGTTTTAAAAGACAGAGAAAACTGCATACTGTTTAAAATAAAACATTAGACTAAATTTTAGAAGCAAACAAATGGATAAAATATTTAAAGCTAATTATTAAGAAATGTGAATGGCCGTAATTAAAAGCTGGATCCTAATCATCGTCATAGAGATGCATTAGTAAAACAGAAGTATAGTGACATTGGAATGTTAAGAACTTATCAATGATATCAAGCAAAGAAAGGGAGTATAAATATTGCGCACTAAAAGAGAAGTGTGTCAGTTTTTCTGTACCCATTATAAGCTGTTGTTGCTGTGTCATGGATATGAGAAGGACCTCAGAAAAGCTGAGGGAAAAGTGCTCAAACTTTTCTACAATGATGGATGTGTCCCAGAGTCCGTGCCTCTGAAGGTAAAAGATAGCTGGCTTGGGAAAATGTTAATAGACTGCACCAGTCTCTTATTATTTACATATGCCTAAGAGGATTCAAATAGTATTGACTTTTGTGTAAAATAACCGTGAGTATATTCACTTAATGTTAACACTAGTATAGTGGCAGGATTTGTTATTCAGTGTGACAGGGGCAGTGCAGTTAGAATGTTAAATCAAGGACTATTTGTGATATGTGTAAATAAAGTAAATATTATTGCTACTCAAGTCTTAATTTATGTGTATGTATAATATGTAAATACTAATATATTTAATCATTATTGATAATGTTTTGGTAATTTATAATTTTGTGGTAATTGTTGGTAGTCAGCTTAATAATTGAATACACAACAAAGTTGGTGCAATCGGACACTCGCATTTGAACCAGGTGCGAAAGTAGGGATTGTCATATAATAGTGTGTCTCGTGTAAATAGGTTGATTTAGAAGAGTTCAGTATAAACTAGGATTATTTGTCATGAGTATATATATATAAAGAAAAAAAGTCATTGGGACAGTCATTAATAGCCGAATTTGATGTAAGGGATTCTGGGGAATGGCCGTTTTACGCTATCCAGCTTGAAAATTTTTTCTTGCTCAATGGTATTGTGGACAAAAAAAAAAAATAGCAACAATGCTGTGCCTATTAGGCAGAGGGATAATTGAGATAATAAATAAGTATTATGATTTACCCATAAAGGTTACAGTAGCATATGTGGATATTGTGAAAAAGTTAAGCGATCATTTAAGCCCTAGTCAATCAAAACACATAGCCCAGTTGTCTCTAAGAAACAGAAGTCAAGCAAAGGGTGACTCTATAAAAGATTACAGTTTAGCATTAAGGTGATTAGCAAAAGATTGTTTATATGGTAACAATGTTGATGAAATATTGCTCGATCAGATATTATGGGGTCTGCTTGATGATAATCTGAGAAAAAATCTGCTGTGTGAGACAGATTTGAATTCTGAGTTAGCTATCAAGAAGGGTGGAGCTCACAAGCTAATATTATTACAAGCGGCTTGTTTTAAAAGAAAATGAGAATATAGCAGTGTGGAAGACCGATCGTAAAGAAGAGTGTATATTCAACGCCTCAAAGAAATTATTATGTGTTTCTGCTGCAGTAAAAAAAGGGAACATATTTCTGGGTGAAAAGTGCCATAACTGTAATATAAAAGGACATTTAAAAAAGGTGTATAAGGCAAAAGCCAGGCGTCAGTGGCAGAAGAATATAAATTCAAATGCAGCTGAAACAGATGATACTGTGAGCATAAATAATATGAAAACAAGTCTGGAAAATAAAATTAGAAATCTGTAATAAAAACATTGAAATGGAAATCGATAGTGGCTTGGCATTTCACTGTGCTCAGAAAAATTATGGAAATAGATTAAGGGAAAATGCACAGATGTTCCTATTAGACAGACGAATATACGAGCCGTAGACATCAGGGGCAATAAATTGGGTATGTTAGACTATGCTATAGTACCTATAAAGCAAAAAATTAGGAATGTAAAATTGCTGTTATACATAGTAAAAGAAAAATCAGTCCATTAATACGGCGGAACTGGTTTCACAAGTTAGACATAACCATTAATGTTAGTTAGACATAACCATTAATGTTAATGCTGTAAATAATGTGACAAGTGGTTCAATAGGAAAAGCAAAGCCTATGATTGATAAGGTCAAGCTACAGCGGCTAGCACAAGAAGCAAAGGAAGAGGCAAACATAGCGAGCAAAGAAAAAATGGTTAATGCTAGTTTCAGAATCAAAGTCGAAGTACATGGTAGAAAGAGATCAAGTAAAACTTGGTTCAAAGGAGCAGCAGTAAAGAATCTGTCGAATCAAGCAGAAATGATTAGTGGTGAGAATGATGGCATAAAAAGACACCACAAGAGTCATGTTAGAGGGTGGGAAAGACTAGTCACCGCGAAATATAGAAGGTGGAATGAAAAGTCTGAAAAGAAAATGAGGAACCCTAAGACAATTAATCATGAAATAAAAATGATAATGCCATGGAGGAAAATTGGATGACAAATAAAACTCGCAAAACATTTTCAGAACAGAGCGACGCAGTTGAGAAAAAAAAATTACCCAGGCCTATTTGTGAAAAACATAAACTGAATAGACTTTGTGATTACATGTAGTAAGATTAATGGGGTTTTTCTCCGGAATGGGGGAGGTGCTATATTTTGCAGAAAAAATATAAAGGCTTTAGTAACTCGATAGTTATAAAGCTAAGTTTACTGCAGAGAATAATAGTAATGAAATATAAATACATATCTAAGTTTTTAAAAAGCAATAAAAAAAATCGCTAATAATTAAAGGAAATGTAAATAAATATGTAAGTTTAAAAAGTAATGAAAAATAGATTCTATAAAAATAAAGGAAACTTTGTTTTAGATAATTTTAGTAAGTTTAATAGCAACGAAGAAAGATGGTTTACAGATAAATTAAACTTAAACAGACAGAGATTGTAGGTTTAAAAAAATTCTACAAAAGATTGCCAAAAGATAAATCAAATTGTTATTTACAAGGCCGGATATAACTAATGGTTTTAAGAGTCACAGAAAACTGCGTATTGTTTAAAATAAAACATTAAACTAATTTTAGAAGCAAACAAATGGATAAAATATTTGAAGCTAATTACTAATGACTGTGAATGGATGTAATTAAAAGGTGGATCCTAATCATTGTTGTAGAGATGCATTAGTGAAATGGAAGTACAGTTACATTGGAATGTTAGGAATTTATCACTGATATCAAGGAAAAAAAAAGAGTATAAATAGTGTGCACTAAAAGAGAAGTGTTGTCATCAGTTTTTCTGCACTCATTATAAGCTGTTTCGTGGATATGGGAAGGACCTGAGAAAAGCTGAGGGAAAAGTGCTCGGATTTTTCTGCAATGATGGATATGTCCCAGAGCCCATGCCTCTGAAGATTAAAGATAGCTAGTTAGAGAAAATGTTAAGAGATAGCACCGGTCTCTTATTATTGATGTATGCGTGAGAGGGTTCAAATAGTATTGTCTTTTGTGTAAAATAACCATATAAATTTTAGTATTCACTTAATGTTACCACTAGTATAATGGTTGGATTTGTTATTCAGTGTGATATGGGTAGTGCAGTTAGAACATTAAATCAAGAACTATTTGTGATATGTGTCAATAAAGTAAATATGATTACTACTCAATTAAATCTTAATTTATGTGCATGTATAACATGTAAATAAATATATTTACTCATTATTAATAGTGTTTTGGTAATTTATAATTTTGTGGTAATTGTTGACATTTATTGTTGCTGTTTCACAGACAATCAACTAAGTTATACACTATGATAGGTATGAGGGCCCAGATTAACCTAAGCCAGCTGTATACTCATTAATTAAACTTAACAAAGAATTTATTGCTCTGAATATACAATATTAGTAAATGTTAATATTTTAACTAGTGGCTTGCTGATTGTTTTGTATTAAATTAACTTGCAAAAACAATTAGGTAAATCTTGCATTTCATCTACAATTAATGTACTAGTTTGAATTTTTCTCATTATCAGTCCACACACATACAATTTTTCATAGTATTAAACTATAATGCTGCATTTATTTTCATTATAGTACTGTTAACTCTTCAATGTTAATTCTACACCATATGCACTCTTTGCCATATTAAACTATTCATACATTGCTGTGTTATAAACATGATACTGTTCACAATGAACTCTGTATATAACAGCTCACACACACTTCTAGATTAGCAGTTTTGTTTTGCTTCTATAAATTGCATAGTTACTATCCTTATTAAATCTTTGCAAATTAGCAGATAATTCCACGTTTGCATAATTTTAATTATTATACATACTAATATTTTCTAGAGTGAATTTTTAATGTATTTTAATATTGACTAATTTTATATGTACATACCCATACAACCTTATTTATTATTTTTATAGTTTTTAATCAATGTATATAACTTCCCTTCACTCTAGAAATAGGGTAGAATTTAATCACAGATATAATCTTATAATTTTGGAGGCTTTCTTCATAGTCTAGTTGTTCTTAGCAGGGATATGGATATTTCTTTTTTAATAGATAGTTCATTATTTAATTCAGCAGATATATTGTGAGTCTAGATTTGAAAAATTTCCTCTACATTTAATTCAGTATTAGTAGATGCATCTATTTTAATATTTTGACTGTTTTTAGTAAATCATCGCAAATGTTGTAGCTGAACTATTATATTTATCAGTTCCATCAAATGGATTTTAAAGTGATTTATATGTCTTCTTGCTTTCCTACCATCTTCTGTTGCAATTGTACATGTTTGTTTAGATAGTAGTTAAGTTATAATTCCTGGCATTCATTTTTTTTTTCCATACAGTTTGTCCTATTTTTAAAATTAGCATTTTTGGAATTTATTTCCTTTTCTCTCGTTTTATTTGGAATTAACACAGAAACATATGTTCAAAAACAGCACTTTATTAAAAATTCTGCAGGAGTTTTTTTGGTTACCAAACCATGTTTGAAGTGCTGATAAAACATTTCCATAGTCAGCGCATCATGAATATCAGCATATTCCATTTATTCAGTATACCCTTTAGTTAGTGAATGGTCCTTTCCATTAATCCATTGAATTCAGGTGATAAGGCAGTGTTAATAGATGTTTTATCCCCTTGTTTAGCTAAAAAACCCTTCAACTGCACTGAACTAAATCCTATACTATTGTCATAACTATTGACTTTGGAAATTCATGTGTTGCAAATAGTTCAATTAGTATTTTTATTACATTCTCTGCACTGGTATTTTTGACCATTCTGTATTCTGTCCATTTGGAGTACAAAACAACAATGACAAATATGCATCTATGGAATGGCCTTGCATAGTCTAAGTGAATTCTTTGCCATGGTTTTACAGTTTCAGGCCATGGTTGTAACTCTTTCATTGATAATTTGACAGTTTCTTGACAGGGTTGGTGTGAATTTACAATTTTCTCAATATCTTTTCTTTATTCATGTCAGATCACCAGATGTAAGATCGAGCTAGTTTGTTCATACAAACTATTCCAGAGTGTCCTTTGTGCAGCAGCTCTAATATGCATTTCCTCCTCTTAGACAGAATTAAAACTCGGTCAGTCATAAGAATGCATTCTTTAGACATATCATACTATTTCCAACCTTCTTATATACTTAACAATACTATTTTTTACACCAAAACATTACTCTTATCATTTCAACTGTTCTGCAGTCACAGTCAAAACTTTAAGAGTAAAGTTTTGGTGTAAAAAATAGTATTGTTAAGTGTAGAAGAAGGTTGGAAATGGTATGATATGCAAATATAGAAATCATACTTAAGAAAAGAAGGAAAAAAAAAGTATTCTTTAGACATAAATAAATTTCCCGAACATTCCTGATCTGTGGCATTACAAAGTTTGGTTGCATTTTTGGCCAGTCTTGTTTAATCTAATTTTTTACTAATTGATATCCTGTGTCATTTTTCATTCATTCTGCTACAACTTTACTATTTACTTTACTACTTACTCTTTTTAGACTTGACTTAAACAGTGGTGGAAATTTGTTCTGTACTTTAAATTTCACTTTGACTTTCTTGATATATTTAATACTTATTTCCACAGATCGGAACCAGTTCCTTCCCAATATAGGGCTTAAATCTTTAGCTACAACATATAATAGTCAGTTTTATAACTGTCTATTAACTTTTACTGGTACTGACGCTATTTCTTTAAGGTCAATAGGGGTTCCATTTATATCCATAGCAATCAAGTTTGTCTTATTGATTGGTATGTTTTTATTCCATTTTCCTTTAATGGTAATCCAATCGTTTAGAATGATGAGCAATACGTCTGCCCTACTATCATTTTCCATTTTGATAATTTGGTCACAGACTTTTACTTTTAATATATTACACATATTATCACATTCCATTATTTTTTTGGCATTTCACTAAAAGCTTATCCTTTCCTCAATTTACTATGACATCTCCATATTTGTAAATTCTGTTGAAAGTTCCAGAACAGCTTCAAATACTATTTCTCTTTCTATAATGGCAGTATTAGTTAGTGTCAACTCAGTAATACTTGGCTAAGTTTTTCATCTTCCATGCCCTATAACAGTTGGTCTAAAAACACACCTTCTAGCTGGTGTATAAACAAGCACTCCTTTATTAACTCTCACAGTACAATATCATATTCTCGTACGTTTTCATTTGGTGGCTGTATTCTATTTCAGAAGGGAAGTGGTGTTATATACTTCAAAATTGTTGGTTTGAATTATAGATTTAGCTTTTATGACAACTCATTGTAGGGGATATTTCCAAATGTTTTCCAATCATATAATTAATTATTTGAAGTATGTACTTTACCGAGTTCAGCTTATTGTCCACAGTATTGCTTATGATCATGTACCTTTCATTATGAACTACATATATTTGCCATTGAACTGGATTGTTTACACACAACAGTGTTATTGTATACTTCTACATTGCTATGATGCATGTCCACGATGTCAATGGATATTTTATACAATTTCTTCGCACAAATTCTTGATACTGCACCAACTGACGTGTATAGGGGTCCAGATTTACCCAAGCAAGCTATACATGCTTTAATAAATATTTGGAGAAATAATAATACACTCAAATTTAAACTTAACAAAGAGTTTATTACTCTGAATATACAATATTAGTAAATGTTAATATTTCAATTAGTAGTCTGCTGATTGTTTTGTAATCAATTAACATGCAAATACAGTTAAGAAAATCTTGTTTCCTTTACAATTGTATTAGTTTGTACTTTTCTTATTATTAGTTCATGCACACAGTTCTTTATAGTAATGAACAATAATGCTTCACTATACATAATTCTGCACTCTTAACTCTTCACTGCTAATTCTATACTACATGTATTCTTTGCCATATTAAATTGTTTTATGCACTGCTGTGCTGCAAGCATGGCACTGTTCGCACTGAACTCTATAGTGCTGTTCACATACACTTCTAGTTTTGCAGTTTTTGTTTTTCTTTTACCTACTTAATTTTCTTGTTAGATCTTTAATATTTAAACAGCATTAAACTGTTGCACTTTGCACAACAGTTTAATGTTGTTTAAATATTATTGTTTATAAAAAACATCGCGCTATATAAAATAATTGACTTGTTAGATCTTTGCAAATTAGCATGCTCTATTAATTCCATATTGGCATAATTTTAATTATTATGCCTAATAATTTTTTCTAGAGTGAATTTTTAATGTCTTTTAATATTGATTAATTTTATATGCACACACTCATACAAATTTATTTATTATTTTTATAGTTTTTAGTCAATATATAAATACAACTAAAATACCATCATCACAAGCCTTCAGAAAAATATAGCAGCTGGTAAGCAGTATATGAAGCCTCTGCCATGCAGTGGCCACTTAAAGACTGCTTTATTTCTATTCCCATATATAATGCTTTTTTTTTTAATCTACCATCACAATAATGTTTTTATTTTTAACTAATTGTTTTATTTTCAAGATATTATTTCACTGTAAAAAAAAAAGGTTTAATAATATTACAATTAAACTAAAGACGCATCAAACGAAAAAAAAAAAAACAACTTTTGCTTTTTATATAGATTTTTTGTTTACTTTTTAACAGCAGTTGTTGAAAATATCACTATAGATCCTAGTTTTAAAAGTAAAATTTTAATACACAAGAAAATAAAATTATTATTTTTTCAACTTAAAAGGTAATAATATACTGTACAGAATCTACCCCCATGATATTTTCTAAACATTGCAGCAAAATATCTCTTCTCATTAAAAACTTTCAAAGCATAAAAGATTTTTTTATCAATTTTTTTAAAAAAAAACAAAATTCAAAAAGGAATTTGAGAAAAAATAGATTATGATTAAATAACTAGACAAATCAAAATAGATAACAAGTGAGTGTTAACTGCAAAGAAAAACGAACAAACAAAAAAATAAATAAAGATCTTTTAAAGAAATAGAACAGAAAATTCCAAAGAGCATCCTAGAAAGGGAAAGATCTGTATTATAATTCAATAAATAAATACTGCTGAAAAGCTTTTATTTAACAAATAATAATTTAATTTTTGTAAACATTGATTTTAGTTTAATTATAGTGTCTATACTAAAAAATTGAAATATATACATTTTTTAAAATTATGTGAATAAATATCTACTTCTATATAAACAAGTTTTAATTATTTTTTGACAAATAAAACATACTCCATACCTTTAGCAAAGAACCAAATGTTAACCACATAGGTAGAGTTTCAAGATTTAATTCTGGACCTAAAAAATAAAATGATTTAATTAAATCAGAGTATGAATAGACAATAAACTGAAAGAATGAAATTACTCCTGATTCTTAAGAATATTAAAATAAATCCATTATATAAACAAGATGTTGTAATCATGCTTATGTTAAGACAATATCTATTAAATTCATTATGTATACATGTTAAAACTTATTTTTCTCTTATTTAACTTATTCACTTAGTACTATAGAATATTAATAATATTCAGCACCTATCTGTTTTAATGTTATTTACAGTGATATATTAATGATAAAAATGGTAATCTCAACAACTAATGGAGCATGTATATATTTCAATTGTGAATATATATATTGTGGGCCACTAACTATGCTATATATAACTTAATGAGTTCAATTATATGCTACCCAAAGAAAAATGTAAACAAAATAAACAAAAATGTAAATAAACCAACAAAAACAAAATAAAAATCAAAGCTCATAAATGAATATTCAGCAGCCATTTTATCTTCTCTGACCCGAGTGTGTACAGATTATATATATTAATAAACTTTCTTCAGTTTATGTTGAAAACATACATATCGTTTAGTATCCTTTCCAAATTTGATGTGCAGTGAGTAAGCTTTACAAAATTTTAAAGCATATTTGAAGTTAATATTGATTTACAAACAATAATATAATTAGAAAGATTATAACTTCTCAAAAAACAGACAAGTCTATTGTTTCTATAAAAGAAAAAAGTTGTTGGAAAAAAAAAAAAAAATTGCCCAGAGCATATTTAATATCAGACAAAAGTCAAATATTTTCTAAATATGCTAGAAGTTACCCCCCCCCCCCATTGTTACTGCTTCAGAACATGCCAGAGAACACACAGTAAAATAAAAATCCACTTAATTTATTATTAATAATTATATTATTATTATTTTTAAATTTTTTATTTATAGTATAATTTTGATTTATATATACATAATGCAAATATAAAAAATGTCTGTGCTATATATATGTGTGTTGAAAAGTACTATACACTTGCAGTTCAATAAACAATACATAGGTGCAGAAAGGAATTTGCTATTAACTGAAAGGAAACCCTTTGATTCCTCTTGGAGGCCTTAAAGAACTGAGCAGGGCAAATTCCTAATGTCCATTCTATATGTTCTTGTTGTTGCAGCTGTTATTACTATGTGATTATTCATATAGTATACGAACATGGATGGGCTACTCATCAACACACATTAGCCAGCGTGGTGAGTTTATTGGCTTTTTACCTCTGAGTTTAAAATCAAGAAACACCATGGTCTTTCTTCTCAGTACCTGATAAGGCAGAATGAATGTTTGTGTAAATGATAAATATTTTTTCAATACATATATACAATTATGACAGAGATAAATAAAGCATGGCCCTTATTCCCAGGAGGCTGTAAAGTCACCAACCAAGGCAGCGGTTGGTGGCCGAAGGCAGAGGGTGCTAAGAATCCCCTGATTGCGGACCCAGGCTGCCATTTGATGACGACTTTTTATTTAGGTACTTACAACTGCAGATCACTTTCAAGTGAAGGAAGATTGCAAGAATTAATGTCATATTAAATGGGACATTATTGGACTTTGTGAAGTTAGAAGAAAAGGTGAAGAGACAATTGATTTAAAAAGTGGACATGTACTCTATTATAAAGGCACAAATATTGGAAATACAAGAGGAGTAGGATTCATTATAAATAAAAAGTGGAAGAATAACATTATGGAGATTGATGGTGTATCAGACAGAGTGGCAAGATTAGTTACACAACTTAGTAGCAGATACCAAATGCAGATAATTCAGGTTTATGCCCCAACAAGTGCTCATAGTGATGAAGTGGTAGAAGATTTTTATATGGATGTACAAAAGGTTTTTGATCAGAGTAAACAACATTTTAAAATTGTTATGGGAGATTTTAATGCTAGAATTGGTAAACAAATAAAATATGAAAGTGCTGTAGGTAATTTTGGTTATGGTAATAGAAATGAGAGAGGACATAGACTTGTGGAGTTTGCAGAAAAAGAAAAACTTTATATTATGAATTCTTTTTTTGAGAAAAATGTTAAAAGGAAATGGACATGGAAGCATCCAAATGAAGGTACAGCAGAATTGGATTATATTTTGACTAACAGGAAATACATATTTCAAGATTGTAATGTTCTTAATAAATTTAACACAGGAAGTGATCATCGATTAGTAAGGTGTAAGATACGTGTTAATGTAAAACTAGAGAGACAAAAATTATTAAGAAAAACAATATTTACAGTTGATATTCCTAATCTTCAGAAACATTCTAATGAATTTAAATTAGAACTTACAAATCGGTTTCAAGTATTAGTAGATTTTGAACATGATTCAGATTTGAATGAAATTAATATGAAAATAACTGATATACTTTTAAAAACTGCAATAAAGATAGCTGGTAGAAAAAAGCAGCAATTGACCAATAAAATTTCTACTGAGACTAGAGAATTTATGAAGAAAAGAAGGAATATGAAGATATGCAAGAATGATGCATTAAAAAGAATTGAATATCTCAAATTTTGTAAAATAGTGTGGAAAAGAGTTGAAAATGATATAAGAAAGTATAACTGTGAACTAGCAAGGAAAGCTGTAAAAGAAAATAGAAGTCTCAAGAATGTAAAACAACATTTTGGTATTGGTAGGAAATTTATATCTGCAATAAGAAAAAAAGATGGAATTATTACTAAAAAGAGAGATGACATCATGAAATTGGTAGAAGATTTTTATCAACAATTATATAGTAATAAAGAACAAGTATCTCCTATATCTATTACATCTTCCGAATTGCCCAGAATTTTAAATGAAGAAGTGAGACATGCAATTAAATGTATGAAGATAGGAAAGGCTCCAGGTAATGATGGAATTATAATTGATATATTAAAAGAAGCAGGTGAAGAAATAGAAATTTTTTTAGCAAAGTTATATACCAAATGTCTAAATGATAAAGATGTACCAGATGATTGGAAGAATGCAGTAATAATATTAATATTTAAAAAAAGGTGATAAAGAAGATATTAAAAATTACAGGCCTATCAGCCTTTTATCAGTTTTGTATAAAATTTTTACCAAGATAATTACAACTCGTCTACAGAGAACAATGGATTTTCACCAACCAAGAGAACTAGCTGGATTTAAAAGTGGTTTTAGTACAGTAGATCATATCCAGGTATTGAGAGAAGTTGTAGAAAGGACAAATGAATATGAGTTGTCATTATGTTTTGGATTTGTAGATTATGAAAAGGCATTTGATTCTATAAACATTTCTTCAGTGATTAAAGCATTGGATCATCAAAGTATACATCCAGGATATTATCATATTTTAAAGAATATTTATAAAAATGCAACAGCAACAATTAAGATTACATAATAATACTAGGAAAGTCAACATTGAGAAGGGTGTAAGACAGGGTGACTCCATATCTCCAAAATTTTTTACAGCAGTGCTGCAAGAATTATTTTGGGGATTAAAATGGGAATCTAAAGGAGTGAAAGTAAATGGAAATTATTTAAGTCATTTAGATTTTGCAGATGATGTAGTTGTTTTTGCAAATAATGTTTTAGAGCTGCAGGAAATATTGCAGGAGTTATCAGATGAAAGAAAAACTAAAGGTAAATGTTAAAAAGACTAAAGCAATGTTTAATGGATTTTCTCAAAATATGAAAATAAATATGATGAGTTAGAAGAAGTGAACAGCTACAAATACCTTGGTCAGATTGTTAATACTGATTAAAACATAATGGATGAAATTAATCATAGAATTAAACTTGGTTGGAGTGCTTTTGGTAGAAATAACTTGATACTAAAAGGAAATACACCTACATGTTTGAAAAGGAAGGTTTTTAATAAATGTGTTTTACCAGTTCTTACTTATGGATCTGAGACTTGGATACTTAATAGAAGAGCAATACAGAGATTTCAGACCACTCAAAGAAGTATGGAGAGATGCAGGTTGGGAGTAACAAGAAGAGATCGAAAATGCAATATATGGATAAGAGAACAAACAGGTGTTACTGACCTCATTGTAACAATTAAAAGACTTAAGTGGAGTTCGGCTGGACATATTTCTAGAAGAGATGATAATAGACGGACAATTGAAATCTTAAACTGGATTCCGAGAGATTGTAAAAGACCCAGAAAGAGACCACATGTGAGATGGATGGATGAAATAAGAAAGTGTGCAGGGGGGATATGGAGAAGAGAAGCTAAAGATCGGAGAAGATGGATTGAACTTGGAGAGATCTTCATCTGCAGTGGATTGATAATGGTTGATGATAATCATTCATGCAATTATATTAAAACAAATATACATCAAAAATTTATCTTGTAAAATATTTTCTTACCTACAATTTTCCAAGAATTCCCATTTAATAAAGCATGGAAAGGAAGTCGTATTTCAGAAAGTGAAGACAATGATTTTTCTTCGCGAAAAAGCTTTTTAAAATATATATATAAATACAAAGGATTAGATACAATAAAATAAAAAAATGTATGCATAGTCATATAAATCAAAATCTTAAAATTCAAGATTAGTAAAAAAAAAATATGAGTATTAAAAATTGAATTTTATATTGTAATTATTAAAATTTCAAATATTTTGAACAACAAAAAAATACTTTTATTAGCTCTTGAAATTTTTGTTTGATTTAAAAAAAAAAGTTAAAATAATAATTTATATCAAAAGTAGCAAGACAATTACAAGTGTGTAAAGTAACTTGGAAATTATGGATAATGCTAATACTTTAATTTCTCATCATTTTTTTCTTTTATGACTATCAAGAAACTATTTATAATACAGAACTCTTAATATGATAAAGGTTTTTAATGAAATTCAGCAATGTAATTTATTAGTCGAAATTTTGTAAACATTTTCCATACTTGAAAGTGGAAAACAATACATTTTTTTTGATGGATGAGCATTATAAAAAATAAAATAGTTAAAAAAATTTATTTGTAATTCTTGTAAATATTGTTTCAAAATGAATGAATGGGTAAGATTCTACTGGAAAAGGCCTTATGATTATCATAAAGATGGTAACATTTCAGTTACAAATGTCAAACCTCAATGTTTTCAGTAATATATAACAGAGATAACTGGCAATTACAACTGATAAGATCCAAACAAAAATATCTGTAAAAAAAAATAAATATTAATATACAGCAACTGGTTTAATACCATGGGTATATCATCATTAGACATAAATTGTGAATATCTAAACAAAATTCTGTATCATCTAAGCAATGAAAGCTCATGCCTCCATTTGACTCGT
Organism: Epiperipatus broadwayi; assembly: GCA_028023455.1. Lineage (NCBI taxonomy): Eukaryota > Metazoa > Onychophora > Udeonychophora > Euonychophora > Peripatidae > Epiperipatus > Epiperipatus broadwayi. Next base: position 1,388,968 of record JAQFVV010006330.1, read on the forward strand.
AACAAAATTGTCCATTGTTATCATTATTATCAACTGAATAATTTTTGCAGTACCATGTGATTTTATTACAATCAGCAAATATGCTGATCTGATTGCACCAAGTGTTTCTCTAATGATTATAAATATCTTCCCATTATAAATATTGTCAAACATGTTGTTCAATATTTTTGCAATCCAATGCATGTGATTACTAGATGATTTCCTTGAAGTCTATTTGTTTTATATTACATGTGATAGGTTACTAAATATTAATTTGCATACTTTATCTGCTAACTTAACATATTTATTTGCATGTTACGCAATTTGTAAGTTGACATTTTTTTCAAATTTTATTCAGACTGAAAATTTCAATATATTTATAGTAAGCGATAATGTGTTGAACATTATGCAATAAGACCATATACATATATATTGTAACGGGATCGCAGATGATACAAGAAAATAGGGGGCACACCTTACTACTGTTGGACCTAGGGTCTTCGAGTAGGATGTTGGTGATGACACCAATGCTTAGTCCATAACTACACCCATTTTAAGTATGCTAGCTCAATGTTTACTGATAAAATTTAGATACAATTTGGACTAGTTCGTCCACATCTCACAGTCTTTCAGGCTCTATTATGCCACAGTATTCGAACTCAGAAAGAATTCGCAATCAGCTCTCTCCAGGGATGTATTCACTTAACTTACATACTAATGCACCTATATATAAGCGAAGACCAATGCATATTTGCTACTAGAATATTCCAAACATTAGATATGCATGAAGAGTAGTGTGTGGGTATAATTGATTAATATATATGTATTCAGTATAATTATTTAGTGGTGTGTGGATATTATAGACTAACTTATTTCTTTAGTGGTGTAGACATTATAGATGAACCTATATACTTGGTGGTGTAAGTGTACAATGATGATGACCATGTAGAGATCAGATTGATTCCAACAACCCATAACATTTATTAAACCACAAATAATATATAACAAAATAATAAAATATTACATGTAGAAATGATGAGATAACAAGGATGGCTTCCTATCACTTTGAGAGCTTAATGCAATAAATTTCCCCTTCCCAAATCCCATGATAAAAATACATGCCTTGGCAATCTTTATTTACAAAAAAAAAAATAATTCAGAACAATGTATATACAAAACTAAATAAAAGATTTCAAATAATATGTATAACGAAAAATTAATAATTCAAGAATCCCGAATCTATCTTACTAGTGACATTATTTATAATCACATTTGATTCAATATATAAGTATTGCTATCCAGTTCTTGAATGAATGACCCCCCCCCCCCCCGTGTATATATATAAGTTAAAGCAAATTAATGAAAAAGAAAAAGCCATTCATTTGAACTGGTCTAAGTTTTAATAAGAACTATTAATGAGTAACACAATTTTGTTTAGTCTAAAGTGTGTGCAGTTAATGTTGGATAAATCAAAATCTTACTTTATATCACTTTAGAAGAGCAGTATCAAACTTCTGGAGGGCCTGCAAATTTAAACTTTATTTAATATCATAAGCATTTTCTTATTTCAATTCCTTCCCACCTATATACTCAAAATGAATGCTCCCATTTCTGAAACGTAAGTAACCAAATTTGAAAACGAAGTTTAACAAAAAAATCAAAAGGTATAAAATTACAAATAGTGAAATAAAAAAAAGATTACACAAATCAATAAAAAAAAATAATTTTCTTGAGGTAAGCAAGCATCTTGTCCACTGTTAACAGTCAATGAGTTTTGGTACCAAATCTCTGGACACAAAGTACTTGTCCATTGGCTTAGCTGACATGTATGCACTCCAAGCTAGTGAATCATAGTTTGTCCTGTAGTTTCATTAAGACACATGGCAGAAAATCCACTGGAGACCGGTGTTCACTGTCATTTAATGAGATAGACATCTTGCACAGACCATCACATTTCTAATGGTAACGTCGGTTGCCTACAGTGTATTTCCTTCCTAACCAGACCACATTGCAGTATCTTCTTTAACTTTTACAATTGTTTATATAGTAGCTTCTGTATATTGGAAAGTGACATGAGAAAACTATGAAATCTGATGGTTTCAAATAGCTTTTTCTATCCTTTCTCAGTAATTTCTTTCTCTAAGTCTTTTATGGTATATTTAGACTATTTGGTTTACTTCTATCATTTATACATCCAGGTTTTTATTTATATAAGTCGCTAAAATTAGTTCTTATTCTGGTGATGAAAATTTTTTTTTAACATTGAACGTCAGAATGCGTTGTTTCTTTTTCTTTTTTAGCAAACATAACTGTTGAGAAGTATTTTTTTCTCATGCAGACTATTCAGTTGTTAAAGAGAAAGTGGGAATCCCGTGATGACTTTTCATTTCCTGTACTAACTTTGATTGTTCATTGTTGCAGACCTATAAATATTCATTAAAATGGTTTTTTGTTTTCTGTTTTCAAATTTGATCACCCGGCAACTAGTTTGACCCCAGGACATTATCCTTTTAGCTTAATCTTTGCTTAAGTCAGTCTTACTAGTCAGTTAATTAAGAATTTTGTTGTTAGTGATATTAGATGTATGTGTGTATATATTAATTTTTATTGCTTTAGAGATGTAAAGAGAAAAAAAAAAGACCCATCTCTCTCTCAAAAAAAAGTTTATTTAGCGCGATGTTTGTGGGTATTTATATACAAGTTTAGTGTAGGTATATATGTAGGATAGATTATTTGATCACCAATTGGCTTGATTTAAGGTGTTGGAGAAATTAGAGCAGGTGTGTTTATTGGTTTAAGTTATACTTACAATATGTACATATAAATCACACAACACAATAAATGCATCAAAATTATTTTTTAGCATTAATAAAATGTTCAGTTAAGTTATTAAATGTTTGATATATGCTGTCCCTAACAATTCGAGAAGTAGTACACTTAATCTGGGAACTTTCATTTAATAATTCTTTATATTCATATTAAATAATTTCTAATAAACAATCCCTCAAATTCCATCATTGTAACAAAGATACACAGAAATATGCTAAAACTACTATAGAATCAGGAAAGTATACATACCTGAAGTGCAATATTGTCTCTGTCATCAGTTTTGAAAGAAATTTCATAATCAGATGGTTGACTGACTCGTTTATAAACTTTAAGAAACTCTAAAAGTTTCAATCCCTAGTAGTAAAAAAAAAAAATTGTATACATATAAATGGGGGGAGGGTTTTTTTTCTTTTTTTGGAAATAAAAAAAAAACAAAAACAACCTTTTCAGCAAAAATCTTTTCTTCTGTATTTGGTAATGCAATTTTATTAACATGACAAAAAAGAAATGCCAGAATTTCATAGTCATATTGATCGACCTAAAAACATTGTAGACAAAATTTTTTTTGAAATATTAAGTCACTATATTTTACTACCTAATATTAATATCTTTATGTAAGATGTGAAGATATTTTAATGTTTGTAATGTAATTCAATATGAAATCAAAATTAATAATAATAGAAAGTGAATAAATTAAGTTTTAAACAAGAAACAATATAATATAAATAAAATACAACTTTCATAACAAAATCATGCAAATTTTAAAAAAATATTCTAGTTTAGTAAATAACAAAATTTGTGCATAAATACATAACATTAAAATTAAAAAAATTTTTTTTTATTTTTTAAAGTTGACTATTGTAATTATTATTGTGAAATCACATATAGTAAAACAACGGTAATCATTTTCCAGAATCCAAAAAATTATTTGAATCTAATGATCATTTATTGTACTTGAGTACTGAAAAAATATGGAGGAATCTATAGGCTTGATTATGAGATGAGATTCCCTATGGTTAAATTTCATTATATGCTGAAATTATACAACTAATACCGAAACACAAACAGATTATTCCACTGTAAATTTACAGCTGACAAGTATATAAATTTGACTTTTTAAGTCTGCAAAGAAAAAGCTTTTTCCATGTTTAAGTTACAATAGTAAAGTGAAAATGCTTTTATAAGATACCAATCAAAGAGACACTTTCTTGAAAACATTGAAAGCATGGTAAGCAAAAATACATGCCTATAGAATGTTAAGCCTGAATCTAAAAAAATTGTTAAAGCTTATAATCCAAAGCAACTGAATTTCCAATCAAAGAAGCCTGAAAATTATTACTTTTCAACATATTCTATCTCTATGCACTAAAAGTTATCAAAAAATGTTTTAGATATCAATATCTTGACAGACTCTATTATGTATTTCTTTATAGTAATTTCTCCCATTTCTTTCAAAAATTCTGTAGGTATTGTGTAATAGAGAAGTGTTAAAAGAAAAAAAAATTCAGCAAAATCTTGAAGAGCAGATTCCACATAGATTGCAATTTCTATATTAGGTGTTCTGTGGGGGGAATGAATATTGTAGTTGTAATATTTGGTTGTCTCTGGGAGATATCAGTAGGATTGTTATTAAAGTTGAACAATGCATTAGTTTCAAATTGTCTAATTGTGAAGTATCTTAGATTGTGTCAAACTAATTAATGTACCATGCTTTATGTCAGTTTATCCAGTACTAATGTCTTGACTATATTTTTGAATCTGATAGACTGAAATAGTTATTTGATAACAAAGCAAATGGAACCAATTTTAAAAATAATCTAAAAAAATATGAATTTTCTGTATAAGAGTGATGTTTAATAAAATAATATTCCAATTACATATAATGGATCATAGTCATGTCATCTATCAGATAATAGACTTACGTAAGAATAGGTAACATAAAAATCTAATTATTAACTAAGTAATAATTTATAAGTATGGTTTGTGGAATGCTATGTAAACAAATTATTGCATAGAAATGTTTCCTATTTTGGCAATACTGAAGTTAAACATTAATTAAAAATTGTATTGATAAACTAATATTTTTATTTTTCAGATTAAATTTATTTTGCACTATATCACTTAATAGTGGAAAACTTTTTTATTATTTATAAAATCAAAATAATGTATGGGGAGTAATGCACTAATGTTTAAAAGTAATCGATTATAATGACTGCTGAAATACATTGTTATAGTCTCATCAATTTATTAAGTTATAAATTAGCTCATGTTTAGAAGAAAATAATAGCATGCTTTTCAAATTTGTAAAAAAAAGTCTAGAAAAAAATGGCTGTGAATCAACATGACACTTTTATCTAAAAATTATAATGTGCACATTAAAATCTAATTAGAAAAGATCAAAAATTATGATGGATTTCTTTTTGAGATGATCAAATATTTTACAAGGTTTTCCACAAATGTTCTAGCACCAATAAAGTCTTAGCATTAATAATTATTCATTTTTACACAAAGTGAACTACTACTTGCAAAACATCACATGATCACATTCTTTATGCTTACACAAGGGTTGCTACTATACAGAGAGTTTTTCAAAATTCAACTTTAATTTAAAAGTTAATTTAACTAATAAAATTATGTCAACAATATATTTATTCAGGATAAATAATGGCGAAAAAAAATATCAATGGCTCAAAGACAAATTCAATGCCTAGATATTAAGACTAAAAACAAAATATGATTATAATAAAAATTGCAGTGCATTAAAAATTATAGATTTTAAAAATAATGCATAGTAAAAGATTATTAAGGAAAAATATGCCACAAAATGCAAAACAATTTGCTAATCCTGCAGCAGTACTTTAGCATATTATGAAAAACATCTCTTATAAAGAGAAGTAATATAACAATCTACTAAATATTTACAGCCAACATGGCTTAAAACTGCAAAGGAAATATAGTTTTAGGTCTTTTTTGCCATCATGAAAGTTAGCCATGGATTTTTAAAAATATAATGATGATGACATTTCACACATGTAGATATTAATGTCACAATAAACCAGATGACAACTTTTAACAATACTTTAACTTAATAAAGTTAAAACAGCTTTTTGTAATCTTAAAATGGAAAGATTTCTTGTTTTGGAGAAATTTCAAAAGTAATAGCAATATCTTAACTTTAAAATATAGAAGAATGAAACTTTGTCACCTGATCTTTTAAAAGTGCTTCTACCACTCCAATTATAAAAATAAAAAAATTGTGCAGTATTCATTATCTATTACAATAAACTTTGTTCATTAAGTAATCATAAATGAATGCTTATCAGAATTAAACAGATTCAAGAAAAAAGATGCAATTGATTTATTGTTTTTATTTATTTGAATAAGGCATTTAATTTAGTTAACCAAAAAGATTTGTGGCAATGATCCACTATCCAGTTTCTAGCTAATAGAATAAATGGAAATGCCGAACATTTGAATGAAAGTTGGTGCTCAATAGGGAATGTATCAATTTAAAATTTTTTATTTTTAGGTAGCTGTTTTGCAAGCATCAAAATGTAATGTAGACTTAATAGTAAAATTTTTAATTTGAATTAGTTAAAGCAAAAACAAGAACTCCATTTTCTGTTTGCTGATGATTGTAAATTTTTTTTTATTGAAAGGATCTTCATAGTTTTGCTAATGTTTTGAATAGAACTTATAAAGACCTTCATTTAGTAAAATCCATATACTTTATGAACTAGTTTGAAAAAAACAATCTTAAATAACTTTTAGAATATACATCAATGTAAATAATTTGTTGACTTTTTAGGCAAAAAGATGCCCTTAGATGATGAGGCACTAAACAAACTCCAGTGTATTATTGCCATATTTAACAAATTAAAATATAAGATATTTTATCATAATAATATAAATAACATAACTAAATTTGTTTTCTATTGTTGTTTTGTCCAATTCTTGTGAAATAGTGACACATTTCTCCCACTTTTCTTCAACCTAAAGGCATTAGAAAAATTTCTTTTGAGGATGTTTCATAAGATTATAAAAATATGACAGCAAGATTACAAGACAAATCAATATATTCTTTGGATTGCTAAACATGATAATATTTAATATACTATTGTAGAGGCACATCTGATGAATTAAGTAGGTGAAATGAATAAATAGTAACAGGCTTCCTAAAAATATTACTATGGTTAGAGAAAGAGTCCATTTATGTTATAAAAATTATCATAACGATATTCTAAAAAGATGTAATGATAACAACTTTCACTGGAAAAATATAACTGGAATAAAATTTAATAAAGATTTACAATTACACAAAACCTTAACATTTTTCAAAAAGAAATGTCTGCTGTAGAAGTAAAAGATAGTACCTGAGGATAGCATTCAAATATGACAGGATTCTATCTCATGATATATTTATGCTTCACAAATTGATTTGTATAGTTGTAACAAAATTCATCTTTACCTATCTATTTTTTTCCTACTGCCAACCCCACTCCTTTTCTGGAGTTAGAATGAACACACTTCTTTATGAGTTTTTATTATCTATTTATCCATCCATTAAAATAATTATTACACATACATATAATATTAAACTATTGTAAAAAAAAAATATAATAAACAAACAATGAAACTTTTAAATTTTATGGTGAATAAATAGTTATTAGGTGTGTTTAGCAAATAAAATTAAAAATTTAATAAAATGCTCTTCTCACAACTTGCAATTATATATTGCTATATAAATAAAAATAATGTTTTGAAGTCATTGTATGAATATGGTATTTGGGTATTAGATGCACACCAGATTTAATGATTAATTGCTTTCAGACTTGTTTTTGCAAAATTTAAAAATCATTGTTTGTTATAGCTACACACAAACAAAATTAAACCTGTATATAATTAGATGTTTTTTTTTTTTACCTTATTAATAATTTGATTAAAATATTGAAGTCGAAGATGATCATCATGAATTTCCTGAATTAGTAAGTTTGCTTTATGAAAAATTTTTTCGAGTTTCTGATTATGAACTATGTCACTTTCATTACAAGAAAAACTTTCGTTAGAATATGGTGATGTAAGTATTACTTCTAAATATTGCATTATCATCATTGGTGAAAGATCTTCTAGATGGTAGGAGCTATAAAAATTGAGAGAAAAAAATTTAATTCCGTGAGTGTAGGCAATATTTATTTGTCTTTTTTTTTTTTTTTCATATATAAAATATAATGGAACAATGATTTAAAATGTTAAGGATATAAGCAATTTTTTAAAAATACATATACATTTATCTTTGGCAACAATGACACATACAAGAATTGTATGCTAACCTCAGATTATTGAATTTTGTTTATTTATGTTAGCATTATTAAATTTTAACAAGTGGTGTAAAATCATTAAATAACTTTATAAATCCCAGACAATATGAGAATGACAGATATCAAATGTTCAGTGAAATGGCTTAAAAAAAAAAAATCTTAATAATAGGACTCAGTGATAATAATTGATAATTAATGATGCCTTTGACATACTTGCAAATTAAACTTAAATAGAAATCCCTAAATGCTCTCTTTTAAAGATTAACAATTATATATCATTATAGAGAACTAGAAAATAAACATTAATTACAAATCTATTTTATTAAAAAAAAAATTTAAAAAAAAAGTTATTTGAATTAGATAAAATAATAACAACAGAAATGCAACAATAATAAAAAATTCTTTAAACATATTCAAACTATTCATTTAATAAATAGATGCATAAAAATTTATCATATGAAAAACAGTTTTCATTGAAAGCTAGATAAATATAAATTCAAAGATTGGGAATTATTATTAATATGGACTATAAATATGTAAAAAAAAAATTCCAAGATCCTGAAAAGGCATTTAATAAAGCAAAAAAAAAAAAAAAGAAGTTATTTTATTAAGAATTCTGAATAAGAAAAATGTAGGTTGGAAAAATAAATGATTAGTAAAAATTTGCATGAAGCAAAAAATAAGTTAAATATTCTTCTTCCAGAAAAATAAATATAGATAGCAGTATAAGTCAGCAAATGGTCTATCTTTTGGTTTTGTTTAAATTTATTTAAATAAAGTACTAAATGAATACTCTATTAATTAGAAGCGTTAATAATGATTGTATTACTATCTTAAAAATAATAAGAACAAGTTAAAAAAAAAATATAAACAAAGCAAAACTCTCCATATAGTAGTGCCATCTTGTGCTAACAAGAGCAATCAATGGATGCCAGAAAGCTTGTGCATAAAATCCCTATCTAGTGCCTACTCATCCAATATCCCCAGACTAGTTTCTGGCTTGTGGCCTTCATCAGTGAGGAGCCTTGGATCTGAGAGCACTGCATCTAGATCTTAGGATCTAATGCAACCCTCCAGCACCCACCTTTTAACTCTATTTAACTACAAAACTATGAGAATGAAATTGAAAACACAAGATGGCACTACTATATGGAGAATTTTGCTTTGTTTTGAATTGTTTAATAACATTTATGTGCTAGTATGAGATAGTGATCATGTGATGTTTTGTGGTTTAAAAAAAATATATATGTAAAATTAATAAAATTTATAGAAAAATGAGAGAAAAAATAAATTGTAATTAAAACTAAAGTAATGTAAATGACTTGAATATCTTAAATGTAACAACTGGTAAATTGGTTGACTGATTATAAACAATGAGGATTGCCAATTCCTCTACAAGCTTTGTGATAAATGTTTAGCCAGAGCCAGCACTTAAAATAGAAATAGTGATAATGGAATTTGAGAAAATTACAATGCTTAAGTTAATTTTTAGTAAAGAGAAGATTTTACTTTGTGGCCTAGTATCAGGTCTATATAATTATATAAAGCAAGTCAGCTTGTGTTTGAAACCAAATAATTTTTTCTTGAATTAGCTTGATAATATATGCAAAAAAGTTGAAGCTGGCTGCTAATATATAATCATATTAATCTAATAGTAAATTCCAAATCTTCCCTAATGAAAGTTTTAAACCAAAAAATTAATCTGGGAATGCGTCCATTAATTTCTGAACCTTACAATAAGTGACTTTATAGCAGAGTGAGGAGAATCTTTGCCTAAAGACATATTTTAAAAAGGTTTTCTTAAATATTTTGTTTAAAATGCAATTTTGCATAACACAAATGCTTGGATGATTAGTAAAAAAAAAAAAAAAAAAGGAATGTTTTGAAAGTATTATAAAATACAATCAGGTAATAGAAAAGTTAAAGAGTATAACCTTAAAAAATGTAAAAGTGTTGGGAAAAAATCAAAAATAGATTACTTACTGCAAAAATTACTAAGTACAAAAGAAATTGTATCTGTCATATGTTGCATTTAGATATTAGTAAAGTTATAATGACAAAAACTATGACCATGAACAATAGAAGAAAAAAACCTAATAGATGATCTTTAAAAAAAGGATACTTATGGCTATGAGTTCAGCTTAGAAAAGATAATCTGGAATGATGTATAAGATAGAGCTTTTCAAGCAATAAAATATTTGTAAAATTTTATTACAGTATTTCTTTTTTTATTTTCTAAAAAACTAATGCATTTAATTTTTTTAAAGTTATTTCACTGTTTACTGATAATATCATTCAGTTAATGTAGTTAAATTATTATCTTTATAAATAAAATATGATGGAATAAATAAGTAAAAAGTTCCTCGAACAATATGGCTATAATTCCAGCCTATTCAAAAAGATAAACAATATGTTCAATTTTTTGTTTAAAGCAGATACAATAAACAAGACAATAGTATATTATGATCAAGCATGCAATATATTTGCGATACAAGTTTATCATTGCTTTCTATGCCTTTAATTTCCTTTTATTATCTCATATTTAATTACATTGTACATTTTAATAATTAGAATAAAATATATGATTAAATAATATGAAATAAATATTAAATTTGATTTTATGATTGGTAGTGTATATAAATGCAAAAAATAAATAAATTGTAAATTAAAAACAGACTCAGAAAAGTTTGCTATCAAAATTGAAAGAGTGCAGAGTATATAATACATATTTGTTTATTTCAAATTATTATACATATATATTTATTCTTACTGAAAAATATTTAATTAATTTTATAATTGTTTAGGATACTTATGTGTCAAACAGTCCAACACCTTACATAATAAATATTGTTAAATACATAATTGAATAATTTATTTTTCGAGAATTCATAAGTAGTTCAAGCACCAAATGATGGAACAGAGTTGTTATCCATGTATCTTTGAGTTCCAAAGTTTATCGCTGTATTAAGGTACAAGTACAGTTACTAATTATATAATGAGCACAAATATTTTCAATAATACTATAGATCATGTGATGTTTAGTGGTTCAATACTATAGATAAAAAAAAAAGGCAATTAACAAAACAACTAGTCTTTTTTTTAAAAATTATGATAATTATGCAGTGTTGAACATAATTCAGTTGAAGTATAGTTCATCATGACAAAAACAAATATTATTCACTTATAATTAAAATTATTCTTTGATACATATAAAAAAAAATTAAAAATATTTAAATCACCATTTTGATCATTTAGATCAAAAGCATTTGCAATTTTTTTAAATCATGAAGCTATTAACTTGTTATTTGATATTGTTAAAAGCAATTGCTTGGTGACTAAAGTGTAGAAGTTTTCTTTTCATACAATATCTTTTCTTGATAATTTTTCAGTTTTCTAACATTTCCATGATGGTAACAATAATTTTTTACCATATAAATAATTTATTGTTTTTCTATAAGAATCTATGCTGTTTTACATAAGCCAAAGTTTCAACTTCAGATCATGTTAAAAATTATTTAAATTTTTTCGTTAGACAATCAATTATAATTTCAGATAAATTTTATTGATACTTATTAGACTTTCCTATCAAAGTGCCATTTTCCATGAATTCAATGAAAATTGCAACAAACAAAGTTTTTCCATTTACTTTGTCAGGTTAAACTGTGATGATATTCACCTAAAATCTGTGATATTTTCTTCTTTCAGTCACTTTATTTTTATTATTTCACATGGTATTTACTTCTGCATCTTTATTCAATTCCTTATTAACATGTAACCATTGTAATTTTTTAAATTAGAAAATAATTTAAATACCAATTATGATTTACATAGAGAATACTATTATTCTTTCTGTCTATTAATATATATATGTGCTCTGCGCACAGTTAATGAAGCTATTAATAAATTGTCAAAATTTTTTTTTTTTTACTATCAAAGACAGGATCAAACCTGAACTCACCCCTCAAGTTGTGTACAAAATTACCTACCCCCAAAGAAATTGCATGGCAACATATTATGGAGAGACCAAAACTAACATTGCCACCAGAGTAGCTCAACACCGATACCTTTACAATAAAACCAAAACAAAGTATGAAGGTAATTCGATTTTTGTCGAACACGAAAGAAACTCTGGACATGCTTTTCTACCTACCACAGCCAGTGTCGTTTGCTCTGAAACAAACGACACCAAACGTAAAGTTAGGGAAGCTTACTTCATTGCGGCTGACCCATCGGCAATCAACAGAAGAGAGGCCTGCTATTCCCTATCTCGTAAATGGGCCACGTAACATCTGCATATAAATTTGCATAGTTTTACAGTTATCAACAGAATAACTCGCCATGAATATGGGACTGTAGACTGTCCCGAAAGTGCTTGGCAGTAAAAAAAAAAAAAAAAAAAAAAAAATTTTTTTTGACAATTTATTAATAGCTTCATTAACTGTGCACAGAGCACATATATATATTAATTTATTTAAGCGTTAATGAAGTAAAATCTTAACTCTTTCTGTCTATGTAAATTATTCCAATAAACACATTACAATGTTACAAAATAAATTTCAAAATCATTATAATAATAATACTGATTAGATTGGTAATGTATTAGGGTAACATTGGCAATGATGTGCATTACTATTTACAATATTCTATGTAAAACAATAAGTAATGTGAAATGTAGATCTATCAAAACTATAAAATGCATTAAACACAAATATATTTTATAATAGCTTCGGTTTTTAAATTTAATTAATTAACTTAAATATTCAATTTCCAGTCAAGTGCTCAGCAATTAGTGGCAACCATATTGGATACTGTAGTTTAGAATTTGTTAAATTCCTCAGTGAGCAGAGCTGATGTTCATAGATCTGTGCATCTGCCTGCCATGATTATGAACTAAAATTCAAAACTGTTTCAATAAAATCAAGACATTTTTTTCTATTCCAATCAATACTCTCTAAAAAAATAGATGTCTAATTATTCTTAGCTAAAGAATAAATTATAAATGGGAAACTGCTCAAATTCTCATCATTTGTCAAGCTTAATGAGTAATGCCTTCTTTCATTACTATTTCTCTACAAGATGTGGTGTAGACAATTTTTCCCAGCAGTGCAATATTTAGCCTATCTAACTACTATATGAAATTGTTTGTGCATGCATTTGTAGGTGAGTTTTTTAAAATTAAATTTTGAATGAATACTTTTTATATTTACATAACTTCTAAGTAGGAAAGATTTCAAACAGTTCAAAATTATTAATATTTCAAGATAATGCTAACCTGCAAAAATTTCTGATGAGTTCAAGATCAACATCAGGATGGCTAACAATTTGTCGTAATAAAGTACTTTTTTCAGATGTTGGTTCACCAAAAACTTCTTTGAACGAAATCTGTATTAATAATCAAGTAAAATAAAAACAAAACAAAAATTATTAAATAATGAATAACTATTAATATTCAATCACAAACTATTTATAGAGAATATAAGAATAACAAAAACAATGATGATAGTACCGATAAATATTAATGTAAATTTAAAGTAATGATATAGGAACATCAACCTTAAACATTTTCCTTAAAAATTATCACAATGGTTTCAATTATACAAATTAAAATATAATAAAAATTACATACAAAGATTATTTAAAATAAATATTCAATCCTAACTAATTATGTCACTAATGACAGATATTATCAAGAAAACATTTGACTACTGACAATCATATGAATAATATTTCTCCAAAATATGATTAATTTAATTTTTCAGACTACTTAAAGACATCATGATTGTGATGATGGAGTTTATCATATAACATTTTCTTGCACCACCAACCTGTTAGAATATATTTTTCTAATGAATTACATTAATTCATAAAACAATTTCAATCTGGTCAAATAGTCACTCATTCATTTTAAAACCCAATATAACATCATATGACCCCAACTTTCATAATCCTATTCAATAGAAAATTCTTCTTTCACTTGCCACAGATATACCAACAAGTGTAAGCTTTAGTAATTAATAGATGCCAGATGGCAATGCTTAATAAATCCCGATCCAACACTATCCTATCCAATATCCTAAAACCAATGGATCTGGGAGTAGTTCCTATGGATCAAATGCATCTTTCCATTAGCAGACAACTTTTATTTCTTTATTTTACTATTAAGCTACCAAGTCAAATTGGAAAAATATATTGTTTTGAATCTAAACCAACTTGTCTATACAGTTACTTAAATTTGAAACCAGTTCCATATAGGCATCTCTATTCTTTGGTCAGGACTGGTATAACACTACTAAGAAATCACATGACCCAGCTTTATAATGGTACTAGTAGAAAATTCTTTTTCCTATCAGTGCAGATATGCCATCCAATGTAAGCTTTAGTAATGCTTAATAAATCCCAATCCATTGCTGTATCATCTAATATCCCAGACTAGTTTCTGACTTATGGATTTTTTTGATTTAATGCACCTTTCCTTTAGCAGACATTTTTTACTTGATTTTATTACTAAACTACAAGCTCAAATTAAAAATCATATTGTTTGCAATATAAGCCTATTTATCTATAAAGTTACATTATGATTTCCTTAGTTTTTAAATAACTATAGGCATCTCTGTCTTTTTAACTATATGCTAGAAACTAGTCTGGGGATATTGGATAGGACAGACTGGATAAAAGTTTATTATACATTATTATCTGGCATCCATTGATTACTAAAGCATACACCACGGGGCATATCTATGATGAGAGAAAAATAATTTTCTATTAAATAGCATTATGGCAGCTGGGATTACATGATGTCTTACTGGTTTTATTTTAATTCTGAGCAATCACTAGTTATTATAAAACTAAGGACATCATAATATATAAATACTCCACTGGTTTTTAGATCTATATAACTATACAGGCAAGTTGGCTTAAACTGAAAGCATTAATGTTTTTCAATTTGGGTTGGTAGCTTGACATTAAAACAAAGAAGCAAAAGATATCTGCTAGAAAAGGTGCATTAGATTTAAAATATCCATGTGCAGTTCTCCCAGAGGAATAGGAATTTTTTATGCATTAACACCTGTCATCTATTGATTACTAAAGCTACAAGGTAGCATATCCACGGAAAAAAAAAAAATGCTATTGAATAGCAGTATGTAGATTGGGGTTATGTGATATCTTATTGGTTTTAAACAAATGCTGGCCAAAAAATAAAGCCTATAGTTATTAGAAAACTAAGGACTTCTTATTAAACTGCTTTCAGATCTATATAATTACTCAGGCAAGTTGTCTTAGATTGAAAACAATATATTTTTCAAGTTGAGTTGATAACTTGATAATAAATTGAAGTAAAAGATGTCTGCTAGAAAAAAGCTACTTTAGATCCAAAAGTTCCTTGAATACTGTTTTCACATCCAAACCTCCTCACTGATGTAATCCATAAGCTAAAAACTAATCTGAATAATATTAGACAAAATAATATTGGATAGGGAAATCGTATAATATTTATTGATTATTAAAGCTTATACTTGATGACATATCTGTGATGAGATAAAAAAGAAATTGTTACTTATTCATTTTTCTTAATAATTATTTTATTTTCATCACAGTTCAAAACCATCAGTATTTTTCCCATCATTCTTCATTATTCAATTGTCATATCCAGAGAGAATTATAAAAAATATTATAGCTTAAGCATTTACATAGTTGTTTTTAAAGTTATGTGCCTAGAATTTAAAAATCTTTTCTAAATTTTTCATTGCAATTCTGCTGAGTATTACTCGACAATAAATCTCTTCAGTGAATATTTTGTTATAGGCAAAAACAACATCTACTTCTATGCTATTACTATTAATTATGAAGTTGTGGACTGCCATCATAATTTTTATAAAACTATAATATGTAAATAAGCATTTATTTTATATAGCGTATGTTTACAATTGTATACATTCAAATATCAGCCTTTTAAGCTAATTGTGCATACGCTTTACGAGTGTTAATAATAAATGAATACTTTCTCACCAATGCATAAATACTATACGTTGTATTGGTGAGAAAGTATTCATTTATTATTAACACTTGTAAAGCGTATGCACAATTAGCTTAAAAGGCTGATATTTGAATGCATACAATTGTAAACATACACTATATAAAATAAATGCTTATTTACATATGATTAAGTTTCAGTTGGAATGACGTTTAGTAAATTCTAGACAATTTCACCCACGTCATTCATTCAGACATCGTATATAGTAATTTAAAGTGACGGTTCCATCCTCATGCTTTACTTGCCAGTACTTCAGATTTGTTCATATATAAGCATTTGAGTCGTGAGAAAGTATTCATTTATTATTAACACTCGTAAAGCGTATGCACAATTAGCTTAAAAGGTTGATGTTTGAATGTATAAAACTATAATATTAATTTTTTTCTCTTTATTCTTAAACTATTCTAGCTAATATTCATATTAGATTGTTGGTTTGTGAGACATATTTCTTGAACTCATTTTTATAAACCTTTATTTTTAATTTTGTAAAGACACTTAATTCTTTTTTTTTTTACAAATTCTTTTTTTAAGAAGTTAAGTTTGGGTATCTTTTTGTTTTTCTATGGTTAAACCTATTTTTTTGTCTACATTTTGAATATAACATATAATAAATGTATATGTTACTAAAAAAATACACTTATATTTTTATAACAAAGTTTCATTGTTGTTCACACTGCTATTTTTTTTCAACATTCTAATTAATGAGGATAGCAATAATATCAATTTTGATTATTTTATTATTTAATAATTTGTGAAACTAGATATTCACAAAATAATTCCTCATTACTATTCGTATAAATTTTATATTTTCAGTGAATCATTTTTTTTAAATAATATATTTTCCATTAATTAATGGTGTTTCTATTTTATGAGTTATTAGGATTTTATGTGGTTTGAAAGATTTACAACTTATGTTTTCCATTCATTAAATGTCCATTTGTCTGTTTATATTTCTTAATTTGATGCCATTTATTTGTTATCACATTACTTTGTTCTTTTAGTTTTATGGTATTTCATTTAACATTTTGTATCAGAGTATGCAGTTTTCTTTGTGATGACTAAAGTGTTGTTATTATCTGTTTTAAAAATATCACAATATTTATATAATTTTTAAATTTTGATTATACCTTTAAATTGTATACTATTTCTTTGCTTTTCAATAGATGTTGATTTTCAATCTGCTTGCCACAGTGCGCCATTTTATTTGTCTTGTATATTTTCTCGCGAAAATGTGAGCTCGGCCGAATCGTGTTCGTCCCTACCCTTTGCCAATATTTAGCACATTCCAAGCTGTGTAGGGATGGGGAATGGTGTGACAATTCTTAGTAAATCAGACTATATAATTTGAGTAGAAATGAAGTTACTTTGTTGTGGAGATTTCAAAAGTTGTGGCCACTTGAAACCCAACCACCCTCAGACGATACAGTGGCCAATTGTGAATTGTGCAAATTCGCATAAAGTGTCGCGCAGCACAAAACAGGCCATAATATTTCTGTGCAACACCATCAAGCAGCCTGCAATGGCTAATATAACAGAACTGTTGTACTAGCCGTAAGTCCGGCATGTAAACGACATTTTTGTGTTTTTGCGCATAACCAACGCCATCAAACGGCCGTGCCCAGCTATCAGAGGAGTACCATTTTCTTTATATTCATCAAATTTCATTAAGAATCTTCTTTAGATTTCTTTTGACAATTTAACATTTTTTTTTTGATATTATGTTCTAATAATTTGTTCCATTTTAAAATTTTATTTCTAAAATATTGTTTTTATAGTTTTATTACTGTTACATACTGTCTTTTTTAAAAATTTTTATGGTAGTCGTCGAAGAGCCACCATATCACACTGGATGGCGCCGTTTTCGTGCTAAAACACATAAAAATGCCGTTTTCGCGGTCGCCAAGTTCAAACCTGCGTTTTCTATAATACAACTTTTTTGTTGTGCTACAGATTGCAGGCCGCTATGTCGCATCGCAGCAAATACATTTTCCGAATTCGCACAGTTTATAAAATGGTTATGGCTTGGTGAGAGGGTGTGTTTTTTTGAATAGGATGGAAATGTTTTCATTGGATTTGTTTTTATTTTAAAGTATTGAAATGTTCAGATTTTGTAAAGTAATAATTAACAGACTTTTTACACCGTAGTGTATTGAAGTTTTAAGTGGTAAATGTTGACGAGATATATGTATAAAGTGAGTTGGAATTAGATAATGCGTCAAGTAACGTGCTGTTCGTAACATTCCACGAGACAAAGAAGATTGTACCGTGTGTATATTTTTGAAATAAAAAAGAGTGTTAACACAAAAATATCCAGTAAGAAAAGTACAATTGTACACTGTTTTTTTAAATGTCATAAAAAGCATATATTATAAACACGTTTAATAAGTAAAGAAGACATTTTATATGTATATTTGTTGTTGTTTAAAAAAGTTTTAGTTTCTTTCTTTTCTCCGACTACTGTTATACTTTGTTGAATATAGTTTACGTTTATTGTTATCATTTATTTTATAGATGTTAATAAATAATATAAAAACTCTTGTCAGATAATGAAAATTATTCTACACGAATAAAGCGTGATAAACAGAGCACAAAAACATTAATTATAAACAACAATTAGCCAAGCGCTTTCGGTACTGTATACCAGAATTATGGCGACATACTGGAACTGAACGGTTAATATTCCAGTGCATGCTCAGTGGAACACTAGTGTTACGCTGATTAATAACGTTTTTAGACTTTGCAATAAACCAAGCCTCTTTCAACTTCCTTTTCCGATCATTTGACTCATTGCACACAGTAGTAATATTTTGAGGATAAAACTCGTGGCCACAATTACTTTCATGATTTGAAAAAACAGAATTAACCTGCAAATCACTTTTAGATTTTTTGTACTGATAAATATGCTGTTGCAATCGCGTTAAAACATTCGCCTTCGTTTCCCCGAAATAAATAGCATTACAATCAATTTTTTGGCAAGTAATGGAATAAACCACTTCATACTTATTCATTTCTTCTACATTATCCTTTGAATTGTTTATTAATCTATTCAAACACAAAGGGGAACGGAATCCTACATTATAATCTTCACTGATAATATTTTTTAATTTCTTACTTATAGGTGGCACATAAGCTAAAGAAAACCACTTTTTGACTGCTTTATTATTTATATCCACTTTATGGTTAAACTTCAAATTCTGATAAAACAAACACAATTGTCTGTGTAATATAGTTTTTTTGTATCCCACCCCAATCAAGTCATTCATATATTTATCAATATTATCTTTCCTATCTGCTTCAAATTTACAAAGATGCAAATTATGATACAAAAAACATTTAAATCCAGCCATTTTATAATTCAAAGGAACATTCGATGATGGATGCATAAAACCTCTTACATTCAATGGTTTAACAAACATTTTATACCCAAACATATTACAGCATTTATATACATTTACATCTAAATACTTTAAGATACCATCCTTTTCAAACTCAATAGTCCATGACAAACTGGAATTCTCATTTAATTCATTGAACATATTCATTATCACATCTTTTGAACTATACACAAAAACATCATCCACATATCTTCTATATATTAAATCATAACTCCTTATAAATGGCTCCACAATATGTTTTTCCATTTCTGAAACATATAAACTACACACAATACCACTCACTGCCAACCCCATTGGCCAACCATTTTTCATTTGATAATGATCCTTTCCATATCTTGCAGTAATATCTCCATTAATCCATTCCAACACTTTCACAATAAATCTGGCTTTACAAGAGTCTACATTATAATCCACCAAAAGTTTATTAATTACACTTATTGATTTATTACAGTCCACTGATCCATATAACTCGCATACGTCCAATGAGGCCATATACCCATCATCAACCACCTTGGCAGACTCCAAAATCTGAACAAATTCAAATGTAGAATCAATTGTATATTTGCCAAAACCCACCAAATCTTGTAACCATTTTGCAAACAATTGTGATACTTTCTGATAATAACAACCCCCAAAATCCATCATCAATCTTAATGGAATATTCTCCTTATGAACTTTAACATTTGCAAACAAACGTGGAACAATTGCAGCTGATGGATAAATCCTCAAATATTCATCTCTCCTAAATATTTTACCAACATACGGTTGCAAAACATTGGAAACAAACTTGTCCTTATACACTTTTAACTTATAATTCTCAACTTTTTCAAAGTTCAACTTAACAATTTGCTGAAAAATTTTCTCTTTATATATATGTCCATCCATCAACACAAATCTATTGCCTTTATCTTCTATTGCACAAATAATATTTTTATCTTTCAGCAACACTCTGAAATTATTAATCGTTCTATACCACTTCTTATCCTCTGCAGAATTATAATAACAATCTTTTAACAATGGAGCAACCTGCTTAATCACCATCTCCTTCTTCTCTGAAAACTCATATGCTGTCTCAATATCTGCAATAATCTCCATATTCGGATCCCTCCAACCACCACCAACAAATCTAGGACCGCATTCCAACAAAGATTTAAATTCCGTTGACAAATTTTCATTTGATAAATTCACAAAATTATCTTGTACTTCATTATAAATTATTACATTTTGTTTCTTCACTAAAAAATTAAATTTATTCTCAAATTTCCGCTGTAAAAACATTTGCAAACCATTACACCTATCAATAATATCAACCGGTATTGAATAAAAATTTAAAATCCTCCACCTTCTTGCAACATTAAATACAATTGTTTTTTACAATCTTTCACAATACACTTCAATAACGTAATCCTCATTAAACTCATGGCTTCTCTCTTCCTGTAAATGGAAGGGTTAATAACAAAATTGCAACAGTTCGGAAAAACTTTAAATTTCATGCACTTCTTTAAAAACTTTAACCGCTCTCCAAGTTTAACAATTTCTTTACAAAACTTCAAGGCTTCTACATACTTCCAATCATATTGATCTTGATAGTCCATAATTATACTTAAATAATAAATAAATAATATAAAAAATCTGTCAGATAATGAAAATTATTCTACACGAATAAAGCGTGATAAACAGAGCACAAAAACATTAATTATAAACAACAATTAGCCAAGTGCTTTCGGTACTGTATACCAGAATCATGGCGACATACTGGAACTGAACGGTTAATATTCCAGTGCATGCTCAGTGGAACACTAGTGTTACGCTGATTAATAACGTTTTTAGACTTTGCAATAAATCAAGCCTCTTTCAACTTCCTTTTCCGATCATTTGACTCATTGTACACAGTAGTAATATTTTGAGGATAAAACTCGTGGTCACAATTACTTTCATGATTTGAAAAACCAGAATTAACCTGCAAATCACTTTTAGATTTTTTGTACTGATAAATATGCTGTTGCAATCGCGTTAAAACATTCGCCTTGGTTTCCCCGAAATAAATAGCATTACAATCAATTTTTTGGCAAGTAATGGAATAAACCACTTCATACTTATTCATTTCTTCTACATTATCCTTTGAATTGTTTATTAATCTATTCAAACACAAAGGGGAACGGAATCCTACATTATAATCTTCACTGATAATATTTTTTAATTTCTTACTTATAGGTGGCACATAAGCTAAAGAAAACTACTTTTTGACTGCTTTATTAATTATATCCACTTTATGGTTAAACTTCAAATTCTGATAAAACAAACACAATTGTCTGTGTAATATAGTTTTCTTGTATCCCACCCCAATCAAGACATTCATATATTTATCAATATTATCTTTACTATCTGCTTCAAATATACAAAGATGCAAATTACGATACAAAAAGCATTGGTGGTTGAGAGGTCAGCGCTACTGCCTTGCACTTGCAGGCAGTTGCCCGGGTTGCGGGTTCGCGTCCCGGCCGATGCTATGACACTTAAAAAAAAAACAAAAACATTTAAATCCAGTCATTTTATAATTCAAACGAACATTCGATGATGGATGCATAAAACCTCTTACATTCAATGGTTTAACAAACATTTTATACCCAAATATATTATAGCATTTATATACATTTACATCTAAATACTTTAAGATATCATCCTTTTCAAACTCAATAGTCCATGACAAGAAAACTATATTACACAGACAATTGTGTTTGTTTTATCAGAATTTGAAGTTTAACCATAAAGTGGATATAAATAATAAAGCCGTCAAAAATTGGTTTTCTTTAGCTTATGTGCCACCTATAAGTAAGAAATTAAAAAATATTATCAGTGAAGATTATAATGTAGGATTCCGTTCCCCTTTGTGTTTGAATAGATTAATAAACAATTCAAAGGATAATGTAGAAGAAATGAATAAGTATGAAGTGGTTTATTCCATTACTTGCCAAAAAATTGATTGTAATGCTATTTATTTCGGGGAAACGAAGGCGAATGTTTTAACGCGATTGCAACAGCATATTTATCAGTACAAAAAATCTAAAAGTGATTTGCAGGTTAATTCTGTTTTTTCAAATCATGAAAGTAATGTGGCCACGAGTTTTATCCTCAAAATATTACTACTGTGTGCAATGAGTCAAATAATCGGAAAAGGAAGTTGAAAGAGGCTTGGTTTATTGCAAAGTCTAAAAACGTTATTAATCAGCATAACACTAGTGTTCCACTGAGCATGCACTGGAATATTAACCGTTCAGTTCCAGTATGTCGCCATGATTCTGGTATACAGTACCGAAAGCGCTTGGCTAATTGTTGCTTATAATTAATATTTTTGTGCTCTGTTTATCACGCTTTATTCGTGTAGAATAATTTTTATAGATGTTAGTAAAAAAAAATATTTACAAAAATACGATTTTGATATTTTTTATTTTAGCATTACAAACAACAGAACACTAACCCTAAACCTAACTGTAACAACTTTTACTTTTAGTTGTCATTGTATTTGAAATAAAAAATAGTGCTAATATCTGTTTGTCTGTAAAAAAAAAAAAAAAAGTAAAACAAAGACTAAAAAATAGCGATAACACAATAATATCTGTTTCTCTGTAGAAATAAAATGTAAAAAAAGACTAAGAATTTTTACTTTTTATTCTGATTATGAGTTTTTAAACAACAACAACAAAAAGCCGTAACCCAGTAAAAAAATCTCTGATAGAAAATTGATTTTTCTAATAAAAAGCAAACTAAAAAAGACGAATCAAATTGTAATTTATTTTATTTTACATTTATTATTATCATTTAATTTGTATACGTTAATAAAAAATAATATTTAAAATTAAATAATATTTAAAAAAGACGATTTTCTTTTATTTTCGCATTACAAAAAACACATCGAAATGATTATAATTAACAGCCCGGGAAGGATCATATTTTATAGTTTAAGCGTGAAAACTGCGCCATCGAGTGGGATATAGTGGCTATTCGACGACAACCATTTTTATTTAAAAAAATTGAAACTGTTTGTATTATGTATTCTTACTTTATAAAATTATTATTCTTTTTTGTATGTTTTTAAGAGACTGTAAAAAATAAAAGAAAAGTTTTGGTAAAAAATATTCATACATATGATTGCAACTTTATTATAAATAAAATATATATATTTGACTTATATTAAAAACAATATTTAATAAGCATTGACAGAAAACCAAAAAAAAAAAGCATCACATGGTTCTTCTAGTTTACATTTAATATCTGCATTACGAATCATTCGTTTATATTGCTTTACTTTTAGAACCCATCTAATTTTGCAAGAGTATTCACTGAGTACAAGAAGATAATGTCATACAGATCTCTAGAGTTTTGGGCTATTGGCCTTTGTTAAAGCCAATATTTAGAAATCAGCATAGGAATCTATTTGGTACTAGCATCTGATCATGCTTGCATAGTGCTCTAGATTACAGTGATATTGATGAATTATTGTGAACATTTTTTCAGGTCATAATCAGGTGTATAATTTTTTTATTTTTAGGTAATTAACTGATAAATATACCAGTAAGCTACCTATTATTGGTTAGTAAATGAATATCTAATTTTTATTAATTTAGGGTATAAAAGATTTCAGTTAAACTAGATTGGTTAGATTTAGTATTAATACTATGACAATAAAAAGCTAAAAAATAAAACTGTTATCAAGGCCTTCACCACAAATAGAAAGGTGTCATATTCCTGTGCCAGATGAATTTATACTTAATCTGCATTTATTTTTATTAAAAAAAAAATTCCAATAATGTTTTACCACTTTTTTGTTTAATAATTTGCTATATACTTACATCTAATTTATGAAGTTTTTTGCCCCATTCAGAGTCTATTTGAAGATTTTTATAATAGATTGTTTCTTCAGTATCATTTGTCATAAAAGCTAAATCATATCCAATTTTAGAAATAGCCTGCAACAATAGATATTATTTTAAAAATTATGATTAATCATAGATGCAAATTTTTTTAAAACATATACAAAAGTAAAAACTATACAAATATGAATATATTACAATTAGATAATAAAAAATAAACTTTACATAACATATTAATATTAGATATGTATACTTATTTATTAATATGCTTATTTACTGTGTATAAATATAAATTTTTATATAAATCAGAACTTACAGTTAAAACCAATAATAGAGAAATAGTTTCACACTAAATCCACAATAAACTGAAAAATCATATCTACTAGTAATAGAATCAATTATTGCTTTAAAATAAATGTGCATATTTTAGCTAAATATATGAATACTAAAAAAGCCAAGATCCTTCTTGCTCATCCTACAATTGGGTCATTAGATTTAAAACAAAAATCATTTGCACCTTAAGATAATCAAAAGAGACTATTATGCTCATAGGTGAAAATACGATTCTTGAAATTTATTACGTTTAAAGTCAAGTTACAAAACCATCCGTTTTCATTTTTATTGAATTTCAATACAGAACAACTTGCAATCACTAAAAGATGTTGCTCTATATAATAATTACTATTTATCCATTCAGATATATCCATGCAATCTCAACAGTTATCTTCATACACCTAATATATTTTAGTATTCCCATAATATGCAATTCAATTACATCATTTTCAATCAAAATTAAAACCATGGATCAATTATACCCAGTATCTACCCACAATTCCTTTTCTCAAAGAATACATTTTCATCATCCAAATATCTAAGACTGACTATTAATGTTTCCTCCTTCTTATCAAAGTTGTAGAACCACTGCTTAAGGATAATATAGAAATGATTAACCTACTATAAACATCACAATTTCAATTTAAAAAAAAAGGATTTCCTCTACTCATGAAGCAATTATTCTATTTAAATCTGTGATCAATTGTTAGGCAACACAGAAAAACTGTATCAATTTTCATCCAATTAAATATCTTTTCAGCCTTTGATTCAATTTCATTCCCAAACTTATCCTATTTCTTCACTAATATCACATTTCTACCCCCATACTTTAATTAATTACAAATCTTATGAATTAGGAAATTCACATTATTATCAATGGAAAAATATTCCCTGGTTTTATCTACACGTTTATATCACTCAAAAGTCTCTATTGTACCATTGTCTTTATCTTTTATGTTAAATGTGATCTATTTGCAAATGCAAATCATTACCTTCAAAAACATTTAATAAAATTTCATATGTGGGTGATTTTTTTCTTCTAAAAAAATTTCTGTTTAAAGTTTTTACCATTCTTTGATAATAACAGTATACAGTAAAATCTTCCACTTGGAGAGTCTGATAAAAAAATTTCATCTATTTTTATGAACATCCTGTCTAAGTTCTTTGGTTTCTGCATTACTTGTCATCTAATTTACTTATGACCAATATATAAAAACAACTGTGAATATTTATTGAAAAAAAAACAAAAAACAATTGATTACCTTTCTAAACATATTTCAACATTCTCATCTTCCTTAAAATAGCATACAATAAAATAATGATTGAATATACTAACTTGTTCATAAAAAAATTTAATCATCTTTGTAATCAATTGATTTGGAAAAGGAAATCTGTTTCTAACACAATTAGCAAATTCCAAAAACATGCTAAATGCATTGACATTTGTTACTTTCTATTTTTATATTCAAAGATATAATTAACAGGGATTGAAATCCAGACTTTTCAATCTCCCTACTGTCATCCACTCTATCCAATATAACCGATACACATGATCACATACATGTGAAAAAGATAAATGATTTCCAATACATGTACTTCATGTTGAACCAGCACTGATCAGTCCAAGAATGGATAACTATAGGGAACTTCGAAGTCTGAGTTCAAATTCCCTTTAATTAAATCTAGGTTAAGTATACACATTATACTTGTATTTCAATATTTAAAGACATAATAAATTATATCACATATATAATAAACTTTATTGCCAACATACTGAAATAATTTCATCTTAATTTAGTGCTACATACTGCCAATTATCAATTATTTAATTATTAAAATGTTCGAATACTGACATTTAAAATCCAAATTTGGATGTCTAATCAAAATTAATCTAGATGCTCTTGCAACCAAATGCTTTTTCGAAGTTACAATAAGCTTGTCCAAATTGATTCAACATGTTCCTTATATGACTATGATTAAGAACTATCAATCAATTTCTGTTTCATTGTCATGGATTATATATTCAGGAATATCACAGCCACTATCACTCATTTTCAAACTCCATTATTAAATGTACTAATTAACAATGCACAGAGAGGGCTTATTATCACTAATAGAACCATAACATTCATTTTTGTCAGTTTGTTGTTCCAGTGTCACTATGTGTTTGATCCCATCTCTGTCAAACACTAATCACCGTCTCTCTCTCTATCTTTTTTAAAAAAAAAACCAAAACAATTTAAAGATCAAGTCCCAATTCCTCCTATTATTTATATAACAGCTTGAAACCAATATTTATTATTTGCAAATTTGTAAACAGAGAGGTCTAGAAACTATTCATTGGGTGTCTATCTTTTTTTTTTTTTGTCTTTTTTAATAAAAGTTTTTTATATTGTAACTTCAATGAATAGATGAAAAATGCTCTTTTATCTTTACCTTGTAAAAACAATAAAAGATGTAATTTTCAGATAATTTTTTTTATTTATTCATATAATCCCATAATTTTTTTACAGTGGTTATTTTAAGTGTGATTATAATATTTTATTTATTTATTTTTTGTTAAGTGTAATAATACTTATCTGTTTTTTGAAATTTGATATTACATCTTATTATGTATCTCATAAATAATTTATGCAAATTTTACTTTTATAATGTCATATATATTAATAGTAGAAAAAAGATATTCCAATCAACAGATGGACAGGCTTAATCTTTACAATAATAAATATGTCACTGATGAACTGAGATGTGAAATAAAAATGCAATTTTTATGATCACTAGAATATGATGTTAACTTAAAACCTAATAGTGAGCAAATTATATATCTATATAATTAAAAGCAATTGAGTATAACTACATATAGTTAGAGAAAAATGACTAGTAATTTTGCTGCTATTTCATGGTCATAACTATTATCTTCCAAGGTAAAAGTCAAATTTAACCAAATCTGCTTTTATTCTGGTTGCAAAGCATCTTATATATGCACTGAAGAGCAACAGCTGTTTGTGGGTGCTGAGATTTTTGAAGACCAGCATTTTTCTTTAAATCCCAAAGATTATTTTTTCATGGATATGTAAATTGTAAATAATTAAAATAATTGAATACAATTGTATATAATTAGAAAAAAATAATTAGCATTTCTCTAGTGTTAGATAACTATAAGTAAATGCAGTCACAAAGTATCAAGACTAAATTGAATCCATACTGAATCTGTGTTTACTTTGGAAGACAACAGCTATGATCATGTGGCTAGTTGTGGTTGCACTTATCTGTAGTAAATAGCAAAAAGCAAAAGTGGTGGTCATGTTTCTTTAATTGTATATGAGTAAACACAATTATTTATAAATGTTTTTAATTTAAATATCCATGAAAAAATATTAAATCTATCAGATATATTAATAATATTTACAATACATTAGACATATTTATTTTTATATGAGATCCAGATGCATGATTTAATTCTATACATAATCTAAAATAACACAACAATTTAACAATTCAAATATTGTCTACACATCATAATTATATATATTGCTGATTAGATAATCTGAGTATATCAAGTGCCATAGGAGACTAACTTCCAGTAACAATCTATCTGACCATTTTGAAATTTGTGGTTGATAATTGTCGAAAAAGTCTGAAAAGTTTATAATACACACAAAATAATGAGATAATGTAATATTTTTTGCACAAAACAAACATCCAGTCCAGCAAGAAACTGCATATCCAATAGCCACATTAAACAGGTTAAAAATGCTCATTACTAATTAAAATTAAACCAATATAATATTCATATACATTTATTCAACTTCACATTACCAATATCTAAATGTGACTTATAATTCAAAACAATTTTTTATATCTTTCCTTATGCTAATTATAATAATAGTATATAAACGTTTTGGATGTTGGCTTAAGAAAATATTATTCTATGTAGATTTCCTAATACATGCTAAGCGTGCTTTCAGGTGGTAAAACCAGAATCATAGCAGTCAATATCTGATAACTATGATGAGATGTAATTATTTTGGAAATAGAGTTGAATATTTCCCCAAGGCAATGTCAGTTGGGTATTCCAATAATAAATACAATTTGAATAATAAAAGAAATTGTAAAAAATTAGGAAAAAAATATAGAAAAAAATATTTCAGAAATACCATTATGAAATTTTAGATTAATTAAATGACTTGTATATTTAAATTTTTTTTTATAATATTTATAAATCTTTACATAAAGAACTTGAGATGTAAAATTTGTTTTAAGTTATTTGTATTCCTTTCTACAAACTATTTATTTTTAGAATCAATACCAGGCTTAAGAAAGCACAATTGCTTTCTCTATTTTTAATTATTGTAATATCTCATGTCATGACAAACTTATATAAAGATATATTGTTTTTACTTTCATTTACAATTAACAAAGCATTTTGGCAAAATAAACTTACTTCCTCTCTACCCATTATTTCCTTCCACATAAAATTTTAAAATTTTATTTTTGTAGAAAAAGATAGAAAAAAATCTTTTATCCTAAATTTAGTTATAACTTCAAATATCATTATTTATTAAACAACATTGCATATTTTCTTTAAGGACTTGTAACATTAATCTTTAATAATATATGCTATAAAACTAAACACAATATAATTAATTGGAATCCATCTCTTGTATTAATTAAATGAATATGCAAATTTCATATTCTACTATATTAACCTGATAATTTCCAAGTTCAAAAAACATGTTTTATTTCAAGCAGCATGACTAATATTTGATCTCCATCATTTTAAAAAAATTACTTATTACAATTAAAAATTAAACTGAATATGTTTCACAAACAAATACTTAATCAAAGTGTGAACCTTCCTCCATCAAATGAAATCATTTTTTATTTTGTTTTAAATTCATTACTTAGAAAAATACTTACCAATAATTTCTTGAAACTGCTAACATTATCTGAAATTTTCTTCAATAAATCAAAGGCATCACAGGGTGGCAACTCAATAAGATAACAAAGTGCCAAATTATGATCAACATAACGATGAGTAAGAATCTAAATCAATGAAATAAAAATATTACACAAATTAAGAATATTATATATATATATTGTACCCTCACTTCCAGAAATATATAGTATAATTTAAAATATGACTAGCTCAATTAAATCGTTATGCTCGGCTAAAATATGTATAACTATTATTAATATATTTTTATAATACTATATCTTATCAGATTTATTATAACTAACAGAAAATTAATATGGTTCAATATCATGCACTAATTAAATAAGTATTTATTAAATCATGAGACTATGAAGTGAAGTTACAAGTGGTAATATGAATTTACATTGAGGCCATATCTTCTAAGATATTATCTCAATGGCATAAGAATACTATTACCTCTTACTATCTCACTAATACATCTATAGCACTCCTATGTCTTTTATAAAATTAACCAACTTCAATAATAATAATAAATAAATCTCAATCTTTTTATCAAAGAAATATAACTAAATAATCTCAGGTTCTTTTAATTATCTTAAAGTAATAATACTTCTTGCAGATAGGCATGATAAGGGATTTAATATCAAACCTAACTACACCTAACTTATAATAATAATAAATAACTAATAATAACGATCTCCAGTGTATAAGTTAACCTTATCTATTTTATTATACTACTAATCATTAAGAAAACAAATAAATCATCTACATGTCATTCATCTTCATATAGTATCTTAATTGAGAATATAATAAAATCTTATAATTTAATAATATGTGGCAATAAATAATATTATACTCTTATATTGTGCATTATAACTATTACGTGACCATTATAACATAATATGTTAATGTCAATGAATTTCTATAAATTATATTAAGAAAATACTGTATTTCTTTTTTAAAAAATAATAATAATAATTTAATTCATATTGTGCAAATATTATGTTTTATTCAAATTATCTGTTATCAAATGCTGTGGTGCAAAATAATGAATTCGACACACTTTTAAAACAACTTAAACAAATTTATTTACATCAACTTTAATAAACAACTTATATACATTATTTACATTACAAGTGGAAATCAAAAAAAATAAAAATAAGAAAAATAATAATACAAGATTCTTACATTGTTATTATTTCCATAATCCAAAATAAATAATCCATACATTTCTTAAATGTTTTATCAGTAACATTTAATTGAGTTTATGAACTTATATTTTACTAGATATCATCTATAATCACTTAGTACAATAAAAGGCTTTTATGTAAAATATCTCTTATGTAGCACATGTAAAATAAACAAACTTTAACAATTAGAATGCTACTCCACTTAAGTATTATAGCTATTTCTATTATAATGTAACTATTATGTATTACATTTATTATTAGCATTAACTAAATATCAACTAATGTATAGATTGATATAACTTGGTAATATTATCTGACATTTATTGATTACATAATTATTTACTTCATTCTAATGTAATTTCATA
This sequence comes from Epiperipatus broadwayi, assembly GCA_028023455.1. Classification (NCBI taxonomy): domain Eukaryota; kingdom Metazoa; phylum Onychophora; class Udeonychophora; order Euonychophora; family Peripatidae; genus Epiperipatus; species Epiperipatus broadwayi. The sequence continues at coordinate 1,420,216 of JAQFVV010006330.1, forward strand.
ATATATGTCTTACCAAAATATGCAATACATATATGTTCTTTTCTTAAAATAATATTTAAAAATTATTCAACAATTTTGTGAAAACAAAATTTTATTTATAAATTACCAATTTTTATAAAGTTATTATATTAAAATAAAATTCTATGATTCTTTTCCATTTAAACTACTATTCTTCTTTACTTGTTATTCCTATTCCCTCTTAATAAAATCCTATCTTCAAATATCATTCTAATCTTATTTAACTTCAGTATCAGCTTACCAATTTTAAAAAAAAAATGACTATCCAAACTCTCTTATATCTCATCATCTATATATGATAAACCCTTCAAACAAAATATAAATTTCTATATAAAATTAATTTAACTTGTCTAATAAAAAAAATAAAAATATAGATATATTTTTCTACTTCTTACTAACTTGAAAATAAATATAAATGACTCATACTAATATAATAAATCAAACTCCTAATATTGTAACAGAAACATTAAAGTTTATTCACGAAAGAATCATATAATTATTTCTGGATAACTCTTATTACGTTGTAATAAATTTATATTATAAAATAAAGTATGCATATTAAAATAAAACTATTATTGATGATATTATGCGTGTATATTCTTTAAATATTTATACATTCACTCAACAATCAAATAATATTTGGTTTATCTAAAGAAAACAAAGCAAAATACATTAAATTATTAATATTATATAATTATTACCATAAATGATACTCCAATTTATAATCAGCCAAACGATGTCCTCCAGGATTATAGTTTTACAAAATAATATCACATTTATACTCAACAATTATTCTTAAAATATTACGTGTTGTAAAATTATATAAAAAAATAAACTTTATGAAATTAAATGTTATATTAATGTGTAGTTACTTTTAAAATGTACCTCTCTTATCTTTAATAGATCAATAAATAATTAAATATCTATGTTAGTTAAGAAAACAAAATATGTTACATAAAATCCAACGGTGTCTTCTTTCCACCCACAATTGTTCTTTTTTCCTAGGCACAACATTTTACCAACATCACATCCTTTTCCGGTACATCACGTGTTTAAACAGTTTTTATGAAATAAATGAAAACGTTTTTTTTTTTTTTTAAAAAAAATAAGATCAAATAAGTTCCACCATAAAGAAATAAAATAATAATTAAAACAGTTTTAAGGATCCGGATTTATTTAAAAGTTATTATCTTCCTAGGATTAATCAATAGTTAAATGTTTAATCTAAGTTTTTATAAAAATTGACTTGGATATCCACGTATACTTCTGTGCGCATTTCTTAAAATATTCAGCAAAACATTTTTTAAATTTTTCTATATAACCAGCATATAGAATTTAAATATTATAACGTTTTTTTATAGGTATTTATTTATCAATTAAATCTCCGAATTATCAGTTTTTTTAAAAGCTATCAACATCTAGTCTTTTAAATAACAAAGACTTAATAAGGCAAGTATTTCTGCAATTATTATTAACTTCCATATCTTTACCAAAAGATATATTAAAATATATAATTTTAAAATACTTTCTTCATAAAGAAGTATTTATCTTTCTTTAAAATATTTGTTTATAAAAATTAATTATAATCAACTTTTAAATTCATATAATGTCCAATATATTATTTTTATCCAACTAGTAATTCTCCTAGTTAATCCAGCGTTCACTATATTTTTAATATAAGGTTTTCAACACATTTTATCATTATACGATATTTTCATGATTATTTTATAGTAAAATTGAGCCTTGATAGAGACGATCAATAGGGAATTATGAATAAATTAGCACTGCATATTTAACGGTAAATTTTTATAAAATTATTTAAACTACTCTCTTATAAATTAAGAACTATTACGAGAGCGTCTATAATTTTTTACTTAGCTATATTTAATAGCACACTTCACTTAAAAGAAATCACAATCACCATCCTGAACAATTGAACCTCCGTTTTTATACCGGAATAAATTACCCACTTGATTGGTAAATTAAACAATCACCTTGCTAGCCTATTTACATATCTTACCAACAATACAAAATTAAAAATAAATAATGACTTATTTAATATTTATTATTTATTACATTATTTAATTCTTAAATTAATTTTATCATTTATTTAAATCCATTAAACATTTTTTAAAAATATATGTTTTACTTTATTTCACTTTTAACTTTTATAAGACTATTTTTCTAAACAAACTAAGTCTATTTTTATTCATTATATTTTTTAAACAGTATTTTAAAAATCAGATTTAATATTTCACGCTAATTATTTTTATTTTTATCTCGTGATAGCCAATATAATATTTATAAATTTTATAATAGAATTTTAAAACAGTTTTGCAACTTTACTAAAAAAACTTACAAGCATATGTGTACATATGTCTATCTGTCACTTGACTTACAACACAGATACAAACGCTTGTAATTATCTAAAAATAAACTAACAATTCGATTTTATAAAATAAATATTTTTTAAAACAAATAATATACTATAACAACTTTAAAATAATAATTCGATATTATAAAATCAAATATTAATCTTCTATTATATACTTTTAATAACAAAAATATTTATATTCACTTACTAAATATTAATATTTATCAACAATAAATATATATGCATTTAATTTTAACTTGTCTTTTTTAAAACTTTTAGCTTTAAACATTTATTTACAAAACTTATTAATGCAGTATTGATCATGGCCAGTTTTCCCAACCATATAATATTATCATTTTTTTTTATTGAAACGTCTCTCTCAAATATTAGCACAACTTCACATATCAAATATTCATAGTTTACTTTAATTAAACTTTTGAAAGATTATTATAAATAAAATCAACATCATATAGCTGTAATATATCTTAAATTTAAAATTTTTTTAATAAATTGATATAACAATTTATGGAGACCCATACAAAAGGGCACAATATATATATTCATGTTTTACCAATGTTTTAATAAAATTTCTGGGGAAAAACCAGATATGATTTTATTATTAAACTAGCAGAAAACAACAAACTGTTAATTCTCTCTCTTCTTTTCAAAAACATTAAAATATCTTGAACAATATGTTAAAATTATTTTGATCAAGATATTTTTTTCTTTTGTTTTAAAAAATATCGGATGTCTTTTAACATTCTTATATAATATTTAGAATACATAACTATAAAATTGTAAGCTTCACAAAACTTTAAAATTATCACCAGATTAACATTATATTGATAGAAGCAAATCCAGTTATTATGTGATATAAATAGGCTTCTCATTAATGAATTCAAAAGTATCTGTTCACAAAATATATACTCAGAAATCTAGTTAATCAAGGAAAATATTCTCCTTTCTCCCAAAATCATTAAATATAACAATAAATTTACCTATTACTAACAACTTAGTAGTCAATTAATTTTTCCAAATCTTATTTTCTTTTGCTATCCCATTTTAATTAATAAAATTTGCTTCATTACTTCTATCAAGCCATTCACATTGCCCCCAATTTTATTACAAAAACCTAAACAAAATCATAAAACCTCTATCATTTTCATTTATTAAGAAATTGCTTCCATTCCTCATAAATTTATTCCAATTCTCTTTCAATATCCTCCTCTTCAAAAATATTTTTTTAAAATGCTTTCTCCCATTTCAGCATAAACTACATCTGCAATCAAAATCCCTATTCCACTTTCACCATGTTTTTCTGATATTTAAAGTTCTCATCCTTAAACTATATATAACTCATAATTCATTTTTTTAAAATTCGTGTTCCTTTTTCATATATCTAATCAACTTATCTATCCTTTTTTCTCACTTCTCATAATTATATGCTTATAATACATTTTCTACATATTTATCTAATTATTTATATAAATATTGAAAATAAACTTCTATTAATATGGCATATTGAAAAACTGTACATTACGGATTTTTTCTTTTAACAAAAATGTTAAATAGAAAAGAACATGAAATCTTCCATATGAAAATATAGCAGAATTAGGTTATATTTTAATAAACAGAAAATATGTATTTCAAGATTTTAAGATTCTTAACAGATTCAACACAAGCAGTGATCGTCAATTAGTAAGATATAAGATATGTATTAGTACAAAACCAAAGAGATAAAAACTATTAAGAAAAACAGTATTAAAGCTTGATATTCATAATTTTCAGAAACACTCCAATAAATTTAAACTAGAACTTGCAAGATTGTTTTAAAATATGAACAAATTTTGAAAATTGTTCAAACTTTAATGAAATCAATAAGAAGATAACAGATGCAATATTAAAGATTGCATGAAAAATAACTACTACAAAAAGCATAAATTTTTCCAATAAATTTTCTACTAAGACAATAGAATAGATGAAGAAAGGAAGAATTTTAAAATTTTTTAAAAATGTTTCATTAAAAATAATTGAGTATCTAGAGTTTTTGAAATAAAGATATAAGAAAATATAATTGTGAATTATCAAGGAAAACCATAGAAGAAAATAAATTTTGAAAGTTTAAAACAATATCTTGCTATCGGAAAGAAAGTCATTTATGCAGTAAAAAGAAAAGATGAAACTATTAATAAAAAGAGAGATGACATCATGAAATGTTTGAAAGGGTTCTATAAAGAATTATATATTTGTCGAGCAACAAAGTATTATATACTTCTGAATTTCCAGCATTTTAATGAAGAAGTGATACATGCAATTGAATCTATAAAGATAGAACAACAATGGGAATTATAATTGATTTCTTAAAAGATGAAAAAATAGTAAAAATGTTGGCAAAGTTAAATATCAAATGTCTAAATGATAAAGATATACCAAATGATTCGAATAATGCAGTAATAATATTGTATTTAAGAAAGATGATAAAAAAGATATTAGAAATTAGTGGTATTAGTTCTATATAAAATTTTTATCAAGATAATTACAACTCATCTCTAGAGAACTTTTGGACTTTAATCAATCTATAGGTTTTAGCATAATTGATCATAAAATATTGACAGAACTTATAGAAAAAATCAATGAATATAAGTTGCCACCATGCTTTGGATTAATAGATTATGAAAAGACATTTGATTCTATAAATATTTCTTTCTATGGTGATAAAAGCATTGGATCATCAAAATATAAACCCAGGATACTGCCACATTTTGAATAATCTTTACCAAAATGCATCAGCAATGATTAGATTATATGGTGGATAATTATGAAGATTAACAATGAAAAGAATGCATAATAAGGTGATTCCATATCTTCAAAACTTTTTACAGCAATTTTACAATAAATATCTTGTGGATTAAAATGGATAGCAAATGGAAATTATTTAAGTCATCTAGATTTTGTGAAAGATGTGATTGTTTTTTGAAAATAATGCTCCAGAGTTTCAGGAAATGTTAAAAAAGTTATCAGATGAAAATAAAATTAAAGACAAATGCTAAATGATTAGAGTAATATTCAATGGATTTTCTCAGAAGAAAATTGAGATTGTTAATCATGAATTAGAAGAAAGTAACAATTACAAATACCTTGATCAGATTATGAATTCAGATGGAAATGTAATGGATAGAATTAATCATAGAAATAAACTTGAATGGAGTACTTTTGGAAGAAATAATTTAATATTAAAAGAAAAAAATGCCTATGTGTTTAAAAAAGATTTTAATAGATGTGTTTTACCAGTTCTTTCTTATCGTTGAAGAGCAATATAGAAATTTCAATTCACTCAATGAAGTATGGAAAAATATGTGTTAGGAATAACAAAAAATAAAAAAACAATATATGGGTACTCAGTGAAAGAATTAAAAAATAAAAATAGAGCTGGATTGGACAGATTGTTAGATGAGATAATAATAAAAAGATAGTTGAAGTCTGAAAATGAATCTCAAGAAATTGTAGAAAGATCTAAAAGGGACTATACATGAAATGCAGGAATGAAATAAGAAAGTTTGTAGAAGCGTTGTGGCGAAGAGAAATTGGAGACTGAAGAAACTATTAAATTTGGAAAAATATTCATTCTGCAATAGATTGATAATGGCTGAAAATGATGATTGTAAAACTTTTCTTGCCCAAAGTGTTTGTTACTCTCTTCCCATAATTAAATTACACATTATTTTTATTATTTTCATTCATGCATTGTATATAATTTTATTTTTCCTTGTAAAACAAATATTTATCCTATTTCCTTGTAAACAGTACCAATGCACATTTACTTATTTCTTTTTGTATACTATTAAAAATATTCTGAGTTCTTAGACTATTACAAAGCAAATGTTTAAGCAGGTACTATCACTCCTTTCCAAAATTTTAATTAATCCTTCTATTTTTTGCTTTTCTTCTTAGCTTTAAATCCCAAATATCTGTATAATTCGTTTTTTCCATTGAATAAAATATTTAAATCCAATAGTTTTCCACTTTTCATGAAATTATTTTCCATTTTCATCCTTCTTAGTTTTATCTTTCCCTTTAAATACTAGAATCGTAGATTTTTCTTTTTTCTGCTCTGTACTTCTCTAATAATAATCCCATATCTTTTATATTATTCCATATATCATAGCATTGGCCGGAAGGTGAATCCGCTTCAACCGTCTGCAATGCTTGACATATATCTTTTATATTATTTTGCCAAAAATGACAGATCCACACACAAAAAAAGTCTCCTCAATATATATTCTATTGATTTCAATTATAGGAATCTCCACTCCCACACCAATTTTTCTATTCCAACTTCCAATTCCCTTAAAACCAAAACAAATTATAAAGATAAATAAAAATGGACACCTTTGTTTCAGTCTGATTTCATATTTATCTCTCAGTGATTCTATATCCCCAACTGGTATTTATAAAAATTATCTTGTAAACACTCTTCATAAATTTTAACTACTCTAAATTTACTATCAGAATTTTCAAGGCTTCTGCGCAATCTACTTCTACCCAACCTATCATAAATCTTTTCCATATTTAAAATGGCAAAGTATAGTAGTTTAGTTTCCTTATAAAACATTTTAAACAAATGAGATACAATGAATGAATGAGCCTTTATCTTTCTCCTAAAATTTCCCATACCCTTTATATAATAATATAATTTTTATATCTTTCTATTCATCTTTGAATTTTATATCAACTATAAATTTATTAAAACCAAACCTCTCATATCTCCCAATATTATAACTTCAGCCAGCATATTCTCAAGTCCAATTGTTTTTTCCTTTTTCTATTTACCTATGGTTTTATTCAATTCAACATCCATCATTATAACTTCTCACAATTTAAGTTCTTTAATAAATCATATTCACTTACCAAACCTCTATCATCCACAGTTTTTATTACAAATTCATTAAACAGTTTTTGGAATTTTTTCCTATTCTCACAGTCTCTTCCCTTTTTTTTTGCATTTAATAATATAGCATATTTTTCTTATTTATAATGCTTATACATCTTCAAAAGTTTCATAGCTTTTCTTCTCATAGTGCTTAATCTATTAATTTCTTATTAAGATCTTATTTCCATCTTAATTTTATTCTAATCATTTCTTTTTACCTTAAGCAATTATTCCACATAAATTTAATCTCTACACTACTTTCTTTTATATTTTCTAAAGTTTTCCCTCCTCTACTTCTAAATACTCATTTGTGCCATTTTCTTCATAACTTCTAATCAATATCTGCTATGTCTAACTGATCTAAGACAGCACTTCCCAAAAATACAAATCACCACTACACAGTTAATATTTAGATAATTTAATGAACGATTCTTAATAGCATTTTAACTATTTACATAAATGTGATTATTTTTACATAAGACCTGAAGGCACACATAAATAATAACGTAGATCAATATGACCTGTAAGAGTCCTAGCTGACTGTTCCCATGTTCGGAGGCTAGCTCTCGGCACCTGAAGTGACTGTGCCATGGGAAACGATCTGCTCTAATATATGTCAGTTCGCACAGGTGAAGCTCTAAGAATCAAGTGAAGTTTTCTTGATCCAATTCGTGTAGAAGCATTCATTGTTTTTAATCACTGAAGTTGATTGGCTCGTACTCCCATCCATCCACTCAGATGATTCTTCATTTCAATGCTCCATACAAAAATTTATATCGTTATTTCAGACTTTAATTAATGAGTTATTTCAGTTTATCGTTTATCATATTAAGGAAATCTAAACACAAATTCCTTTAATTGTTTTATTTCATTAACAACGTATTCTATCCTCATTAATTAGACTGTTATTACTCCTTAGAAAATAATCTTTTTCTAATATTAAAAGTTATAAATCTTTTACTTACTATTTTAAAAGAATCAGTCTTAAAATTCTTTAATTTATTTAAACATTATTTTTTCTAATTAAGTTTATACCTATATATGTATGTGCATTTAAGCATACACATACATATCAACATCTTTTATAATTCTTTTCAAGAAAATATAAAACTTAAATTTAATCTTCTTATCCATCATTAAATCAATTTTTCTATAAATTTCATTACTTAATTTTTCAGCTATCTCTAACTCTATTAATATAAAATTATGATCATTACTACATCCCTTTTCTTATTCATCAAACATTAAAATTTTTTTTTAATCTTTTCTAATTCCTCGTTATTTATTAGCACACAAATAAATATATTTCACATTCTACCTCAATTATGTTAACTTCCCAACATATATTTTACTCAAATTCACAATTTTCAATTCACCTTTCTCACATATCCATTTTAATAATATTCCATTCATATTTATCACTTTATCAATTTCATTAATTTCATATAATCTACAATCAATATTTTACAATTATTCTTTATAGATTTATTTAAACAGTTCAAATACTCTCATTACACTCTTTCACATCTTCTCAAATCCCAGTAGATAAATATATTATATACCCATTTTACTTTATCCAATTTCTATCTAACAAATGTTCTTAATAAAATTTCTTTCAGAGATGTTTTTCATAACAATATCCGCTGCATCCCTTTCTTTCTTCATTTCATTTATTTAGCCCTTTTGTAAACATTTCTGGAAAAAAAAAACAACTTTTTTTTATCCCATAAATGTGTTAACTCTGATACTGCTAACAAATTAAAATTTTTCTCATATAAAAACTTCTTCCAACTCTTCATTTATTTATATTTCTGCTTTCTTACATATTTATAAAACAAAATTTTTATATTAACATCATTCATTCTTTTTTTTTTTAAATATTTTTTTTCTTATAACTAATTTCATTAATGCTCTGTAAAAAATTCTTTTGTATCCTTACATCATTTATCATAATATCTTAGGTCTATTTTTTAGTTTATTCATATTTCATAAATATATATTTCCTCTTTATGTCTAAATCCAACACAGCAGCTTTATTCTCATCAACATATGTTCTCCATTTTTAATTTAATGAATAATATAAAATTTATTATAAATTAACTCACCTAATATTGTCAGTCCTCTCTACCATATTTAAAACAACCCTTTTAAATAAATCTCTATTTCTAATGAATAAACCTCACAAACACACAAAAAATAACCATTATTCTTATACAAATGTTTTAACTTCAAATTAACTTATCTGTCTATTTATCTTCAAACTAATTATTCCATTCTCAAAATGACTTTTCTTTTGTCTATATTCCTATTTACATCATTTGTCTTTATTAATATTATTCCATTATTATATTTATTTATTTTTTGTAATAACACAATATCTAAAATCCCAGTAACTGGTAGACATATCCTTACATTCTTTTCTCTATCTATTCTAAGCACATATTATTATATTACCTATTCCATGAGTGCTACCTATTGCAAGTTTGAGTAATCAATAGATATGAGATGCTAGTGCTTATTAAATTCATACCCAATGCTATTTCATTCATGTCCTTATGCTAATTTCTGGCTTATGGTATCTTGTCAATAAACACCAGGATTTTTTTTAGATCCAATGCATCTTCCATCTAGCAGCCACCTTTTACTCTTTTTTTAATTTTATTATCAAGTCGTCAGCCTGAAATTCAAAACAATATATTTTGAATCCAAGTCAATTTGCTTGCATACTTATATAATTCAAATACTAACTCAGTAATCATAAATTTTAGTGTTCTCAGTTTTAAAACAACTGTAGGCACTTTTATCCCTTGAGCGGTATTGATTTAAAACCCAAAGCATTACTAAACGCTATTAACTATTATTTTTGATGATCCAAGCTCATAATAAATGGCAACACAAGTAGAATAAACAGTTCGCTCCTGTAAAGCACTGTAGAAGGTAGAAACCCATGATGCTCTTTGGTTTCATGGGCATCTATTGACTTATATATTTAAGATTATGTTACAGATATGTATACTTACATGGACTCAATATATCAACTTAATTATCAATTCAGATATAGAAAAATAATAAATGTGAACATACATATATGATTACTCTAGCTTGCTGTGTGTGGCAATATATATAGTGAGTTTGCCTGTTTTAACAACAGTTATACACAAGCATAAGAGGAGTGATCATGTGATGTTTATTGACCTAAAACCAATCCTGCCTAATAGGATAGTGGTGGCTATGGTTATTAAAGAACCAAAAACACCAAAATGTATGGGTACTGAACTGGGTTCAGGCCCATATGACTATATAAGCTGGTGGGCTTGGATTGAAAACATTAAAGTGTTTTCAGTTTAAGACTCACAGTTTTGTAGTTAAATGGAGATAAAAGGTGGTTGCTGGAGGGTTGCTTTAGATCCTAAGATCTAGATGCAGTGCTCTCAGATCCAAGGCTCCTCACTGACGAAGGCCATAAGCCAGAAACTAGTCTGGGTATGTTGGATGAATAGGCAATAGATGGGGATTTTATGCACAAGCCTTCTGGCATCCCTTGATTACCCTAGCTTGCTGTGTGTGGCAATATATATAGTGAGTTTTGCCTGTTTTAACACATATACTCTAACATCATCACATTTTCACTTAAATATAGTAATTGAAAATATTAAAAATATTGACGTTTTAAATAAAAAATTGTTATACAATAAACAATGTTTGTTTTTCTACTATTTATTAAATATTCTGACAAAGTTATGAAAAAATATTTATTTAAAAATAAGAAATATATATATATTTAAGTAATCTTGTTGCAAGCAGATAAAATACAAATTTTAATTATTTTAAAATAAATCAATCATAATTATTTTTTGCAAAAAAAATAAACACTCGTGAAATTTCTTTCCAATTAGAAATAAATAATTATCATTCAAAGCATATTTTAGTCAAATTATTTTTATGAATTAATTAGCTTATAAATATTTTCAGATTTTTTAATAGAACAAATTTGAAATGGCAAAATATATATATACTAATGCTATATGAATAATTTGGAGTTTTAAAAATCAAAATAATCATACTGATGAAAATCTTTCAAATTCCGTATTAGTCTTCTCTATGTCATATAACTGTCTCTTTGGGTAAGAAACAAATAATTGTAGTAATTATATTTACAAAGATCATTACACAATTCAAACCATTTTGTAATTATTGTATAATCATTAATTGATCAGGATATTTTAGGGAAAAGAAAAATTATTTTTAGGACAAGTGGAAAAGAGAAATTAAATTTGTTAGTTTTAATTGTGTCTGAAAAATACTATTGGTAAAAATTATATATAACTGGCCGAAATCTATTTATAACATTAAATCATACTATTTATTTGACCATATATCAGATAAATTCAAACAATTATAAAAACTAAGATTTATTAAGTTATAAAATTATAATAGAAAAATAAAAAAACGAGCAATTTTTATCATTCTACTGCTCTAAAGCCATTTATTGCAAACTTGAGTGATAAGTGGTTACCAGATAGTAATGCAGTTTTCTGAGCTACAGAAAGGAGTTTGCTGTTAACTGAAAGGAGACTTTTTGAGGTCTTAATGAAACCAAGCAGGACAAATTTCTAATGTTCACCCTGTATATTTCTGCAGCTATTATTACTATATTAGTATTTATGGAGTATATGATCAGTAAAGAGTTGCCCACCAACATGCATCAGTTAGCATGGGAAGTTTATTGGTTTTTAATCTCTAAATTTAAGATCAATAAAAAAAACCATGGATTTTCTTTTCAGTTACCTGATAGTTCTTAATAAAAATAGCAGTTGAGTTTTGTTGAAGGTAAAATAAATGTGTGTGAGTGAACTTTTTTTTTTTTAACTAGATAATTGCAATAATGACAGACAAAGTTAAATTATGGCTCTTATTTTCAGGAGCCCGTAAAATCAACAGTTGGCCAAAAGGCGAGGATGCTAAGAACGCTGATTGTGAACTCAGGCAGCCATTTGCTGATGACTTTTAGTTAGATGTTTACAATTCTAGATCACTTGGAAGTGAAGGAAGATTGCATGACTTGAAAAAAGAGGTATATAATATTAAATAATACAGTACTGAACTTTGTAAAGTTAGAAGAAAAATTGAAGAGACAATTGATTTAAGAAGTGGATGAGCAACATTGTTGAGATTGATGATGTATCAGATAGTGATGAACTGTTTGCAATATTATAATGCAGTGTGCACAGATATGAATATACATGTATATTTAGATAGTTGTAAATAAACATTTTATTTATAGTAATTACCACTGTACACTCATGAATAAATTATTCTTTACTAATGCATTCTAGAAAATCTACATACTGTTAGTGTGCTTGACTTTCTTAATATATGCTAATTTATTCAGATTACGCAGAAGTCACACTAATACACAATGGCATATTATCTAGCTAACTGTGAGGAAAATGGACTGTTATAAAATATGCATGTATAGAATTATTACATACCCATTTATTGAGGATAATTCTATAATAGAGATTACCTTCTCCAAAAATTAATATTTAGTTTTATTCCATTACATATATATACTTTGTTATGAATGAATAAATTCTTGTTTGGTTTGTATAAATGTTTTTTTTTTTTCTGTTTTATTATTGATGAGCCCTGTCTGGTATTGTAAATAATATTCCCAGGGTACACAGCAGACTGACCCAATCTGCAGGATACCTGAAGTTTACAGCAGATTGCTATAGTTGAAGGAAAAAGCTACAGAAACTGTAGTAGACTGGTGCTGTTGACAATTGGTAAAGGATACTAGCTTTGACTATGAAGTAGCTGAACTTCTATACACAATGATATTAAAGAATAATGCTATAAGTGAATTTTATGTCAATAATCGAAGAGGTTGATGCCTTTATGTGGAACACATAAAGAGGTATACGTTGATGAATAGTATAGACAAAACATGTTCCGTGAATCCACAAAAAAAAAAATTGTAAAAATAATAATAGATAGCTCTGTACTATTGTAGTCATAATTAAACTGCCCACATACTTGGTTATGTAATTCATATATTATTTAGATATCAGGTAAACATTTATTTTAAAATATCCTATTATATATATAAAAAAAAATGTTTTATTGCTCTTTTCTACATTTTATCTTTGTGAATTAGGTTTTTCGATATTAGTCAACATAAAAACAAAAAAAGTGAAAGACTTGAACACTTAGAGCAGGAAATGTGAGTGGCATTGTTATTCATTCGTCCAAATATTTCAGAAATTTGGGAAAAATATCAAGTATACATTTCACATTAAATTTATTCTTTAGTTTATTAAAAGTTTTTAATTTGGTTTTAATGATTTTTTAAATATAATAATCATAATATAATAAAAATAATATGTTCATGTAACTACAACAAGCAACTTGTTTTATTTCCTTCCTTATTACTCTCCTATATAGCGTACTTTAAAAATTTAAATTTCCCATAAAATTTCTATACATTCTTTTGATAATTTGATGTTGTTGATGAGTCACCTCTGTAAAATATTAAGTAATTTTGAATTTTTGTATGTTAGTGTTCCGCATGAAAAATATTAAGTGAAATATGTTCCACAATTCTACAAAGATTGAGAACCACTGGTATAGAGTTGTAGTGATTATAGATATAGTTAGTTTAAATAATATGCAATAGAGAAAGCTAGAATATAACTTTAAAAAAAAAAAAAATTTTTTTTTTGAAAAATTTTAGGTGTAAAATAAAATATTAATAACAGAAGAATGAATAAAAAAAATAAATAAATATTATATATGATTTAAAAATTAAAAAGAATATTTTTAGTAAATGAATTAATGTTGAACAGAGAAAATATAAAGATCAAAAAATAAGTATTTTAATAATTTGGTGATAATAAAATTGTTTTAATTTACAAGGAATATTAATAATTAGGGGATTATTACAATATAATAATAAATTAAATTAATGATTGTTCATGGATATATATACATACAAATAGGAATACGCATATATAACATATATTTATTTCAATTTAATGTCATATATTTTATATTATTAGGATTATTTTATTTGATTTTAATTTCATTTTATCACATTCAATTTATTTTAATTTTTATTGTTTTATTTTCATTTATTTTTGTAATTTTAATAATTATGTCAGATTATGTCTGTATATATACTGAACCGGATTCCCCAAATTTACTTGATTGTACATCTTTATTATCTTATAGCTTATTTACTACCTTTTAATATCTTGACTTTAACTAAACTTATTATCATGCTTAATACATAATTTCATATACTACGGGAACAGAACAGCTTTTCAAGCAGAAGGGAGAATATCATTGATAGCATAACTATCAACGATACCCATAGCCAGATGGGCTATACGAAGCATAATATGACCACCTTCCCTGACTGTGGCCCCTCTTGACTGCTGGAAAAAACCCCTGCCATCCAAAGCATTTTTTGTTTTGAGAATCAAACTCAGGCTTCCTTTTTTCGTTTTAAACACTCCAATTTTTGTGCTTTCATCTGATTTTAATCTAAATGCTTGAGCCTGCTCCAATATCAGTTTATATGCCATACCTTTTTTGATGGCCATTTCATAACTTAGCTCCATTTCAACTAGCAATTGTAGTCAGAGCCTATCATCAGACATGCCCCAAAGTAGCTGGTCCATTAAAATTTCATCGATGAAATCATAATAGTAATAATCCTTAGCCAATTTCTCTCAATGCCAGATTGTATTCATTAATTTTCTCACTACTAAGTTGCTTCCTATTTCGGAGAGCTAATCTAGCTATGTAGCGAAAGGGATGGGAGCTAAACTGATCACTCAACCCCTTCTCGGGCAAAGGAACTTCAAAATTTTTATGGATAACCTCAAGACTCTTTTCCTGCCAAAACACATTAGGGCTGCTATTATTTTCTTATTGTCCTCAATCCTATTCAAGGTGAAATTTTCAATCTGGGTTCTATATAATGGCCATTCAGACACGCTGCTGACGTCAAATTCACCTAAGCTGTTCTGCTCTAACATCGACATAATTTCAAGTTGCTTTGTGACTGCGCCATTTATTTGCTATCTACCCAGTTATGGTTGAGCAAATTTCAAATCTGGATAATTATTTTAAAGTAAAACAAACCAACTAATTAGCATTAGATCTTTTATTAATGCATAGTAATTACAAAACACAACAATTATGAGTAAATGATTAATATTCGCTTCACCAACCCAATATACATATGCCCAACTAAATTACAATCCAATCTTCCCTCAATCTACAATAGTAGAGTAAAACCCACAGTATCTTCACTGAATTAAGAGCTTATAAACTCTCAGAGAACCGCTTAGAGTGCTTTAAAATCATATTAAGACCAATGCGGTCTGTTTTAACTCTAGTTGGCTAGATTCATCTACAGGCGCTGAAAACCTAATCCCATGTTTGAAGTCCCATTCTCGTCTCTTCCTCTCTGAAATATTAACACTGCTGCTCACTTATTTCCCATGTTTGAAGTCTCGTTCTCTTCTCTTCCTTTCTGAAGTATTAACATTGCTGCTCCCTTATTTCCCAGATGTGCAAAACGGATTTGTTTGGTTAACAGTTCTTTCAGTAATCTGATGGTTTAAAAAAATGCATCATTAATTATTTAATTTAATTAATAGTTTGGCGTTATTAATTATTTGTAGTGTGTCAGGTTTGATTATTTCACTTTAATACTATAAACTCTATATACATTTCCCCCCATTTATATAATTGCTAAATATTTATTACATAATGTGTGTGTGCGTGCCTTTACTGGCTTTAATTTACACATATATAACATATGCAAATTATATTTTTAAAAAATGCATGCAATCTCAAGATAATTCATTAAATTTCACAATATGATCAGAAACAGTTATTCTGAGCATCAGTGCTAATTGTATTATATGGAAGAGAAATTTTTTACTAAAACTAACAAAATAGATTACTATAGTATTTGATTTAATACCACTATTGTAGGCATACATTTAATTAATATTAAACTTTTAAGAAGTTACTGCATATTAAAATCTTTTATTTTCAGCATAAAAAACTTGATTTAGATGCTCTTATCATTTTTTTTTTTTTAAAGTGTCATAGCATCGGCCGGGACGCGAACCCGCAACCCAGGCAACTGCCTGCAAGTGCAAGGCAGTCGCGCTGACCTCTCGACCACTAATGCAAGACAGATGCTCTTATCATTCACCAATAGATTATTAAAATAATCATTATTTGATACTTCAGTTTATACTTTTTTTGAAGATTTAAATCTACAGTTGGAACTTTATAATCCATTAGTATATACATTTTTTCTAGTTATGAATTGAAAAATTATATTAGAAATAATCAACTTTAGTAATTTTATAACACTGCCAATCTGAGAATAGATTTGAACAGTTCTTAGAACATAACCTTAAATAATTACCATAGTAAATACATAATGTTAATAATTAATATAAGTGATTCTGTACATTATTTCTCTTTTTTAGAAAACAATAAAAATCCATTTTAGAACAGATTTTATAATTTTAACAGGATAAACATCATGCAAGTTAATGATTGTTATTGTTTCATTTGGAGAGATAAACTATTCTCATAATAAATTTCAATAACCAACCAATTTTAAAGATTTAAAATATAGCAAATAAAATATGAACTTACTTTTGAAATGATAGAATTAATGAAATTTTCTGCAATACCTTTCCCTTTTAGAACAAGGGGAGTAATAATTTGCTGGGCTTGTGCAACACCTGCCATCACATCCTAAAATACAAAGCATTTATTATATTTTGAAAAATTTATATCAAAATAGTAAAGATTTATATTTTACAAACATAGTTTATAAAAATAGAAAAAAATATATTAAAGTAAATTTAAATTTCATTGAAATGTAAGAGTATTAGTACAAGAAATGATAGTATGACATTATTTCATTAATATTCATAAAAATGAAATCAAACATGATATATATAATTACAGAATTACTGAATAATAATTCGTATAAAACAGAGAAAGGCTGATGTTATATGAATAAAATCAGACAAGAGTGATTTCATGTAAAAATCAATCAAAAATATGAATTACAAATTTCAGTATTTAAAATTATTAAAAGATGAGATAAATGAACTGATTGACGTTAAGTGTTGTTAGCGGGGAGGTCAGTGCAGCGGTCTTGCAAGCAAGCAGTTAGTTGCAGACGGTTATTGTGGGTTTGCCTCCCGGCCGATGCTACGACATATGAAAAAAAATGAACTGACTGATCATTCCGTTTGCTTTCCAGCTATTTGATCATCATTTATAAGTTGTCTATAAAACAGATCTTGCATATCAATCCAGATTACTTTCTCTAAGTACCCTTATCAATTATTCTGTTGAAAAAGGTCATAAAAATTTCATGCCTTAAGAATATCTCAACTTCTTTTTTTCTATGTTTATTTCTCTTATCACAACATTACTTTCAACATGTCCATATTATTTAATAAAATCACTATATATTTTTTAAAAAATAGTTGTTTAATGACAGTATTTGTGTTGGAACTCATCTTAGGCTTTCTTATATCTAATATTATTTGATCTAAATATTGTTTTAGTTTGATCAATTTTATCAAAAATTAATTAAAAATTTTATTTAAAAAAAAACATTGAGAGTATTTAATATAGGGTATATGAGCACAGACTTTCACACCATCCATCTCTCTCCACTCTATCTAATAACACTGATACACCTAAACACATATATGCTGAAAAGATAAATAATCACCAATATATGTATTTCATGCTAAACCAGCAATCATCAGTTGGTCCAGACTATCATCTTTACACACATATATAGTATAAGTGCTCAGATATATTAAGATAGACTATCCTCATAGTTTAATGGACAGGCTTCAATCCACACACTCCAACTCTTCAACCGTCCATCCAATTGAAAATCTGATGATGGAATGCTCAAAGGCCACCCTGAGGCCGAGATTATTGTCACACCCATGTTGACCTAAGGTCAATCTGAACCCCACATGTACAGGACATAATCAATTTAATACATATGCAAGGATGGGCAGACATCTCTATAATGTAATAACTGAAACACAGGCTTGTTATATACCTGTGGATATATATATGTAATATAGGGTATATGAGCACAGACTTTCACACCACCCATCTCTCGCCACACTATCTAATAACACTGATACACCTAAACACATATATGCTGAAAAGATAAATAATCACCAATATACGTATTTCATGCTAAACCAGCAATCATCAGTTGGTCCAGACTATCATCTTTACACACATATATAGTATAAGTGCTCAGATATATATTAAGATAGACTATCCTCATAGTTTAATGGACACTTCAATCCACTCCACACTCCAACTCTTCAACCTCCATCCAATTGAAAATCTGATATGGAATGCTCAAACCCCCTGAGGGAGATTATTGTCACACCCATTTGACTAAGGTCAATCTGAACCCCACATGTACAGGACATAATCCATTTAATACATATCAAGATGGGCAGACATCTCTATAATGTAATAACTGAAACAACTTTTATATACCTGTGGCTATATATATATTAATATAGGGTATATGACACAGACTTTCACCACCCATCTCTCTCCACTCTATCTAATAACACTGATACACCTAAACACATATATCTGAAAAGATAAATAATCACCAATATCGATTTCATCAAACCACAATTATCAGTTGTCCAGACTATCATCTTTACACACTATATAGTATAAGTCTCAGATATATATTAAGATAGACTATCCTCATAGTTTAATGGACACTATCTCGCCTCAGGGTGGCCTTTGAGTATTCCATCATCAGATTTTCAATTGATGGCGTTGAAGAGTTGGAGTGTGGAGTGGATTGAAGCTGTCCATTAAACTATGAGGATAGTCTATCTTAATATATATCTGAGCACTTATACTATATATGTGTGTAAAGATGATAGTCTGGACCAACTGATGATTCTGGTTTAGCATGAAATTATATTGGTGATTATTTATCTTTTCAGCATATATGTTTAGGTGTATCATTTATTAGATAGAGTGGAGAGAGATGGGTGGTGTAAAGTTGTGTCATATACCCTATATTACATATATATGCACAGGTATATAACAAGCCTGTGTTTCAGTTATTAATATAGAGAGTCGCCCATCCTTCATATTATTAAATGGATTATGTCCTGTACATGTGGGGTCAGATGACCTTAGGCAACATGGGTGTGACAATAATCTCGGTCTCAGGGTGGCTTTGAGCATTCCATCATCAGATTTTTAATTGGATGGCGGTGAAGAGTTGGAGTGTGGAATGGATTGAAGCCTGTCCATTAAACTATGAGGATAGTCTATCTTAATATATATCTGAGCACTTATACTATATATGTGTGTAAAGATGATAGTCTGGACCAACTGATGATTGCTGGTTTAGCATGAAATACGTATATTGGTGATTATTTATCTTTTCAGCATATATGTGTTTAGGTGTATCAGTGTTATTAGATAGAGTGGAGAGAGATGGGTGGTGTGAAAGTCTGTGTCATATACCCTATATTACATATATATAGCCACAGGTATATAACAAGCCTGTGTTTCAGTTATTGAGAGTATTTGTTTATTGAATGATAGTCTGCTTGAGAAGTCAAATATTTTTGATCATCAAAAGGGG
Organism: Epiperipatus broadwayi; assembly: GCA_028023455.1. Classification (NCBI taxonomy): domain Eukaryota; kingdom Metazoa; phylum Onychophora; class Udeonychophora; order Euonychophora; family Peripatidae; genus Epiperipatus; species Epiperipatus broadwayi. The sequence goes on from JAQFVV010006330.1 coordinate 1,440,256, forward strand.
AGGTTGCTCTATGAATTCATTCAATTGGCAAAATTGATATTTCCTGTTACTCCTCTTCTTTATTTTCCTCAACTGAAAATCGATCTAGAAATCTTTTATACTGAAATCAATCTCCATTATCCTGTTCTAACTACATTAATAATTATAGTATAAATATATATGTATATATTAATAGACAAAATGAAATTTTCATGAAAAAAAACCAAACAATAAAAAACATTAAAGAGGCAATATTTATTTATCAATATGTTAAATTATTGAATTAACAGAGGGCAAAAATCAAACTTCACCAGTCTTGGAGTAAGTACCATAATAACATTTGATTTCATGCATGATCAGTTGAAAATTATTATGTTAATGCATTAGTGAATACAATTTATATTCCTAATATTACCTTAATATAGAATCTATTGATATAGATTATTATTTCTTTTTGACTACTACTATATATGTAATTAAACCATTCCCATCAGGTAACAAATAAATAAGACTTGTATGTATAGCAAAGGTCAAGAATAAAATGGACTATTTATTCTTTAACTTAAGCTTTTGCTGTTTATAAGCTTAATTTTGCCAATGGTGAAAATACAGAATGAATTTAATTTATCAAGCAGATGAATATATGACATTAATAATTATTAAAATAATAACTTATTAGACAAGAATATATACAAAATCCAACTTCAATAATATTATTTTAATAATGTTGGCAGAAATAAGCTTATAAACACCAAAAGCTGAATAAGTGGTCCATTCTATTCTTAATCCTTGCTAAATATACAAAATGTTATTTATTCATAGCATAGATGGAATGGTTTGCTCTTCTTAATTACATATACATTAAACTATGTTAATTTCATGTTTCTACATAGATATTGTACTGTTAAGGGAACCCCTTTCCACTTAACTCTAATTAGATTAATCTTCATACATAAAAAGCAGATAATGATAACAATAATTAAACCTAAAAATGGGTTATATTTCACAATCACTTCCTCAAATTCAATAGCGGGGATTTAAAATAGGCTTTATCACCCAGAAGTAATTTGTTCCTAATGAAATAATGACAATGGCGGCATTTACAACCTTTATCTAGAGCCATCATTTCATTTGAAAAGAAAAATTCTGAATGGACCAATCTGAACCATTTCCATCTCTCCCAATTCCTGCTAATGTTTGTAATTTTCTCAGTGGTTAAGCATTAAAAAGAGATATAAAATGACATTAACAACTTCAATTTTATGAAATAACAACAATTTATTTTTATAAGATACTCCTGAACATATACATTTATTTCAGAATAAATTCTTAAAATTACCAAACATACAAATAAATAAATAAAAAATTTAATTACTAAAACAAAAAGAATAAAATAAAATAATACCTGGATTACACTGACCTTGAACTTATTAAAACAAAGCTTTTTTTCTTTTTGTTAAAAGTATAATGATATATAGCTAGCTTTATATTACAGACCACTCAAAGAAGTATGGAGAGATGCATGTTGGGAATAACAAGAAGGGATCGAAAACGTAATGTATGGGTAAGAGAACAAACAGGTGTTACTGACCTCATTGAAAAAATTAAAAGGCTGAAGTGGAGTTGGGCTGGACATATTGTTAGAAGAGATGATAATAGATGGACAATTGAAATTTTAAACTGGATGCCAAGAGATTGTAAAAGACCCAGAAAGAGACCACATGTGAGATGGATGGATGAAATAAGAAAATGTGCAGGGGTGATGTGGAGAAGAGAAGCTAAAGATAGGAAAAGATGAATTGAACTTGGAGAGACCTTCATCCTGCAGTGGATTGATAATGGTTAATGATGATATTACAGAATGAACATATCCAGTGGTATTTATTATTTTTCCATTTTGTAAAATTATTTAGCTGGGAAATTGTTTTTCTTTTCAGCATTCCTTCCTTAAATACTAAATCATTAACAATGATGGGGGCACATACTCTTCATAAGCATAGATGAGTTTTAATTTAACCAAGTGTGGCATTTATAAGTTGAGTTCAAAGCAGTCACAATAGATGGTTACATATTCATGGCAAATACATGTTGAGGTTCTAGCAACACATATTCTGTGGCTTTTTCACCAAATTAGTTAGCCATAAAAAAAGTTTTTATTTCTTGAAATTACCATTTATATTTAATAAAATAAATTTCCTTCCAGGGCAGTGATTATATAACTGAACAAAAATTATAATTAAAAAAAAAAAAGAAGCTTTTCCTGAATTTAGTATTGTATTTTCAATTATATCTCAGTGGACAATATTTTTAAAAAAATTTTCACTCTTTTTTTTTACTGCTAGACTGTTTGGATTTTTTAATTCAACTAACCCAACCCGCATTTTTTCAAAATCTTTCAAATTTTTTTTAACATTTTTGCTTTTAATTAAAAATAAATAATAGATTACTGTTTTTTTTTTAAAAAAATTCTTTTTAGTTCAATTATAATTACATTCCAGATTTTGTTTTTTGTTATCTACAAATCTAATCAAGTTTTTTTTTTTTTTTAAAAATATAGTTTTATATCTTAAATTTATTGAAAATATTTGTTTTTATTAGAACATCATTACCCGGATTAAATTCTTTGGTTGTCGTCGAATAGCTACTATATCCCAATGGATGGCACCATTTTCACACTAAAACACATAAAAATGCAGTTTCCGCGGCCGACACGTTCGAACCCGCATTTTGTATTATACAACTTTTTTGTTGTGCTACAGATTGCAGGCCACTATGTCGTGTCGCAATACAGCATGTATGTTTTACGCAGCAAATACATTTTCCGAATTCGCACACTTTATAAAATGGTTACGGCTTGGGGAGAGGGTGTGTTTTTTTGAATTGGATGGAAATGTTGTTTTCCTTGGATTTTTTTTTATTTTAAAGTATTGAAATGTTCAGATTTTGTAAAGTAATAATTAACAGACCTTTTACACCGTAGTGTATTGAAGTTTTAAGTAGTATATGTAGAGGAGATATATGTATAAAGTGAGTTGGAATTAGGTAACGAGTCAAGTAACGTACTGTTCGTAACATTCCATGAGACAAAGAAGTTGTAACGTGTGTATATTTTTGAAATAAAAAAGAGCGTTAACACAAAATATAAACATTTTATTATATATATTTGTCATTGTTTAAAAAAGTTTTAGTTTCTTTCTTTTCTCCGACTACTGTTATACTTTGTTGAATATAGTTTATGTTTATAATTATCATTTATTTTACAGATGCTAGTAAAAAAAAATATTTACAAAAATACGATTTTGATATTTTTTATTTTAGCATTACAAACAACAGAAAAATAACCTTAAACCTAACCATAACAACTTTTACTTTTAGTTGTCATTCTATTTGAAATAAGAAATAGCGGTAAACAACAAAAAAAAAAAAGCCGTAAAAATCTCCGATAGAAAATTGATTTTTCTAATAAAAAGCAAACTAAAAAAGACGAATCACCTTGTAATTTATTTTATTTTACATTTATTATTATCATTTAATTTGTATACGTTAATAAAAAATAATATTTAAAAAAGACGATTTTCTTTTGTTTTTATTTTCGCATTACAAAAAACACATCAAAATGATTATAATTAACGACTCGGGAATGATCATATTTTATAGTTTAAGCGTGAAAACTGCACCATCGAGTGGGATATAGTAGCTATTCGACGACAGCCAATTCTTTTATTAACATTTATTCTAGTAAGTTTTATAGATTTTATTTATGACTTTATTTAGTTAATCCTATCATATGATCATTACATATATGCACCTTTTAAGCAAATGCTATGAATCAGTGCATTCCATTTTATTCAATTAGTATTATTTTTTTAACAATTTTTAATAAGTCACTAAAATTGCTTAATTCATCAATATTATTTACGGTAGTTGTGAAGGGACAATACTACCACCGGTAGACAGCGCTGCACCACCATCAACAACCAGTCTGAAGCTTGCAAATAATAAATTTATATACAAAAGTGGCTGAAAATTGACAAATAAAAATGCCTAAGGCAATGTATATCCAAGAAATACATTGAAAATACAAATTATAAAAAAAAAACCAAGAAAATGCTATCACACATGTATATATTTAATACTAAATACTATTAAATACTCTCGTTTTTTTTTTGAAAATATACAAATAATTAAAATGGTTAAAATCACTTAAGGAATGCATTAATTACTATAATGAAATAAAAGAGAGGGAAATGGAATCAAACAAGATTCTTATCTTTTACCCTCAAAGTTTATATTTTGAAAAATAGAAATATTAAAGGTTAGAAATAGTAGAATTGTATATTAAGTTTAGGATTAGAATCGTAAAAAGGAAACATAAATAAAAGGGGAATCAAATGATGTAAAAATGTGATATTTAGGAGTTTTAAATGAAAGTATAAGTAGAAATTAGATTATGATAAAAGATAAAAGTCTGCTCTTCGAAATATACATTTTGACTAAATGAAATACGTATGTGAATGTGTGGATAAAGAAAAGGAAAATTTATTGCATGTTTAAATGAAAATAATTTTATTATAAAAAAAAGAATGTAAAACCCATGTTACAAAATATTATGAAATTAGAATTTAAGAAAAGAAATTTTATGTAAGCTGTAGAAGAAATATTAAAGTTAAAGGTGTGAAAAAAACCTATAAATTCCAATGAACAATAGATCAAGATAAGAAAGAAATTCTGGAGAGAGACATGTTTTTTTAATCAATGAAAAGACTTTGGTGGGAGAACTCAAGTTGAGAAGGAGAGTAGTAGGCCTTTGAGGACAGCAGACATAAAAAAAAAAAAGCTGAGTAAAAGATATCTTTGCTTAAGACTGACCAAAAAAAAAAAAAATTGAATGAATATAAGACAAATCTACTATATGAATGAATCTTCAAGAACGTGTGGCTAAGAGTTATCACAGGCTGGTTGATCCAAACCCGCCGTGCTTGTACAGTCACCTCACCATGAAACAACTGCCGGTGTAGCGCCTGCCTGATGATCCACCTGCCATCCCATTAACAACTTGGTACTGTGAAGCCACTGTGTATAGGAAGAAGAAATTTCATAAGAAAAAAGCCGGAGCTGAAGAATGACCGTCTACTAAAGACGTGGAGGAGTTCCACATGACGGCCAGCAGAACAGTAGTCAATGTCAAAAGAAAAAAAAAACCTAGGTAACATAAATGATTGACAAACATATATCACACGTGCACATATTCTTCACATACCATTATATGTAATTGCAATTCCAAATATTAGTGAGATAGACATGAATTAGACTCTTAAACTAATACTTGGAAGAAAAAAAAATTATAATTGACATCTTATTTCAATGTATTTAAGACATTCATATGATTTAAACACACACCTAACTATAGCATTCAATTTAATGATTTTATTGTACCTTTAAATATTTCATGTAATCTTTTTTTGTGTTATGTTTATTATAGTAAATATTTTATTAATAGATTATTCTATCTGTCTCGTCTTGTTTTTTTTTCACTATTCCAAATAGTTTAATATACCTGGAGGGTTTTATAATGAGTGCTTTATTTGAGTAGTAAGTAACACGTGTAGATAGTTGTACAGAAGTTATAATCCCATTAAATTTTATAAATTAATCAAGCGCTGTAACTCTGTGATAAGTGCAGCAGCCAAGAGATGTCTGGGCTGGAAAAATAATCTTGTGGCAATATTCGTATTGCTACAGGTTTGATCAGGTATGGATATAACCTTGGTTATATCTATATGTTCTCTCACTTGGAGTAGTGGAAATAATTCAAGTTTCAGATTTATTGTATTATGGTGCTGTAATCATTTTATTGGTATAGTTTATTGAAGATATGTTGTATATTGTCTGAAACAAATCGATAGATCTCACATTCCATTACAATATAAATATACATTAATATATCTAAATATATATATATTTACAATGTCTTTTTTAAAATTACATACCTGATTAGAAGAATTACAGCTAATATTGCGAGTGATGATTTTCTGAACAATAGTTTCGAGTGACATAATTAGTACACGAATGCCTAGTTGAAGCTGATTACACTTTTTAACATAATTGATAAGGTTCAAAGAACTATTCCAAAAAATATCAAGAAAATTGTTTAAGCTTGAAGAATTGTTACAGCAAGTTTCACTATTTTCATCATAAGTATTAGAATTTGATGGTAAATCATGTCCAGAATTTTCTTAAACATAGACAAAATAATAAAACTTGTTATATTATGTTTAAAAATAATTTTCTTTGTAATAACAATAAAAATATTCATTTTAGAATTTAAAAAAAAATTCAATTGATTAGATTTTGTAAAATAGATTCATGTTATTTTTTGCGTATAATAATTTTAAAACATTTGAAGACACTATAAAATGAATAAAAATTCATGATTTCACTAATATAATTATTATAGTAAATTAATATACCAGGAATAATAGAATCAATAGCTCCAATAACAATTTTATATGCTAAAGGAATGGCAACTGTGGAATCCCATACCAAACCATCTTCTTTAAACAAATGATCTAGGGTCCAATCTCTATACAAATTTCTGTCATGTTTGTCATATTCTTTAGCACTAACAGCTTCCTAAAATATATTTAAAACAAAATGTTTTATTTTGACTAATCAAAAAATAGAAAACAATTGTGCAAATCATAATATATGTTTTACCTTTATCACTTGACCATAATCTCCTTTCTCACAATGTTGATGAATGGAAGTGGCCAAAGCTGTATATTTACACAATTCTAAACATTTTAATAATGAATCTAAAATAATAAAAAAAATTTTTTTTTAAAAATATATTTTTGCTATATACATATAATAAAGTCTTCAAGATTAATAGACAATAAAATATACACAATTTATCAATAATCTTTTATAATATTTCATATTTTCAGCCTATCACTAACAATTCAACCATTTTCAGTAAAAAGCAAACATTAACAGCAGCCTGAAAACATCAAACAATATAAAGTATTATATTTCACTGACAATTATAAATAAAAAAAAATCAGTAACACCATATTTACATATAGAGAATTATGAATAAATATGATTTAATTTTGGAAACAGGAAATATACATGACCTTTATACTTAGAAACTCTGGAACTATAAGCATTTGGGAAACCTTAGAATATCGGCAAATCTAAAACAGTACTAATTGTATTAATCATAATATAATAATTGAAGGGTTTTGTTTGCAGCAAAATTTTGAAGAAAACCATCTTTATCAACTGTGTCTATCTTTAATACAATCAACTTTAAAGCAGCAATTAGAATCTATACATATAACAAAAATCCATATCTTATTTCTAAGTGTGAAAAAGTACAATCACAGAAAAATGTAATAAATTATGAGATAAAATTAATAATTCCAATTTAAATAACCTCACATTTAATAAAAAAACAAGCATGTAACACAAGTATAAATTAATGAAATGTCATGAAAAAATATATGATGCACAGAATACATTCTTTATAAAGCACACTAGTAAATAAAATTACAAAACTGTGAGTTTTAATTTTTTTACTGAATTTTTTAGAAAGTGACTAATACACAAATAAATGATTTTATTTAATATAGCCCTTTACAGAGAATGCTTTCGCACATGATTCATTTAACAGCATTTTATTAAATTACCATAGTTACATTACATATAAATTTGTTATTGTGAAAAAGAATGTTTAAAATAGAATTATAATTCTTGTCTAATGTAACTGTAAGGGTTATTGGTTTACAATATGCAACACATATAATAGTTGTAACTAATTAAATCTTTCATACTCTGAAATAAGATATACGACATCAATCTGACATTAATATAATTAACTCTAGTTGATATTGCTTTGTAGTTGATGATATTGAAGATGGGCACAGCTGCTAAATTTTTTTCAGAATTTATTTTTCAGCAGTCAATTATTACACATATCAGTGAAATTATTTTCTATGCTCTTTACTAAGAGTTTATATATTACATTATTTCTCAGTGCTTTATTAAAATAATATTACACATTATGTCATTACGGCCTTTATGATTATTACCTATTAATAAATGTTTCAGCAATCCTTTGTCAAGGCAGTACTATCAAAAGGACAAAATGAATATCCATTTACTAGTTTTGTCTATGATTTTAAATAGGCTAAAAATAGTAGTGATGACATCTTCATACAAATTGGCTAAGATTAATAAATAATCACTTTTTACAACCTTTCAAAGAAATTACGATACTTAAAACTATAAAATAGCTAAGTAGTCATTTTATGTAAATTACACCCATCACTGCCTCATATTTATGGATCACTAATAAAAATGTTATTGATCTACTTATATAAAGTTTATTTAAATTTCTAGGCAGATTTGTAATTTCACTCCATTATGTATCATCGCTAGTGTTGCTAGTTTATTTGAAATCAACGATAATTGCCAGGAAAAGGATTTTCATTTTCTGCCTATTTGTAGTATTGCCTTATTGGATTGTTAAAATATTTATTGGTTTTATATAAGCTTTAAGGCTGTGTTGGCATAAGTTACATATATTTATTGAATACATATTAATAATATGCATAATGTTAGGATAACAAATTTCATTTAAATTAAGTACATGCATATAAATGATTAAAATTAAAATTTATTATGATTTTCACCTGGCTTGCAGGCAGTCAAAGCTTTTGCAGCTAACTCATGGATGGTATACGATAAATCATTGATGAATGTACTCTCAGCTGACTCACCAGTTGCTAAAAAATGACAGAGAGTAACTGCAACATTATATAAAACTGCTACAGATTCCTCTGTCGTTAAACACGCAAAAGATTCACTAAAAAAATAAAAATAAATAAAAACAATGAAATCAGAATGATCAATTACTTTATATTTCTAAAAAAAAAAACCAAACAAATAAACCTGCAATTAATTTTGTTTGACAGATGTACATATGTGTTATACACAATTCTTGAATTCATTTTATATGTAAATTCTATGAAAATTTCTAACATATATTATGATCAATTATTAGTTGATATAAACCAATAAAAAAAAAATTATTCGCCATATTTCCATAACAGTATTTATGAATTTAAAAAAAAAAATATTTTGAGGGGAAAAAAATTTTATAATCTACAATTAAGATAAGTTTTCTAAGTGTTTAGATGTTATCTCCTCAATTAATTGTAAATTATCAGAGATTACTAATATATTATTAAGTAATAACTTGTAGATTTATGACCTTACACTTTTGCATAAAGTTTGCATATTATACTGATAGAATGATTTCAACGAACGAGTCAGAAGTGGCTATGATTATGAGAAGTAGTTTCTCGAAAGCGCTCAGCCATTTTAATTGACTAATTGATATTAATTATACAGCTTTACATTATAAGTGTGATAGCACTATTTAATATTATCATAATATATTATTATAGGACAATTTGTAAAACATAACACTAATATTTGTATACAATATGACAATATTTAACAAGCAAGGCATTCAATAAAGTAGATATGAATAATAAAATCAGAAAACAAACATTACTTGTCAAAATGAAAAGAAAGTTTTTTTGTTAATAAGACAGGATTAAATAAAAATTTAAAATTGGGCCTTTTAAAAAGTAGGGATTTAATTCTTCTTTACACATTGATTCTTATATAACAATAAAAAAATACTCCTTTCTTTATACACTTTTTAAAACACAACAAAACTCTAAGAAGGTTTTGTCAAATTAACAATAAAGTAAAGTGTGTAGAGAAAATAATATTGGTTAATTGTGTTATATAAGTGGGGAATGTTTATAAAAAATGTATCTGGGATAATGATTTTTTTACATTTTATAATAGTTCTTTTTTTTGATTACTATTGTTTATTTAATTGATGGAAAATATTTATGGATATGACATTTTTGCATATTTAAAAAATTCTTATTTTACTATGACAATATAATGAAATGTTGAAATGTAAATGGGCAAAATATGGCTAAAAATAAAAGCAAAATTTGAAATACATACATATTTTGCATCTATTATATTTTTTTATAAAATTATACAAAATATATTATTTTTTTTTACTAAAGTTTTTTTTATTTATCTTTTTTTAAAGATTCAGTTACTTGAAACAATTTTATATATTTTGAAATTATTCTGCATAAAAGCTGAAATATTATTAAAAATTTCATTAAACAAATCAAAAAATATTTTTTTGTCATAACTCAATTTATAGATTTTTATGAAAAGTTTTAAAAGCACAAAAGCTAAAAGATGAGTAAAAAATTACAAAACTATTTCAAAGACAGAGTAAATCACTCCATTCAGGAATATATTTTCAATTGTGAAAAATGTTTTCAAAACCATTTCATAGATGGAGGTAATCGCTAAATCCAGAAATATATTTTCAAATATTAATATAATTATTAATAATCAACTTTTATAAATTATAAAATGTGAAAATAAAAAATGTAGTAAAAATAACAATATTAAAGGTATGATTAAAATTCAAAACATAAATTATAACTAATTAAAAAAAAAAAATTCAAATAAACAAAGACAAGAATTGAAATCCATAAAACATCATAATACAACTTACATATCACAGTAATTCCTAGAATTACATAAGGAAAATGATTTGTACATTTATAAAAAAATAAAAAAGCTTTTCTTCTTTATCTTCATTATATATACAGGCATACACACAATGAATGTGGGTGTGTGCCAATTGGGTACTGTATATATAGCAATTAAAAAACACTTCATGTTGAAAATAAGGATGATAAGCTTCTTTTATCAATTAAGTAACTTCTTTCAATATTCCTGAGCAAAATTATTTAAATAACTTTAAATTCAGTAAAGTTGTTTTGCACCAGCATTTATGTAAATGTATAAATATGTTCTAAAAATATTTATCTTACTTGCACATATTAATAGCCTTTTCTATTTCTCCATTCTTTGCAGCATTTAAACATAACTGTGCCATTAATTCATCATGAGAAATTCCAAGTAATTCTCCTAGCCTATAAAATTTAAATATACATGCATACAAATATATAAATGACATAAATGTACTTACTGCTTACTGTAAGAAAATTTTTTAGGCTAATACTTTGAGCAAAGCTAATTGCTATTGTAACATAAAATCAGCACTCCAAAACTTCCAGCTTCACCATGTATGCTAGAGTTCAAAATACCATTTATTATTTTAATATAGTAAAAGAAGATTGACTTATATATACTTTCATGTGTTATATATTATTTCCAATTGTAGACATGTTGGTGTGATTAGATATATAATATTAAAAATAATATAACTTATATGATTTCCTACATCTATGTTAACTTAAAGAATGATTATTTTAAACTCTTAAGATACCTGATAAAAATAGCAGTTTTTTTTTTGGCTAGCCAAAACATGTATAGTATGTAAGATCAATCTATTAATTTTATGTTACAGTAGTATTTGATTATTGTAAATTTACTAAGTTTTAAAATTTTCACTATAGAAAGCAAAAACTTCATCATGGATTATAATTCACCTTAATATATTTACTAAAAAAACATACATAATTATATATATAAAGAACTCAAAATTAATGTTTAAATAATTGCATTTTTAATAAATAATAACAAAACCTACCGATAAATTTGAAATGATTTTTTTTTCATAGCTTCTTCAGTAACTTTTTTCTCTCTAATAAACTGTATTGTTTTCTGTATAAAATGAAGTAATTTATTAATTAAATTAAAACTATATATATAAATCATTTTATTCAACAGTTTATTTGTGGAATGATATTAAGGGAAGGTGGAGTTTGAAATGAATTATGGGAAGGTTTGTTTGTTTGTATATATATGTTAGTTCCTTTAGTTTGATTTTCACTTGAGAAGGCCTATTTGTAGTAGATGAAACCATGGTTGTGTAAGGATTTTGATAAAATTTTGGATTTAATCTAGTATTGTATTGTTTTATGGTTTTGCATGTTTATATATATGTAATAATATTATTCGATGTCTGTATTTTTAAAGCAATATACATAATTATATAATTGAATATTTGTAAATACAATAACTAACTAATTAAATTTTTTTATCCACTTAGGAGCGCTTTCGATTATCTCAGTAATCTTTGTCACCTAAAGCTTTGAAAGGCTAACTTTCCCACAATTCCGTTATCTTAATGTTTGCTGTTTGCCTGTTAATTAAGTCATGTTTACATTTGTATATTAGCATATCTTCCTTTATTTTTCTTTTATTGTTATTTTTTTTCAATTTGCAATATTTTTACATTATTAAAATTGAAGTCAAAACCATAAATACATGATTTATTATGGTCGTAAAAAACAGATGCTGAAATATTATCTACTATGCAATTTTGTTTCGATTTCTGAACTTATTTTAATAATAGCAAGTGTTCTTTAGTTCTTTTTTCCAATGTACATCTAGATTCACCTATATATCCACTGCCACACCTATATATCCATTTATAAATAGCACAATTTTTATTTATAAATGACGTTTTATCTTTGGAGTTATTTATTAATTTGTTTAATGTAGGAGGTGTGTAAAATGCAACATCACATATACCTTTATAAATTTTCCTTATAAAATTTATTTGATTATTTGAAATATATGGGATTGATATCCATATTTTTTATTAGCAGGAGAATCAATATTATTATTAAAATTTTTATTCTTATATTTTCTATTAAAATCTCTAATAACATTATATACATGATTATAATTGTAGCCAACATTTGACAATTCATTCGAATATATTTCAATATTTTTGCCATTATCCGATGAATATTTGCAAAAACTATTATTTCTAAATAAGAAGGACTTCAAACCTACCATTTTGTATGACATTGACACTTTTGATTTATATGGAATACAACTTTTTTTACTATTGGTTTAATGGTCATACAGTAATCCAGCATGCATTGATTTCTAGTTATGTTAAGATCAAGAAACTGAACGCACATTAAACCTTCATCTGTTTTTATCCATCTCAGGCCTTTTAAACCATTTAATTCTTTAAACAACTCATTAATTGTATTTGGTTTACCACATACAAAAACATCATCAACATATCGATAATATACAGTAATATTTTTTTGATAATATTCCTTTTTCAAAATATTTTCTTCATATGTAGAAAATATAAAATTACATATTTGAGCAACAGTAGGTAAACCCATGGGCCATCCATTGCACAATTTATAAAAATCCTTCTTAAAAACTGCATAAATATTTTTATTGATAAAATTTAATGTTTCAGTTATAAATTTCATTATTTTCACATTAACATTTTTTAAACTTGATGTGTTGGAAATAATTTCGATAGATGCCAATCGAACAATTGATCCATACATTTCACTAATATTTAGAGTACATATAATGTCATTAACATTGATCTTAAAGTTACAGATTTATTAACAAAATCAAATGAAGAACATATTGTATATTTACCAAAACCAAGAATTTCTTGTAGCATTTTCTCAATTAAACAACACGTTTCATAATAAAAAGTCCCCATCCCCAATCAACCAATAAATGTAAGGGTTCATTTTCTTTATGCAGTTTTATATTTAAAAAAATCTTAGGTTATATTGCAGCAGAAATGTAAATTTTATAATAAGTACTACTATCAATCACTTTATTTTTGGCTTTTTTAAAAATGTTATTAATAAATTGAATACGTAAATTTTCTATATTTACTTTATCAACTTTCATAAAGTTAAGATTCTTCATTTGAGTAATTACTTTGTCTTCATAATCAGATTTTAATAATAAACACATTCTATGACCCTTATCTTCTTTTATACAAATTAAATTATTCTCAGATGTAAATTTAGATATTTGTACGTTCCAATCATAATCTGTTTTATAATTAAACTTTCTGAACAAGATATTCAAATTATCAAAATAAGTAACTCAATAAATTGCTCAAACATATTTCCTAACTCCATAATAAAATTTTCTAAGACTAAATACAAAGTCTATTGGATTCAATTCTAAAGCACTGGTTGGTTTCCAACATGTGAGTCATGACCTCCAAAGAGGCCACAAAATTTTTTTTGGAGTGTAATTATTTTTAGCTGCAACTATTTTCACATGAAATTTTACCATGTGTATTTTCAACACATATTTATTTTAAGATTGCTATCTTATAACATTTTACTACTGGATGTAGTACTGACTTTTGATAAATTAGAAGAAGTGACTTAAGGTCCATTGAGCCAGATAATTAAAAATATTTTCATAAATATCACATGATCACCACTTTTTATGTTTTCTCTTAACTGTCATTAAAACAGGCAAACTCTCTATATGTATTGTCACTCAGTGCAAGCCAGAGTAAGCAATGGATGCCAGAAGGCTTGCACATAAAATCCCCAGACTAGTTTCTGGTTTGTAGCCTTCATCAATGAGGCTTGTATCTGAGAGCACTGCACATAGATCTTAGGATCTAATGTAACCCTCCAGCAACCACCTTTTATCTCTACTTAACTACAAAACTATGAAACTTAAATTGAAAACACTATAATATTTTTGATCCAAGCTCATCAGCTTATAAAGTCATGTAGGTCTGAACTCAGTTCAGTACCTATACATTTTGAGGTCATTGGTTCTTTAATAACCATAGCCACCACTATCCTATTGGACAGGATTGGTTTAAAGCCAATAAACATCACATGATCACAATTTCTTATGCTTGCTCTTAACTATTATTAAAACATGCAAACTCTCTATATGTATTGCCAGTCAGTGCAAGCCAGAGTAATCAATGGATGTCAGAAGGCTTGTGCATAAAATTCCCATCTAGAGCCTAAATCATCCAATAACAGTTAAGAAATGGTGATGCGATGTTTATTGGCTTTAAACCAATCCTACCCAATAGGATAGTGGTGGCTATGGTTATTAAAGAACCAAAGACACCAAAATGTATAGGTACTGAACTGAGTTCAGACCTATATAACTACATAAGCTGATGAACTTGGATCAATTTAAGTCTCATAGTTTTGTAGTTAAGTAGAAATAAAAGGTGGCTGCAGGAGGGTTGCATTAGATCCTAAGATCTAGGTGCAGTGCTCTCAGATCCAAGGCTCCTCACTGACAAAGACTACAAGCCAGAAACAAGTCTGGGGATATTGGATGAGCAGGCACTAGATGGGGATTTTATGTACAAGGCTTCTGGCATCCATTGATTACCGTGGCTTGCACTGAATGGCAATACATACAGAGAGTTTGCCTGTTTTTACTTTCATAAATATTAAACATTTTTATGAGACTTAAAAAAATTTTTCCAAATTTCTATTACAGTATAATATGCCCAAAATATTTTTTGAAAAAAAAATTTTTTTTATTTTAAAGCCTAAGGTAAATAATAAATATTAGTAATATAGTTTGCCATGCTAAAAAATATTTTACTCAGATTATTTTTTAGATAAAATTGATTAAAAATAAATAAATTAAATAATTAAAAGATACTAATAGTACAAGTTGCAGAAAAATAAAACAAATATTAAGTTTAAATTACCAAATTACATAAAGAAAATATAAAATTGAAATAATTTTTTTTTAAAATACTTTTTCATACGTAAGTTTTATGATGAAAAAACCCATTTTTATGTGTTTTCTTTATTAAAAATGATTTTTTAAGCAAATGTGGTGGTGTTAGCATGTTACTTGGCTATTGTAAAAGGCAGTCAGAAAAAAAATGGAAAATACTGCTCTAAAGATGACATTATTTCTAAAATAAATAAATTCATTATTGATCAAAGGAACAAATGTTGGTTAATTAATCTTCAAACTTCTTCAACTAATGTATTTTCCTTCTCAGGAATAAAAATTAGATTTTTGAACTTAATTTTTGAATTATCTTTTACATTCCAAAATGTTAAACTAAATCATATTTTAATATATTATTGCTTTCTCATTTACAATAGTGTAAGAAGATTTTAAATTGATATGGTGAATTTTAATACATTGTTCATTATAAACATGATAATAAAATTCCATTTAAGACTATGAAAACATCACATGATCACCATTTCATATGCTTACACAGTAGGGCCATTAAGTGCAAGTCTTTGTAATCAAAGTATGCAGGAAGGTTTATGCATAAAATATCTATCTAGTGCCTACTCATCTAACATTCCCAGACTAGTTTCTAGCTTGTGGCTTTCATCCATGAGGAGGGTTGCATTAGATCCTAAGGGGTAGGCGCAGTGCTCTCAAATCCAAGGCTCCTCACTGATGAAAGCCACAAGGTAGAAACTAGTCTCGGAATGTTGGATGAGTAGGCAGTAGATAGGAATTTTATATACAAACCTTACTTGGTGGCACTACTGTATGGAGAATTTGGTACTCTTATAATTCCATTTATTAACAAACTACTATTACCAAATTATGTCCTGTATCATTATCTATTTTCCAAACAATTTTCTCTATCTAGAAAATTTATGAATAATGCATTGCTTGATATTCCAGAAATCTTAATAAATCTAATTCATTAAACACTTTCATAATCAATTAGACATTAAAGAAATCTTCACACATGTTAATCTATATACTCTGTATACTTATATCAGCTATCTACTTCCCTATAATCCTAACTTTGCATGACCTATCATCATTTATAATAATAACAGGTCTGCCATAGTTAGAGATTTTCTCTGCCTATTCTATGTTTTTAAAGTCACTATAGGACTGAAATAAACATCACCTCTTTCATCAGTTTTACTTATCATTTTCATCAATCTTATCTTAGAAAAACTTTCTTTGTTAATTCTGAGCATCTTTTATTCCATTTATAGTTGAAAAACATATCTAACCTCATTGAATCTCTTATATCTAAATGAGCTGTAACAAATAGTAAGCTATAGCCATAGAAAGAATTTGGGAATTTCTATTTTAAACATTACCAATTAAGATAATACAAATAACAAGATAATCCACACAATTAAATATGTGCAAATTTATCTTTATTGAATACTATGACTCAAAACCTAATAATGACAATAATGATCAACACCAATATAAAGGATATCTTATACTACTGTCAGTGATCACACTATAATGTATCATTAACTATTAGATGTATTTCCTTACTTAGAAAATAAAGATGAATATTACATAGAGTGAACAATATCCTCGGGTGTAATTAAAAAACAGTGGTTTTTTCTCTCAGAATCACAAATATGTCAGAAGATTTTCCAAGAATGATATACTAATATTTCAAAAATAAAATTACTAAATTTATCTGATAGTACTAATGTCGTTCAAATTGGAAAATAAATCAATCTAAAATTGATAAAAAATATAAGAGATAAAATGAAGAAACCGATGCAACTGCTAATGATGTAATATCAACTATTAGATATACTTCCTTATTTAGAAAATAAACAGGTATTAAGCATAGAGAATGATATCCTTGAG
Organism: Epiperipatus broadwayi; assembly: GCA_028023455.1. Taxonomy (NCBI): domain Eukaryota; kingdom Metazoa; phylum Onychophora; class Udeonychophora; order Euonychophora; family Peripatidae; genus Epiperipatus; species Epiperipatus broadwayi. Next base: position 1,457,710 of record JAQFVV010006330.1, read on the forward strand.
TATACTAAAAGTGATTTTTATATATATGTATTTTGCCCTAAAGTAGGATTCAAACATACATTAGAATCACTTTTAAAATGGTTTCTTTAATCTTTGCTTTAACTAAGCATAATTATATCCTTTAAGATCATCAATTTCTTTTCTCTCACTATAGTTCCCATTAACATATATTTCAAAGAATATTTATTTCCTTTTAAAAATATAGCTAATTCAAATATATGTTTTTAATGTCATCAATAAATCAACATTTTTTTTTTTTTTTTACCTAACCCTTTTAATATTTCTGCTACTTGATTTTCTTCCTTTGCATATCTTGTTAATATTTTCTTTATTTATATAATAAATTTAATAAGTCTTTTTCTCAACCTTAATTTCACTATTCTACAATAAAAATTTTTTCATTGTTAAAAGTTTATATTAATGCATATTTATATATTGTTTTGCATAGTATGTAATGAAGTTGGTTTGATCACATTATTTAATTGTGCTCACCTATTTTCAGATTCACGATATAACCATTAAATCTCAACACCTGACAATATATTCTACCTAAAATATATATGCAGTGTGAGAGATTGGTTTATTTTTTTTATACTGATTAATATTTATTAAAATTTAAAATATGTGCAATATGAGTGCTGACATTCACTTCGAGTAAATCTATATAAAACTAACATCAAAAATATAATTAAAATTCTGCATTAAACAATAAATACTCAAATTTTTTACTACATATTTACACTAGAACTATGAAGTATTTGATGATATTTAAATTATATTTTTGTTATATTAATATTAAAAAATTTTAAAAATACATTTCAAATAATTATACATGTATATAAATAATAATTTACAGTGCAAAATATTTAGATGAAATGTTTTTGAGATTAACTCATTGCGATGTTTATTTCTAATACAATTGAATAATCCTCCAGCTTCAGCAAATGAGAATGCATTGTTTTTTGCTGAAGCTAGAGGGCTATTCAATTACATTTAAAACAAACCGTTGCAATAAGTTAATCTCTAACATATATATATATACATGGATTAACACACACACACACACACACATATATATGCATACACATGCACGCACCATCTTTACATAAACATTAAAAATGGAATTTTCAATTCATAAAAGCAAACCCTTTTCTTCCTTTCTTCAGATTATTAAAATATATTGATTAATTAATTTCATATAACTGAATTCATTATTAATGAATGTAACTTAAGAAAAAAATAGCAAAAATTATATTTAATAAGAAATTTAGAATATTTAATACAAAGATTCTGAAATTCTCATTATTATTATTTAATAATCAAAAAAAAAATTGTAATATTAATAATGTACACTAATGATTTCAACTTTATTCTTCCAAACTTTATAGTGATATTATATATATAAATAAATCACCAAAATGTTTAGCTAACTAGGTAAAAGTTATAATTCTTAATTTACTTGATAGTCAAGATCATTAACTTCATGACAGTCAACATCATTATTAAATTTCTTCAAATGTTTCATTAGCAGCTCTTGTTTGAAAGCTAGATTGTTGTAATTTTGAAGTGAAATACGTTCATTAAATTCCAACTGGAAAAAAAAAAGATTTGATTAGAAAGTTTCTTATATATATATATACACACATTCATAAATATTATAAAAATGCATTATGTAGTTACTATATGTATAGTATGAACTCATAAATTGTAAGAGATGAGGAAAGATGGGTAATGTTTCTAAGTTCTGATTACAGGTTAGTGCACCAATATGTAAAGAATGGACTGAATATGTGTATAAAGACTGACAAAAAATAAAATAAAATAGGATAATGAGATAATGAAAGTATTATATCTTTTTATATTTTTATACATGGCCACATAGTATACCAAACATTGAAATGGTTTGGATTTTAAAAACAAACAAACTGATAATCAGTTGAAATTTTAAGTGATTATAAGATTAACAATAATCAATATATTATTATATATTTATTGAACTATAGCTATATATTGGTGTGGAATAACAATTATATTAAGATTTGACAACTATTTCACCTAATAATTCTTTTATGAGCTCAACTTACTTTTTTTATATGGGCACTACTATGTAACATCAGATAAGTTACACAAAATCCATTCTGATGTCCAGAATATCCATCTCTGGTCATAACTCAGGATTTAAATGCAGAACACAGAACATGATTCTTAAAATATCAATGATTAGATAATTCATAATATAAATATGCACAAATAGATACACGATATACGGAATAATAAAGAACATACCAAATTGTAGCTATTAATAATTTAATGATAAAAATGCATAATCATATGCATATATTTGTAAAAAAAAAAACCCACTATATATCAATCCAGATATTCATATTTTTAGAATAATTAATTAATTATAAGTATTTATTATTTCAAAAATCTTAAATTGATAGTCACATAATCCATTCAGGCGTGAAGTAACATGAATAATGTCCATGTTTCACACACATAGTGCACTACATAATGTTAAGTTAATGTTTTTATAAAATACATTAGTAATTATGAAATAGACAGCAATGCTGTATAGACTGAGATAATGATTATTGTCAAATTTCTCAGCTTTCAGTCATGATTATTTTATGACATTAGTTCATTTAAATTTGTCTAAGAGAGCCAGCAGTAATTTATATTAAAACTTGAATTAATGCTAATGTTTATCTTAGAGTATCAAGGTCAATTGAACATGTGATCAATTTATTAATCTGACACTATTTAAATAATTATCCCGGGTTTTACCCACTATACCTGCATAACGTGGGTCATTCATCACTCTTGCATCTCCTTGATCTAAAGGGTATAAGAGAAAAATGGAATGTTTAACATAATGTGCTGTAGCCAGATAGAAATAGTCTGGGAGCAGTAAATGATGTTTTGGCTTTGTATTGTTTGTGGTGATGTTTGTATTTTTTTTATATATTTTGCAAACACATATGAATTGGATGGCCATTGCCTAGTTCTTAGAACTGACTTTGCTAAGCTGCAGATTTGACTGTTACAGCATTTAATATTCAATTCAATATATTTTAATAAAAAAAATATTTCACTCATTAATACGCCAATTAAAGTGTTAATTTTCTTCTAAAATATAAATATATATTATTTAACTATTTTTTTTCCTATCTCTAAAAAAGTTCAATCTTCATTACATATTAATTTAAAAGTTCCAAATGTCAAAGCAGAAGAAACATTAAACTTGTGGTTATTATAATAAAATCTTTTTAATACTATATTTAAATATATGTTTAACTGCAATACAAAAAGCTTTTATAAACAAGATTATGTAATGTCATACGATAACTGTATTGCATCATTTAATACAAATTATGTTTTAGAATGCTTATATATTCAGAAAATCTCTGAAATTAATAGACCAAAAAAAACCAACAAACAATATCCATATGATCAAAAAATTATGAAAATTAAACAAATAAAACATGTAGAAATGTGCAAAATTATTCCAAACAGTTTATTATTACCAATAACTCATCAGTAATTAAAAAAATGTCTCAAATAGAGCCAATACATAAAAGTATTTTAATTTCAAATTAATTTTATAGGATGATTAAATACATTGAAAAAATATATTTTAATCTTCAGAAAATATTTTCCAAAAAAAAAAAAAATCATAATTAGAGAATCAGAACAAATAGAATAAAAACGTTTTATTTATAAAAAAAAAACATACCTTTTTATTTCGAAACATTTTCCATTCAAACAAGTAATATTCAAGAGCATTCAATGCAAAAAATATAATTTTTTCCACATGAAAAAATTTTTGACTTAATAAAAGCAATATTTTTACAGTGGACAAGTTAATAAGAGATATATATTTGTTTCTCAGATAAGTTGATTCAAAATTAAGTCTTCACATAATTTTTCCTGACATGTGATTATATAAAAAGATTATAGAAGTCATAATAATTATTTTGCAAATATAATTTTTGTGGTCATTCAAAAAATAAATAAATAAAGGTTTTATCTTAAATATGTATAGTTTGTATCACATAAATGTGTCGCTTAAACTGTTTAATTGCAAAAGAATAAACCCCATAATATACTGATTCATACTTTAGAATCTTTAAAGAATTATTTATTTGAATATAACATAGGTGATGTTCTGCTAACTAAGATATGACTGGGTAATTTTTTTATTATTATGCAAAAATGCTGCACTTTTATTGTGAGTGTAATATTTATAAAGAATGTGAACATAGATTTCCATGTGCCAATTAATTCTAAGTACACACACACACACATATAATTAAATAGAATAACCCACATCAGCTGCCTAAAATATCATCCAAATATAGCAACCCAACAATGAATGTTTCATGTAATATAATTGGTGCATACATCTATCCAAGTTTATTTCTATATATTTTTAGATGCAATAATCTATTTAAATACATATTCCAATGTTTGACTTAATAAGATTAAATTAATAAAATGAATTTACTACAGAGAGCGTACCAACATCTCAAACAAGCTCTTAATTGATAAGTGTAAAAATAATTAAAATCCCTATCCAAAATTCTCTTATCCCCAGACTAATTGGTTTCGAGCTTCTGGCTCATCTCAGTGAGGAGCTAGAATATTCAGACACTAGATCTAAAATATCAATTCAAAACCCAGCACTTATTTCATACGTAATATTTAAGTAGAAACTCTGGAGTTTTCGGACATGAAAATGTCTTTTACTCCAGCTATCTAAGTTAAATAGCTATATGGGACTGAACCAAATTCAGATCTATCATATATTAATAGCCTCAGCATAGCCAAAGCCATAAACAATGTGACATTGCCTTTATAAGCTTGTATTTACAAAAATGTAATACAGAGATTGTATCAATAGCTCAAACAAGCTCTTAACTGATAAGTGTGGTAAGAGAAAATATTTAAAATCTCTATCCGAAATACTCTTATCCCCAGATCAATTGGTTTCGAGCTTATGTCTCACCTCAGTGAGAATCTAGAGTATTCAGACATTAGATCTAAAATATCAACTCAAAAACCCAGCACTTATTTCATACATAATTTTTAAGTAGAAACTATGAAGTTTTTGGACATGAAAACGTTTTTTATTCCAGCTATCTAACTTAAATATTGCATATAAAATAAGTGCTGGTTTTGAGTTGATATTTTAGATCTAGTGTCAGAATATTCTAGCTCCTCACTGAGGTGAACCATAAGCTCGAAACCAATTGGTCTGAGGATAAGAATATTTCAGATAGAGATTTTAAATATTTTCTCTTACCGCACTTATCAATTAAGAGTTTGTTTGAGCTATTGGTAGGCTCTCTGTATTACATTTTTGTAAATACAAGCTTATAAAAGCAATGTCACGTTATATATGACTTGCTTTATTGGTAATTAAAATGAATTTATATGACTGTCTTCTTTAATATTTAGTTGTATTGGAATAGACTAATTTATAAAAAATGAACATTGATTATTCATGCCTTATTATTGCTACATCTGTACATATATTTTATTAAAGAATAAAAAAATGTGTACAAACTTAAAATATTGATATTGCTAGAATACTCCAATAAAGAAAATAAATAATTGATATGCAGGTAAAAAAAAAAAAGAAATCATTAACTGCAAGAAGCAACAGTCAAATTCGCATATTAATAAAAGTCTTAGTTTATGCAAATTAGACTATTACAGAATAATGTGTTTGAATAATAATGTACTTATAAAGTTGTACAGTTAAAGAGACATTTATATATATATATTCAATCTACAGAGATATGAATTGTTAAGTGATCTAAGAGATCCTGTTCTCAACTAGCAAATAGCCAATTGAATTACAAATCTTTTACTATCAGTATTATCATTATTCAGAGTAAAATAAACTTTAAATTTCTTATCCAATTTTGTTGATGTTTTCTTTAGTTAACAATTAAAATTATCCAGCTGACAATTGATTGGTTGGCTCTGGATATATTAAATATCAAGTCAATTAATTTACAACTATTAATACAAGACAAAGATTGCCATATTAATGTGAATGACAGGCGGCAAGCAAAAATAAATCCCTTATGTACAGTGATGGGTGCTTAAATCTTTACAAGTTTGTTTATAAATAAATAAGTATATATATATTAATGAATTAAGACTAATTAATCTAGCTAGTCATCCATGATAGGCAAACGGATATCTAGATAAAAAAGTAAAACAAATATGAAAAGTGCTAAAAACTTCATCTTCTGGTAGTTTGTTGAATAGTATATTCTTCTTTACTGTTCCTCTTAGTAATATATCCAGGGCCATGCAGTTAGTTGGCAGTTGGATAATTATATTTTTTTTATAAATAAGAAAGTTTAAATATATTTCAAAAATTTACTTACTTTGAATAATAATAATATTAGTATAGATTAGTAATTCAACTTGTTATTTGCCAGCTGAAAACAAGATCACATAGATCTCTTAAAAGTTTATTTCTCCTTAGAGATTTAATATCAATAAAGTCTCTTTAATTCTGCATATATGTAAGCACATTATTGCTCACACACACTATTCTGAAAAAGTCAAATTAAACTCTTGACTAGAGCTCCTTTACTAACTTTCCAGAACAACTTCACTTTCCCTAGTTTACTTTTTTTTCCAACTCCACTTAATTCTTCTGCAGATTTTTTATCAGCTTTGCTAAACTGCATAAAGTAACTTTTCTTTACATGCAAATTAGCCTGTTGCAATTTTCAGTAAGTAGTTTCTTTTTCTGCATACTAATTATTTATTTTATTTCTACAGTATTCTAGCATATCAACATTAAAGGCTTATACACACACACACACACACCTTTATTTATTCTTCAATAAATATATAGGTGTATATATAGCACTTAGTAAAACTGATGAAAAAATCTTTTTAAAGGATGTTTTATCTTTTATTTATGTATTAATAAGAAACTACATTTTATGCTAGTTATATTAAATTTTATAAAATTAAAACAAAAAAACATCTTTAAAATAGAAAAAATTACCTGCAAGCCTCTTATATTTTGAAGATCATGGAGTAAAGTTTGTATATTATTTTTATCTTTGATATCTAAAAAAAGATATAAAACTATAAATAATATGGTTTTAATTTCTCCTTATATGTAAAAACAAAAATACTTAATTGTAATTATTAATTAGAGAAAATATAACTTACTATTAAAAATTTATCGGCTGAACGTTTTCGAGGAACCATGCCTCATACTCATAGCCTTCATGAAAAGTGTAATAAATATATGCAAATGTAAATATTCAAATAAGCTACTGTTACGTAGCCCATTTTTTCGAGATCTCGAAGCATGTGTCCTTTCTGTTAATGGCATGGATGTCTCTATTAATATAGAATGCCTCCTTTATTTTTCTCCTGTAATCATTTGGCTCTGAACATAAAATAATGGGGTTGGCGGGTATGAAGTTGTGCCCAGATTGTTTACTATGTTCGAAAAATACGGAGGATGTGTTGCTGTTCGTTTGAGCTCTGTTGAATGTGTAACGATGTTGAGCCAATCTGGTATTAATTGTGGCTTTCGTTTCCCCATAATATGTAGCGTGGCATCCGGCTTGAGGGCAGGAAATAGAGTACACCACGTGTGGGGTGAGCGATCGATCAATGTGGTCTTTAGAGTTATTGATCAACCTATTGGAATTGGGTGGAGTTCTGAATATTATGTTGAATTTATTGTTTAAAGTTTTCGTTAGTTTGCTGGATATTTTAGGGATGTAGGGGATTGTTATTCTAGGTAGATTCTCTGCCATTAACAGAAAGGACACATGCTTCGAGATCTCGAAAAAATGGGCTACGTAACAGTAGCTTATTTGAATATTTACATTTGCATATATTTATTACACTTTTCATGAAGGCTATGAGTATGAGGCATGGTTCCTCGAAAACATTCAGCCGATAAATTTTTAATAGTAAGTTATATTTTCTCTAATTAATAATTACAATTAAGTATTTTTGTTTTTACATAAAACTATAAAGCAACTATAAAAGAAATGTGTTTGCATCTGAATATTCTATTGTGTATTATAACAAATCAAAAATTAGATGATAAAATAATACAATTAAATATAAATCAGAAATGGAAATTTAATCCATTATGCAGCCTTTTCATATACTTAAATAAATCACACAATATAATAATAAAAAAATATCGTTATATAATAACAATAATTTTATATAGATAATAAAAATAAAGAAAAGCTTTTTTGGCAAATATTAATTTTTGACTCTTTTCAATGTAATGGAACTATTTAAAACTTCAATTTACATTGTTTTTCTGTATTGTTTTTATTACATATAAACAATTTTTGCTGTTATATAAAGATATTTTGTTTTATATTATATTGTGTGATTTATTTAAATATATGAAAAAGCAGCACAATGAATTTAATTTTCATTTTTGATGATAATCTAATAATGTTTATTATTTTGATTTGATCTACTTATGATTGCATTGCATCATGGTGCATTTGTGGGGAGTTGCTATGTATGCAGTCTAAATTGAAGATTTAAAATAGTTCCTTCATATAGAAAAGAACAAAAAAATAATATTTGCTGAAAAAATATATACAATTATTGCTGTTATATAAAGCTACTTTATTTTATATTGCATGATTCAGTATATAAATGGCACTAATTCCAAATGATAATAGAATACATTTATTTATTTATCATTTCAGTAACAGCAGTAATATCTTGTATATACCAAAAACCTTTTATTTAAAAAAAGTGAATACTTTTTCAATAATAACAACAAATGTTAAAAGAAAAATTAATCTTTTGTTAAAAAGCTTCACGTTAAAATGGACTGATTCTGCAAAAGACCTAATTCAATATCATTTATTCACTTTCTTTACAGTTTTTATCAAAACATTAAAGTTATCCTTACTAACCTTTCCATCAAAAACTTAAGATAATTATGATTCACCTGATTCCATCACGTTTTTAGCTTACATATTGCTATTATAGCAACATAATTTTTCACCATTTTTATGCTACTTACTGTAAGTAATAATAGATGCATAGTACTTATTAAATCTTTATTCTATACTGTCGTATCCAATATCCCTATAGTTATGAAAAAATGAAGGTCACCATAATATATAGAAACTGAACAGGTTTCAGATCTATATGACTATGCAAGTAAGTTGGTCTAGATTGAGAACATATGTATGTTTTTTAGTTTGGTTGGATGATGGTGCATTAAATGCTAAAAATCCAGGTGTACTGGCCAAGATACAAAGCTCCTTGTTGATAAAAGTCATAAACTTGAAACTAGTCTGGGAATATTGGATAGGACAGCACAGGATACAGATTTAGTAAGCACTATTATCTAGCATCTATTATTAATTACTAAAGCTTACAATAAAAGATGGTGAAAAATTATGCTCCTACATATAATTATGATTCCTGGAAACAATTGGCAGATTTTCTATTTGTAATTGAGATAAAATTTATTATATACACTAAAATCATATACAGAGCTATTTACAGAATAAAATATATTACTTTTTTAAGACTATATTTATAAATTTTAAATATACATATTAGATTCTAATTAAAATAAACAAAACAAAATGATCTGATAAATGTTCAAATATTACTGAACAAAAGTTAAATATACATATTTAGTTTAATGAGGGGAGATAATCTGAATTCTTTTATTTTATATTTGACAATCTATAATCATGCAAAGTTTATAGTTCTACTTCATAATTTTTTTTGGATAATTTAAAATTTTTGAGAACATTATGAACTCAGCATTAAGACACTACAATCTATTTCATATAAATTTATTTGAAATAATAATTTATCAAGCTTTTTCCAAAAGTTAAATATCTGAGGGAATCATAGTTTTGTACAATATTTTCAGTAATTAATACCTGGAATGGTAAAAGTGGAACTGAGAAAGAATTATTGTTTAATATTTATGCAAAAATGAAGCAATTCATTTGTTAAATAGCAAAAGTCTGTATGAATGAATTTAACCAGACAAATTTCACAGGAATCAAATTGATTATATTCTTGTTATCATGCAATGGAATGTTTCAGTTTTAATATTGAAATCATGGCCAAAAGCACTTTAAACAATTATAAATTTAAAAAAGTAAATCAGAACAAGTTTGTCCATCACAGCTCAGTACATATTGCAACCATTGGGTTACATAGCCACATTAGAAAAAAAAAAATAGATAGTTGGCAGCATGTTCCTCAGGTTTGATAATAAAAAAATATTTTATTAATGGGGGAAAATATTTAAATTTTCTTGGACCTATTTTTTTAAGGTGTCATTATTTAAGTCAATAACTGTAAAATCCCTGGGATAGTATGAAAATTTTCGAACATTAAATATATTTAAGAGTATTTTATTAAAAAAAAAAAAATAGAGGGAAGAACCAAAATAAGATTTTAATACCTTTGTAAATTTTATTTTTAATTAATCAGAGTTGTTTTCTTTTCTTTATCTCTATTTAATAAAAAAGAAAAATCACATATCAGTGCAATTAACAGATTAACTTGTTTTTTTTTTTTTGCAAAAATATTTGGTTTTTAATTATAAGGGAATGTCAAGAATTTTATGTTGTTAAATTTAAATTCTTAACTTGTTTTTAATATCTATGATTAAGAAGGAAATTGGCTGAACCATTGTATTTATGAAATTTTATCTAATTGGTTGTCATGAAAATTATCATGTAAGAGACAGATTGTAATTGGCTTATGGGCAAGATTGTTCAAGAAAAAAAATATGTGGGTGTGTGAATTATACCCAAGTATCTGGAGAGAGGTATTGCTAACTTAACTGTTGAAGAGAGCAGTCAAATCTTAATCCCGTAGTTAAAAAAAATATAAAAGAAATTGTTGCTAACTAACTGTTGAAGAGAACAGTCAAATATTAATTCTGCTGCTGAAACAGATAGTAGAAGAAAGTATTCCAATCTTAGCTGTTGAAGAGAAAGCAGTGAAGTTTTAATCCAGCTGCTGAAAAGAAAGAAGCAGAAGCATTTACCAAGCTGTAGCATAATACAGCAAGAATCTTAACCAAGCTATTGAATATAATAGCAGAAGTTTTTAATCCAGCTTTTAGCATACTGAGTTTAGCACTAAAATGGTTTGTACAATAAAAACCATGTGCTAAGTTCAGCTAAAAGCTAGGCATCACCTTCCTCCACTGGAAGAAAATATAGGGAAGGTTAAACCCCCTTTAAAGTCTGCAACCTTGCCTTCAACCAAGAACATGAGTCTCTGTCTACATCTCACCCAGAACTTTAAGAGGAAAACCAAATGGACAAAATGTGCTATTTTTCCATTTATCTGGAATTGCTACAGACACAGGAAAGGACAAATTTAACCAGGTCCATGTGAAGAACTCTTCAAGGAGAAGCTCCTTTGTAAAGAAACCAGGAAATTGCTTAATGGAAAGAACTCTATAAACATTAAAGCTATGGCTATAGGTATTTTTTTTGTGTGTGCACACTATATTTTTATTAATAGAAAATCTGTTTTTGTTTAATAAATGTAATAAGTTTTTTCTCTCAATTTGCACTCTGGATAGAATCAAAGATTCCTATCTTTGATTTTTGAAAATGTTTAACAAACTCTTAGTTATTTTTAAAGAAAAAAACCTAATGAATTTAAAATCAATTCATAATTAAAAATTAATTGATTGGCTAATATAATTTTTGTGAATATATATATTTTTTGAAATGAGTGTTTGAAATATTATACTATCATGCCATCTTTGTGTTTGTTGTTATTAACTAAATATTAAATAATTATTTTATGAAAAATATTCTTTCTAGTCTTAATTACTTTATTCTATACAATTCGTTTCATGAAGTGCAGTATGTGTGTGACCTTATATCATGACAGCTTATATTCTAGGATTTAGTTTTTTTTAATGATCACAATAAAGCTAGTTATTTATAAGTAGTGGAAGCCCATGATTTGCTTACGGTTATTTACAATAAGCAAACTTATTTATTTATTTCCCTCTTGCTCACAGTAATAAATTAAAGTTCTTGCTTCCTGAACTAGATTCGTGCATAATAGCTATATAGAATAAGAGGTATATATTTATTGTATGGGCATCCAGATGATGAATCTGCATTGGTGTGAAGAATGTATTGTTCAAAGTCCATGCTTATATTTTATTTAGTTTAGTCTCTATTAGAATTTAAATTTATATTTGGCATGTTTTAATATCCCAGCATTATTATTTTTCTAGTTATATATTCTATGGGATTAGCACTTAGGTTTGTGCATCAGGTTTAAATAATTTTCAAGCTGACAAAGGCTATTTTAAATAGTTGGCCTGGTCTACAGTAGACCAATTTCAAATCCAGTCACAACTTATTGATAATGCTGGTTAATTTAGTTAATTATATTTATAGTTGTTCTAAGGAGTTAACTGGGCTGATCATCCCTTTTATAGTAAATTTTAGATTTTTTTTCTTGAGGATAAACAAACAATTCCTCAGATCCTGGAAGGTTTAAATCCTGATTTTCCATAGAGTTAGAAATGCCTACCCAACTTGGGCTGTTGATGTTCATGTACTGGTTGCCATCACTTCAGGTACAACTCCCTTATTTCCCTGTAGTGTTACAATATATATTGCTTTTATTAATAACATCAAAAATTAATATTAAGTTTTGGATTCAAATAATAGTGAATCAAATGAATGATAGATAAAAATAGAAATAATTAAAAATGAATCTGAAAAAAATAAATAAATAAATAAAGTGAAACAATAAAGAAAAATCAAAACAGAAGTCAGGAAATAAAATGGATATTGATAGAACAAAAAAATAAAATAAAAAGAATGAACATCTTTTAAAAAAAGTGAATAAAAAATTACAAAAAGTGCAAAGATAGTGAAAACAAGTAAAAAAATCAAGAACAATCTTTTTAGAGATTTATGAAATAAAACAAATTTACAGATAAATTTTCTGAAAAATATCAATTGACAAATTATAAGTGAAATAATAAAAACCAAAAAAAAAGGATATACAGAAAGCCTATACCATAAAAAAAAGAAAAAGAAAATGAATAAGTGAGTACTTGAAGCACAAAGACTATGTTGAAATTGTTTAATTTTGGTATTATCAAAAATACATGGATAGCTTATTAGTTAAAGAATAAAATGATAACCAGCAATAAAGAGAATAGTCTCCACTCATGAACTTGTCTTTGAGCTGCTAAAATGGATAGATCATTCTGGAAAAATGTTATTTGTATAATAATTCATAGATTAATGCTGACTTGATGGTATTTAACAATGCAACATGACTAAAAACACTATAATAATAAATCTATTTTTAGAATTTATTAGGCTCAAAAAGCACAGCATTTTTAGGTTCAAAAGCAAAAGTATGCAAACTATTGTGAGTGTAAAACCATTATATAAACTCAAAATTTTTCTTAAAAAAAAAAGTATTAAATAAGTTGAAAGATAAAAAAGTATATATATAAGTTTTCAAATTAATAATGCACATGAATTTTATGATTTTTCCTTTAAAAAGCAGTAATATATAACTAGATAAAATTAATCCGATATTGACAAGTCATTATTATTATTATTTTGTAAACTAGATATCATTCACATATAACAAACAACAAATTATTGGAAACTATTTACAGATAATGATAAATGGTTTGAGCAAATATTAATTTTGCCTAGCTCTCTTTTTTTAGATATACATAATAACAATTTTTAAATGATTGAATACATTATTTGTGCACTCAGAATGATTAAAAGTTGAATACCAGAATTAATCTGGACTAGGCACAGTTTTGTTTTGAACTTTACAAGGTTTGCTAGTCACTTGAAAAACAGGCGAAACTCACTATATGTTTTGATCACATGATGTTTATTAACTTGAAAAACATATTTTCAGCATTGTTACTCTATCATAAATATATTCTCGGAAGTTCAAAACTAAACAAAAAATTTATACTCTCAAAAACAAAAAAAAATATTTATAATAATAAACATTGTCAAAAAGACTGTGTAATCATGACTATAAAAAAAAAACATTAAAAAAAATACGAAGATATTATACAATCATTTAACTTGTGTTTAAATGAATATGATGAAAATTATTATATTATTTGAGAACAAATAATACAAACTGAAGAATGTGCAATGAAATACTTTTATGTATTGATATGTGTCAGGACATCATTTTCATCTAAGTCACAGAGGACTTATATATACTTTAGGTCAGGGGTGGCCAACTTTTGTGTTCATAAGATCTACTTTTTATTTTAAAAATGTGTTGCGATCGACTTGTTGTCATAGGCGATTGACTTGTTGCAATAGGCGTAGTCTAAGTGGAAGGAGGTGTGAAATACATATTATTTTTATATATTTACCTAGTAAACAATAACAATTATTTAATGGGCGAAAAAATTCATGTCCGGGGAAATTAAAGCAACAATATTTATTAATTCAAATCAAGATTATTTTCAACAATGATACGGCTTAGTGGGCTTCACCTATCTAGAATTAAAAAAAATTTTAGAACAAAAACAAAAAAACTTGAAAATATTGACTTAATTTGTTTCACTCGTTACCCGACAATGCTTGCCAGATTGGCCTCGCAATTGATCAAAAATGGTTTTGCGATCGACTGGTGGATCACGATCGACTTGTTGGACACCCCTGCTTTAGGTGACTGTGATTCTATTAACACTAAAGTATTTTTTTCCTTAAAAAAATCACATTAGTCAGGAAAATAATGATATACACTAAAATAGTTTCAAAAGGGAGAATAAACGAATATTTCGTAAGTATACTATTGGAAAAATGGAAATTCTTTGGCTCAAAAATGAATTTATACAAAATTTGTCTAACAAAAAATAGAAACAGGTATGATATATGCAGATATATTATTTGTCCTGTGGCAGTAATTTATATCATATATGGTATGGTAAAACATGAGTCAGACTTTCATACTCAAATTTAATTAATTTTTATTTCTCCATAGTTTAGACACCATATTTAACTAGTTGAAATTTAAAAAGTACCTCTTAATAGTTCACAGAAAATAGCATTTTGTATTGCATTTCACAAATACTTTTCCAGAGAAAAGGTTATTTTATTATGTAAATTTTTTCTTCAGTTTTTCATACATCTGTAATAGTGACTCTTCATGAGGATAATTATAGTTTAAAATTTTAAATAATGTAAATGATTGCTAATGCATAAAATTAAAAAAAAATAATAACAAAAAATTATTTTCATAAGTTAAAAATCTTTTTTCATAATAACATACATAGTTATGATAATTAGATTAAATAAATAAACAAAATAAAATATATAGGAAAAGATAAGTTTTTACATAGCTCACAGAGAAGATGCTTTTCCAATATCATTACATATAAGAATAAAAAAGAGTATATAGAAATAAACATATGTACTCTTGTCATGTTTCTTGGTTTTTACTGGTCATCCACTAACATAAAAAGTCAGACTACTGCCATTATGCTTACATTTTGGGATCATTTATTTTCAAGTGAATTAAACACAGACTTGGAATAACTTACTTTCACACACACACACACACATATATATTGTAACACTTCTGTTACATAGCACACAATAATTAGTGTGTGTGCATAAAGTTGAAAGGAAAAATAGAAATAAATACTGGCAAAAATTTTGTACATATTTTTCTACATTTCCAGGAACTAAATAATCCTAGTAAAAGGTTAAATAATTTTGGATTTAAAATAAAATTTTATTATAAATTAACCATTTAAAAAGGTTTAATAAATATTAATATTGTATTCTGATTTTGAAATTAAAAATAAGCATGTTTCTGATAATTGTAAAAATTTCTATTATCTATCTTTGAAATATTTTAATTAATGCTTGTATACATTCTATTATATATTTTGAAAACTTGATAGATCATATTTTGATAAAATTCCAAAGGATTAAAGTGAATTGAAATCAATTTTTTTCCAATGAGGAGAGATAAAAATAAGTTTTTAATAAATGTCTTTTTGTCACTCCAGTTGACTAATATAAAAAGGGTTGATATTTATAGACTATTTCAGTAATATTCAGAGAAGCACAGATAAATATATATATATATGAATAATTGGTGAGTTATTTAATAATTCTTTGAAATGACATTTTGAAACCTATATTTTTAAATTTGGAAATAATATAATCAAGAGCCACCTGCGAAAGTGATATCTATAAAGAAAGAACGATATTTTAAATTTTATAAAAAGTCTATATAACAAATAAATAATTTTGCTCGACTTTGAATTAATAAGAAAAGCTAAGAGTAATGAATTAATTCATGGACGATCCTATTTAAAAAAAAAAAACTTTTTAGATTAGGAAAATATTTTTAAAGATGTTTATAAATTTTAATCAGCAATGACCTGTTAAGAGAGAGACTGGTATAAGATAGTACTTTTTGTTTTTAAGGGAAAAAACATTTAAAATATGTTTAAAGACATTATAATCAATCAAGCAAATCTTTGTTAGAGTAACCTGTCAATACTGATTTTATTATTAAAGCAATAAAATTTATGTATATTTTTCAAACAGAATTAATTATGAAAGATATTTTTAATAATTGTATTATTTTGGTAAATTCAAATATGATAAATGAATTTCATTTATGTTAATCAAATATTGTACTATACCTATGTGCGCTAATAATATCTATATATTTAATAAATAAAATTAAAAGTGTGTAAAGCACTTGAAAGAGAAGCTATAAAGAGTGCAAAAATATTAAATGCTTAGTGCTTTCAAGCGGGTTGCCTCATATTCATAGCAATACTGAGTAGTGCTGAACAGGGAGATAATGGCGATATGCAAAATACATGCAAATTATTTAGAGTCCAGTGTTTGAAGATGTTGAAGCAGGTGTCACGTCTATTGATAGTTATCGTTACCAGCAATGAAGTACGCCTTCCTAATTTTCTGTTTGATGTCGTTTTTCTCAATGCAAACTATCTTGGGGTTAGAGGGTTCGAATATTTATATCAGTTAAGTGATAATTCAAATTTTTTTTATTTTATGACAATTCAAATATGTTCAGAAATTATTATACAACATGTATGTGTGTATATATATCAATGTGTGTCAAATATACCCATAAATTTTAATCATTTATTCTATTATTTTATGACAATTCAAATATATTTAGAAATTACTGTCACATGTATATGTGCATAGTATATATATCAATGAGTGCCAGGTAGATATATGTAAATTCTAATCATTTTTTAAAATTGCATTAAATGTCAATTGAAATGTATTCATTGTATATTATAAAACACTCATCTGTGCGTATATCTATATATGTGTTGTATGTAAAACCCATTAAGTATTGTAAAATCAATGTAATAATTTGAATTTTGTATAGTATGCGTAGTCTTATTCATTTATTTTTTTATTGTTATTAATAAATTTGTATTCAACTGTTAAAATTATTCCAGTGATTTAATTCTAAATGGTTTTTAGATTATATTATGTATTTCACCATCTCTTGATCACAGTAATAGTAATAGAGTTTATTTTCTGAGGTAGATTCGAGCATAATGGTCTGATATATGGAAGGATATGTATATTTAGTGTTTATGGGCATCGAGTGATGATATTCCCATCAAACATTATCATCATGCTGGTTGGTGCAAGGAGAATATTCTTAAAGTCATGCACTATATTTTATTTAGTCTCTACCAAAATTTAAGTTTATTGTTGGCCAGTACATTAATGGTACTAAGTGGCCAGGGCATTGATGATGATCTGCATGTTTTAATATCCCAGCATTATTGTTTTTATGGTTATATATTCTAATGGATTAGCATTTAAGATGGTGCATCCAAATTAATGTTTAAATAATTGCCTTAAGCTGGCAAAGCCCTAATAATTAGCCATGTCTACAGTAGACCCATTTTAAATCCAGTCGCAAGATTGACTGTTGATCATTCATGATGATGAGTGGTTATTACTTGAGTAATACTTTCACTTATTTTTAAGGCTGGCGGATTTATAATTAATTATACTCATAATAGTGAGTTAATTGGACTGATTTCACAGTGATCTCTTCAGGTTGCTCATACATATTTTTTATGATAAACATTACTTATGTATTTTACATTTATATCTATTTTCATTATTTGAAATATCTTGTTGAACTGGGGTTGATGATGATTTTCCATTATCTCAGGTTCATTTAGCACTCTAATACCCCATGCCATTATATTTTAAGATTCCATTCTACCACACATTCCTAAAACATATGAACAAAGATTTCTGTAAAAGATGAATGATCCCCCAGATGGGTATTTTGTGCTGAACTAGCACTCTTTGAATTGCCCAAGTTACAATCTCTTATATGTGTCTTCATCATTTGTTCAGTATTTACAGATAACAAATCATTAGTTTTATTTGTGTCAAATTTTCTACACTTACAATTTTGAAACCAACCATTTCGAAGAAATATATTAACAGTTAAAAAAATCATTTATTAAACTAGAGATTATATTTACTCGAATATACTCTTTAAATTTCAGTTAAAGAATAATATACCTTTATTTTTGTGGAGGTATTAACACGTGAATCTCCATGCCCATAATAACATTTCAATAACTTTCACTATACAAGAGTCAAACAAGACAGGGCTTGGTTTAATGATGAACAATCATTTTCATCTTTTTTGGTTTGTTTAATGCATCCCTCATCTAAATTCTATCATATTATACAATCATCTATCAGCACACAAAGTTAGACCATCCTCTCTTCTTATACATGAATTTTGTAACCACTCACTTTTCAAGTGAATTAAATATAGGCACATAAAATGACTATATATACGTTATTTAAGATATATTAAAAACTTCCACCACATATTCTGAAACATATGAACCAAGTCATCTGAAAAAAATAACAAATAAATTCTCAGGATATATATTTGGTATAGAACTAACATACATCAGTTAGCCCAGGCCACATGTTTTCATCATTTGATCAATATTTATCAATAGAAAATTATTATAAATTATAAGTGTCAAATTTTCTGCATTCATAACTTTGACTCCAATCACTTCAGAGAAATACATTAATAGCTATTATTGATCATTTATTAAACTAAAGATTATATCTCTTGATATTTGTTTTAAATCTCAGTTAAAAAATGAGATTTATTTATTTTTATAAAGGTATCAACAGCTAAACCTCCATGTCCATGTTGATAATTTGAAGAGTTTCATTACACTATATATACATTTGGAATATTAATTAAAATACTATTTTCTTAAATCATTAACCTATATGTGTATGTAAGTTTTAAATTCCTTATTTATTTTTCCTATTCATACCAAAAAAAAAAAAAAATAAACAAGTAATTTCTTTCAGATTATTATTATTATTGGCACAGAATATGTTATTTACTGTATGCATTATGTTACTATGTAGCCCTGTTTCTGGAAATTGTAGCTGTAATTTTTATCATTCAAACATCAAACTAGTATTTGGTTTTAAATTCAAATTGTATCTCACCCATACTAGAAAGTTATATTAGTTGATTAATATGATTGTTGACTGGGGAAGATTTAGTATCATCATCAATTATATATTTCTACTTGCTTCAGAAAAAGTAATATAATGACCATTATTTTTGTTTAATCATATTAAATATTTTGGAAGTTAAAATTAACAAAACCAGACTGCTAAGATGTATATTTAAATATTCATAAGACCAAATGCATTTAATTTTACTAATTAGGAAAGGAAGAACATTAAAAATTAATAACTGTGGGGATTTTAATTTTGATTTAAAGAGAATGTGTGTAATTTGATAGGAAGAATCTTTTCATTATATTCTTCTGATCAGCCATCTAAGGGAATAATCTCTACTTCTTTTCCTTAATTATATTTGTCTAAACCACATTTATCATTCATTACTTTTAGAGGATTTATCAAATTAATGTGTTATAATAATAATGTAATTATTTATTAAAGTATGGATTTAATTAAGCTTATGACTGGGGTCATCTACCTTCATGTCTAAATCAAGCATCAATTTTGAGGGAAATTGCCTTTTGTTAATAGTACGCAAATGTATCCATGGCATTAAATGAGTTTTTTTAGAAGTTGTGTCATGATTTACATCTGATGACATATCAATTCATTTGCATCATAAATAATATTTAGTCAATGATCCATTCATCTATATATATATATATATATTGTAAAGGTATCAAAAATGGAGGGAAAAATTGAACTGGGTGATGGGAAAATCATCATCACTTCCAGTCCATTTAAAATGAAATATTTACAAAAGGTATATTTAAATAAAAAATATTTAAGAGCATGAGATTAAAATATCTGTGTGAGCATTGTAACAGGATGGGGTAATAGGAACAGAAAAATGTTTGAACTGGGTGATGGTAAAACATCATCAACCCCAAGTCAATACAAAATCAAATATTAATTAAAGAGACATAAGATTAAAAAAATCTCTGAGAGATCAGCCAGCTAACTCAGAAGAGCAACTAAAAGCATAATTATAAAATCAACCAGCATTACAATTTAAAAAATAAGTACAAGTAAATACTCGAAAGAAATAACCATCCATCATCATCATTGATGGGAATAAAATAAATCAGTACAATAAATCAGAATAAAATCAACAGTCAATCTTGTGACTGGATTTGAACAATAAAAAATATAAATCAACAGTCAACCTTGTGACTGGATTGGAATGGGTCTTCTGTAGACCAGGCTAACTATTGAGCCTCTGCCACCTTGGGTAATTATTTAAACATAACTTGGATGCACCAGCTTAGTGCCCATCCATTAGAATACATAACTAGAAAAATCTAAACAATAATGCTGGGATATTAAAACACGCTGATCATCATCAATGCACAGGCCACTTAGTACTTAATGTACTGGCCAACTAACTTAAATTTTTTTAACAAGATGAACTAAAAAAAAAATAGTGCATGTGCTTTAAAGAGTATCCTCTTTTGCGCCAACCAGGATGATGATTGATCATCTCTGGATGCCCCAAAAGCACTAATTACACATCCCCATTTATATATTCATCCCGTGTTTGAATCTAGCTCAGAGAACACAAGCTCTATTACTGTATGTGACCAAGAGATGATGGAACTATTTTAACAATTAAATAAGTTTATTAATAACAATAAAAAAAAAAAGGTATTTAAGGTCTTATAGGTTAAGGATTCTGATTTTGAAAAGTATACAAAATTATATACACAACTAAAGTTATTACATTGTTTTATAATATTTCTCAAGTAGTTTCTACAAACGCATATATATATATATTCGTACATAGATGTGCATTTTATAATATACGAGGAATACATTTCAATTAAAAATAAAATAATTATTATTAAAAAAAGATTAAAATTTACATATGTGTTATAATTGACAATATCGGTATTTGCAATAGAATTGACAGATATACGCACACATACATGCGTGTGCGTGGAATTTCTGAACATATTAAACTTGTTCTACAATAATACATAATTAAGCTTTTAAATTATATCTCAAATAATACAGACCCTTAAGCTAGGTTTATTAAAATGTGTACATAGAATTGCACAGATTATTAACAAATTTAATTTTGTCAAACAATAAAAAAAACCTTAATTTTATAATTACAAATTTCATTTTGAATATATATAACATTTACAAACATGTTATGACAATAAAAGTTATTTTCACAATTATTCATTGTTGAAAGTGTATAAATTGTTTTTCTTATTTTATAGTAAGTTCCACTCTTTATCGATTAGTTTCTTAAAAGAAATAAATACTATCAACTTTTTTTTTCTTTTAAAACATAAAGCTATTTGCTTCACTTTTAAAACGTCTCTTTTTCATAAACGAAAGATAATATTGTTTTATAGAATCCAAAAAATATATAAATTTTAAGACGTCTTTCTGCTTGATGAGTTAATGCTGATGAAGTAGGCAAGGTGAGATAGCAAAAGTGAATATGTGAACTGCAGTTCCCCATGCCATAATAAGCAGAGAGCCAAGTTAGACTATTGGTAAACAAAGCTCCATGACATCGCGAGAAAATACCTCATTTTTAAGCACTGCCCCTTCTAAGTACTTAGACAGATCATCCTCAAGAGTAGTATCCAGAAAAAAAAAAGCCATTGTGCCATCCCTGCTCATCTCTTGTGAGACTTAGGGTGCTATAAATGAGGTCTATTCATGAGACTCAAACTTCCTGAGGCCTACTTATACACTGCTGGACTACTCTGGGAGCTCAATATCTAGGTCTAGACAGTGCTGAGCATATACTTTGGAGCATCATGAACACACTGCATCCAGACAGCCCTGTTTAACTATACAGCCACCATAAGCATAAAAAGTACAAATTCACGCATCACTTTCAAAATGTAATTTTACTAAAGAAATTATTTAAAATTTCGTTATCATATATAACTTTACTCACCACTACTGTATATATTTTTATCTGTTCTTCTCTGCCTTTAGATACGTCAGTATACGTGTAATTAATTCTTCAGCAAGCTGGAAGATTTTTCTTGGTGAGTTTGGTTTTTAGTGACTGTCATAATCAGCAAAAATGTAATCCATGTAAAATGTTGGTATCCCTTTCAGTCTAGGATTGTTCCAGGCAAGCAGCAGGCTTGGTTTGATAGATTTCAGGCAAGCAACTGTCCTTGCCAAGTTTAAGGCTATAAATTTCAGCACAAAGAAGTGGGTCATTTTCTCCATGTGAATTCAAACTCGTGCTAAGGAAAACAGTCTATTATCTTGCCTTCAGCTACATCAGTTTATGGTAGCTATTCTGCAAATTCTATGGTCAGCTAAAACCAACTGCTGCACTTCATCAAGTTGCAACAAAATATTAAAACCAACTTTTCAGTTGACCGTTCTTACAAAAATTATTATCCCAACTGGAGCTAATTTTGTTATTAGCCCTTTTATAGAATCATCTAAGGTAATAATAACACCTTGATGGAAAACAGAGTTTTTATTTTTATCTCTCTAATCCCTCTGAAAACATATGTTTTAATTTAGGGGATTTCTAATAGATAAAATTTTTGTTTAATTAATTAAAAAATTTCAAAAATACGTATGGTGTTTTTACATTTCAAAATTAGAATTACAAATAATATTTATCAGACATTTTAAAAGTTTAATATATAAAATAATTTTTATTTTAAATCAGAGTTATTATTTAACCCGTTACTTATTATTTTATTTTAGAAAATACAGAAAAATATCTACAAAAATTTATGTCTGTGTTTATTTCTACTTTTCCTTTACTTTATATATATATATATAAGCACACACACTATATTATTATGGGTGTACCATGTAACCCAACCGGTTACAATATGTATATATTGTGATCTTCTGAATAGGCACAAGAAAGCAATTTTAGTAGATAGCACTGTATCAGTAATTTGTGTTTACCTAAAAAAAATGAAACACAAAATTTTCAAAACTTTTTCATTAGTAATCCAAAACCTTGTTTAGAAAGTACTTGCAGATATTATTTAGAAGTTAAGATATTTAGTATTTCTTTCGTGGATATTTGATGATAGAAAGGGGGGGGTGGTGGATTGTCACAGAAACTGTTAGTGTATAGGTTGAATTGATCCGGGCTTGTCTTATTTGTTTGTAAGTCAGTGGTTGATGTTTGTTTGGTGATTTTCTGATTTATTTGCTCATTGTTACTCCAGTCCATAGTCTAATCAGCACAGTATATTTGACTCATGGTCATATAGGCTTCTATTTTGATCAGATTGGTTTAGTACTTATAGTGCAGCATATATGTGTGTGCATGTATGTTTGTACCATCTTGCCACTTCATCTTTCATTCATGTAATTAATTAAAATACAGAATACTATGTTTTACAGTAAAATATTTCAATTTACAATATCTTATATCCAATGTAAACACATTTTGAGTGATTGATCAATCAGTGAATATTAAACAGACCAAATATACTATGAATTATTTTATTTGCTAAATGATTATTTTTATTTAAGAGTGTAAAAGTATTTTTTTTTGATTCAATTTAATTAATATTATTTAGAAGAATGATTTTTTTTTGTTCTTTTTCAAGAGAGAAAAAGTTATTGAATATTTCCAGCTAATTACCTCAGTGCAGAAGATGGGATTGACACTTTTTGAAGTTGACCCTTGGGGGGGAGTAACCTTTCATTGATGAAAGAAATGGATGAATAAGCAATAATCAGTAATAAAAGGGGATATAAAAATGTAAGAAAGTAGTCTGCTTTATTACAGTCTACTCTCTCTACAAAGTGGTTTTTCTTCCAAAATCAAGCAGTTAATATTCAACTTAAATTCAAAAGTATACATTTTTTTATATGAAAATAGTTGGGAACAATTTCTTTGGAAGATAAAAAAAAAGCATAGAAACATAACAACTTCAAACAAGGTATATCACCCTATATTTCCAATAAACTAACTTAGATTTAATATCATCGTTTAAAATGCATACATGTGTCTATAACTCCAGTTCAAATTATTTAATCTTAATTTCTAATATTAAAGAAAAAATTGAAATGTGTGAAATTTGCTACTGTGTGGGAAAAGTTATGCTGAACTTTTTAACAAAACTTTTCATAAACTCTAGATTAAAATTTTTTTCTGGCTATAGAAAAGTAAAATTCAAATGGAAGGATGTGTGTATCTAACTTAGTATAACATGCCTTATTATTATTATTGAACAAGAAATATACCTAACCATTCATGTCTCTAGGATTAAGGAACGGAATGCATGACTTATGTAACTGATGGATAACAAACCTATATTTTATGTGCATATAATATAAACGTGAGTAGAAGAGCATGAATATTAAATGTGAATATTTCCTTATTGTTCTCTTTGTTTGTATTTAATTTATTATCAAAATATATTGTTATTTAAAAATGATGTAGACTTAAGTGAATATTACAAATTAATCAACTATTTATCTAATGGATAGCCTTTGATAATTTTATTACAAGTTCCTTGATAAATGTAACTATAGTCAATGTAAGTCGGTGGAAAACCAGTGTTCCTTTTAAAATCTGCAAGATTGAGTGCTGAGTTATAAAACTATAAAACCGCCAATTAATTAAACAGTCATTTGTCATTATCAAAAGAGATAGATATTGAATACTTTGCATACTATATTGTTGGCAATTTCAATTAGCTTTTGCTAAGAACTTTAGAAACTGCTCTTTAATTGATTCAAAAATTGTGTATTGTCCATTCTTCAGGAAATTGACTATATATCTACTAACACCTATCCATTTTATAATTATTGCCATTATCTCCATACAGATCTAAGAAGCTTTAGTTATAGACTGTACAAATGAACTTTTATTCTCCCAGCTAAAGATTTCATTATTTCCTTTGTTGTTAGTGTATGATAGATAGGTAGATCAATTTATTTGTCTTTAAATATTTTTTTATTTATTATTTTCTTTTGCTTCAAGATCGTCTCGGATATGTATGATATGAAGAATATTATACTGGGTAATTGATCATTATTTTGATATAATTTTTTGTTTTATACATGTATTCTATACGCTTATGTTAGCGGTAGAAATATTTATTTGCTATTATGAAGCTAGCAGCCAGTTTAAGAGGAGTAAATGCGTAAAAGTATTATTTTATCTTTGATTTGTCAAAGATTATGAGGTCTATTTAATAATAATTATACTTTAAATTTAAAAGATTTATAGTTTGTCATAAATTGGTCTAGATTACTATCCTCACATATATATAAAACTGATGATTGCTGGTTTAGCATGAAATATATATATTAGTGATTATTTATCTTTTCAACATGTGTGTGATCAGGTGGGTTGGCAATATGAGATGGCACTGAGAGTAGTGGGTCATGTGAAAGTCTGAGTTCGAATCCCACATATATTACATATATAAATGCAGGTTTAAGCCTGTACAATGTATTAGTTTGTCATAAATTAAAATTTATTTCGATTTATTAGTTAATGTTAAATACACCAAAGTAAAAATTTTATGCTATATTTTGTTTTTTTATTCCATCTACTATAACACCTGGTTCAATATATATAAAACTAATTGAATAATTTAATTAATTTACATCATATGTACAAATTTTTATGATCTTTCAATAAAGATAGGGTTGCTATAATTGGTGGAGTTTCAATTGATTTGCTGATGATGTCGGTTATGACAAAAATATTTGTCTACAAGAGAACAATCAATTTTTTCATCAAGAAGCCACTTGAATGATTGTGTGTGTGTATATATATATATTCAACTGTTTATTTTTTTTTTTATAATGTTGCATAAGTATTTATTTTCATATTACAGTTGTAACATTTCAAATTTAGATAGTTTTTCTTTTATCCATCTATTTTTTATATACTATAATGCTAGTTTGAATCCTTGCTGAATAATCAATTTTACTGTAAGGTTATGTGTATGTTCATATCAGTTGTAACACACACACACACACACGCACGCGCACACACACACAAACATTGAAATTCTAAAAAAAAACCCACAAATGAGATTAATAAATAGCACATATAGAAAAGCATTAGTTTGGAGAAACTAAATTCAATTTGGAAATATATTTGTCTGCAATGCCTGACAATAGTTAGAACAATGATGATGACTTGATTATATGTTAAACACTCATTTTAATGGTCCTTTTTCTTCTAATTTTTAAAATTCATAAAAAAAAAATTATATACTTAAAAAAAACTTCCACTTTATCAAAAAGAATAAATAGAAATCAATCTAATGAATAAATGAAGATTATTATCACATTCTGACATCAAAAGCAAGATAGAAATAATTAGCACATAAAAATAATAATAATCAGTAATTTACACCACTTTCTTTAAAAATATTGTAATTAAAAAGATGTAATAGAAGAGTAAAAAAAAAAGACAATATAAAAATAACAAAAGTACTTTGAATTTAAAAAGCATAATTATAAAGAAATGAACAAATTTTCATGACATCAATAAAAAAAAAATACAAGTGTCACAAATATGAAATGATTAAATGCTTCTTCTAATTTATCAATTTTTGAAAAGAAATTAATAAGTACTAAAAAATAAATATATACATATAATCAGTTCTTTGCCATCAATCAGATATGTGCCAAACCCACTTGTCTCTACTAACACATCACATGATCACCATTTCCTATGCTTACACAAACTCTTAAAAGTGATGTGATATGGCTACTTTATCGAAGTCAGAAATCTCTCAGCCAATATGCACAAGAAAAACCTGTTATCCACCTTACCTTCCCTTTCTACTTCCCATCCTACGTTAACCCCAACATGAAGAACAAGAATCCCCTTTCTGTACTTGGGCTATATTTATTTTCCCACAACCTCACTATTTGTAGCCTTAAACTTTTCATACAGTAGTCCCACCCATAGTAATCAATGAGTGCAAGAAGGCTTGTGCATGCAGATAGGAATTTTATGCATAAACCTTCTTGCATCCATTGATTATTATGACTTGCACTGGATGGCACTACCGTATAGCGTTGGTCATTGTTTTAACAGTTTGTGTAAGTGTAGGAAATGGTGATCAAGTGATGTTTAGTGGTTTAATATCATTCCTGCCCATAGGAATATTGTGACTAATGGTTATTAAAGAACCAGACACCAAAATTGTATAGTTACTGAATTGGGTTCAGATCTATATGACTATACAAGCAAATGAGCTTAGATTGAAAACATCTGTTTTCATTTTAGATTCATAACTTTATAGTTAACTAAAAAGGTAAAAGTTAGCTTCTGGAGAGTTGCATTACCATTCTAATATATGCAGTCTCTCAGATCCAAGACATCTCATTAATGAAAGCCTCAAACTAGAAATTTGTTTGGGGATATTGGATGAGTAAGCACTAGACAGGAATTTTATGCACAAACTTTCTTGCACCCATTGATGGGAGACACTACTCTATGGAGAGTTTGCAATTAGTTGGATTTTAGGAGGTTTACTATTAAAAATTTTTTCAATTTAAGTAAGAGAGTGATGTAATTAAAGAAGAGGGTAATGTTTGAGGTGTGTGTTTAGGGGAGCATGTGTTTATTGGCCACCATTTTAAAAAAGAAATTTTTTTTTTGCCTTTTGTATAAAGAGGTTTGAAGAGTGGTAGAAAAATCATAAATTTAAATATAGAGTAGGGGGATTGGGAAAATAAGGAAATATTGTAACGGTGTACATATATACCATTACATCACTTTCAAATATAAGTTAAAAAAAAGAAATAAATAAAATCCCATTTATATATATATATATATATATAAAAGAAATTACTAAAATTTTATTTAAATTAATATGTATAATGCACAGATGGCAAACTAATTATATAAAATTTATTTAAAGTTAAAATTTATTTTTAATCTTAGAATGGAAATGATTTTCTATATTCACGTAATAGCAAACAGATTCTTGGGCATAAAGTCAGGTAAGAGATAAATTTTGAGTTCCCGCTCTAAAGCAAGCTGGCCAATAACGATGGAAATAAACACCCACTCCCCAGATCGCCAATAAGAAAACAGCACCAAAACAGGCAAGATCGATCCTCAAATTTGATGATAAGAATTCAAAATGATATAAAAAGAAAAACTTGTCTCCACCTAGAACAATATGAAATGGAAGAAACTTAGAATTGTGCGACGCATCATGGACTACCAAGAGAAACTTCAAATAAACCTATAGCCACAAAAAGTATGAACTTTAATAAACTAAGAACTTTTCAAATACTTAAACCTAAATGCTACCTAACCCAAAAAGTCTCTTATCTGATGAAGCAGAAATTTAAATTATTTGTTATATTTTCTTTTAATATGTTTGCTATTATTATTATTTCCACTCTTGTAATTTCTTTTAAATTAATAATTTAAAAATAAGCATAAATGGCTGCATAGATTCATAAGATTATACTAGTTTAAGGTGTGTTAATTTTGGGTTAATTATTTCATAGTTAAATCGGTGCTGGTGGATAGATATATGGTCATTTTATGTCATTGTAATCTGGGTAGACACATTGAATACTCATTCCCTTGTGGCGCATTAGCATACAATTACCCACCTGAACATATGGCTCAAAAGTGTAGCCATCGCGTGGCTAATGGTCAAAGATGTATTTCCAATGCCATTGATTTTCTTACACTTTGGTTGGGAAAGTAAGCCGGCAAAAACCACTATTCGCATTTACAGAGCATCTAGTATATATATTTCAAATGATTTCATTTTTGTATCATCAATTGGGAAGTGGATCATTCCTGTTTGTTGGTGAAATTTATTAATGATCATGGGGAAGATGCTCATTCCTTCCCATCACGATTCTTTGTTTCTCTAATGATATCATACTACAGATGTAAATTCCTGTCAGCATGATTGTGTTATGCTAATAATCTCATTTTGCACTGGTCACATTGGTATATTAGTAAGCTACCAGTAAGTTAGCATTGGTTCAAATGCAAAATTTTAGACTAAGATTAATATGCATATTCTATGTAATGTATTTACACATAGTAAAATATTAAAATTGTATTAAATCTTAAATATACCCATCTGTGCATATAACTTAAATCAAATATATTTAATAGTAAATTTAATCTTCAGATGTCTGTATTAATGTGTGGGTAATAATCGTTTTATTGAATTAATTTTGGCAATAATTTATTTATATATTTTATTAATAATATTTTTTAAAATCAAGAATTAGAAATTTTAATATTGTGTGATAAAAATAAGATCAGCTTCTCCCTGAGCTATTGATTGGGGCTTTCGGTTCAATAAAAGAGTAAGCTTACCCGTAAGTATCTGCTGCCATTAGAAATTTTCTAGAGAATAATCTAGTGGTGCCCTGGTACAGCAGATAGGTTTGGGAGGTTCCATCGACTGTTATAATATGGATTGTATTTGTATACCACAATGTATGTTTGATGGTCAAAAGGAAATTAAGCATGCTTTGGTAGTGTACAGTATGTGATAAGGTTTTCCATCTGAAGGGCTTAAATAAGCCTAGGAAAGATATAAAAGATGTATGGTTGTGTAGCATGTATAAATTAAAACAGGCAAAATTATCCATACAGTAGTGCCACTCAGTGCAAGCCAGAGTAATCAATGGATGCCAGAAGGCTTGTGCATAAAATCCCTATCTATCCCCAGACTAGTTTCTAGCTTGTAGCTTTCGTCAGCGAGGAGCCTTGGATCTGAGAGTACTGCTCCTAGATTTTAGGATCTAATGCAACCTTCTAGCAGCTACATTTTATCTCTACTTGACTACAAAACTATGAGAATAAAATTGAAAACACAATAATATTTTCAATCCAAGATCATTAGCTTATATAGTCATATAGGTCTGAACTCAGTTCAGTACCCATATAGTTTGATGTCTTTGGTTCTTTAATAACCATAGCCACCACAAAACATCACACAATCACCATTTCTTATGCTTGCTCACAACTGTTATTAAAACTGGTAAAACTCTTCATATAGTAGTATCCTCAGACTAGTTTCTAGTTTGTGGCTTTCGTCAGTGAGGAGCCTTGGATCTGAGAGCAATGCATCTAGATCTTAGAATCTAATGTAACCCTCCAGTAACAACCTTTTATCTCTACTTAACTACAAAACTATGAGAATAACATTGAAAACACAATATTTTCAATCCAAGCTCATGAGCTTATACAGTCATATGGTCTGAGCTCAGTTCAGTACCCATACATTTTGGTATCTTTGATTCTTTAATAACCATAGTGACCACTATCCTATTAGGCAGGATTGGTATTAAACCACTAAACATCACATGATCACCATTTCCTATGCTTTCCCATAACTGTTATTAAAACAGGCAAAATTCTCCATATAGTAATGCCTGTTTTAATAACAGTTATGAGCAAGCATAAGAAATGGTGATCATGTGATGTTTAGTGGTTTAATACCAATCCTACCCAACAGGATAGTGGTGGCTATGGTTATTAAAGAACCAAAGACACCAAAATATATGGGTACTGAATTGAGTTCAGACCTACATGACTTTATAAGCTAATGAGCTTGGATTGAAAATATTATTGTGTTTTCAATTTTATTCTCATAGTTTTGTAGTTAAGTAGAGATAAAAGGTAGCTGCTGGAGAGTTGTACTTGATCCTAAGATCTAGGTGCAGTACTCTCAGATCCAAGGCTCCTCACTGACGAAAGCCACAAGCTAGAAACTTGTCTGGAAATATTGGATGACTAGGCCCTAGATAGGGATTTTATGCACAAGCCTTCTGGCATCCATTGATTACTTTGGCTTGCAATGAATGACACTACTGTATGGAGAGTTTTGCCTATTTTAATAACAGTTACGAGCAAGTATAAAAAATGGTGATCATGTATAATGTGATAAAAGAGGAGAAAAAAGGGTTTATAAGTGTAGATAATTTAAAGTCAGGAGAAATGGAGGAAAATGTAGATAAGGATGATAGAATGAAGTTTATATTTAGTGGAATGACAAGAGACATGAATGACAAAATAAGTAGTGCAATGGAGATAGTTAGGCAAAGACTAAGTAAAAAAAGAGGAAGAGGTAAAGGATATAGAAGTAAAATTAAAAACATTAGACATGAAGAAATTAATGAATAGAAACAATAAGGAAAAAGTAGATAAAGTCCAGAAGATGGAAGAGAATATTACAGATGAAAATAGGGAAAGTAAACTATGAGACAGTCTTTTTGGGAACTTGTTAATTAGAGGATGTGGAGATGAGATGTAATTGCAAAACAAAATAGAAATGTAAGAGTTTGTTTGCCTGGAGTTAGAATTAGGGATGTTACAGATAAGGTAAAGAAACAGGTGAGTAGAGATGTTTGTGTTATGGTGGGACAAATAATTTGTCAGAGCTATTGGAGAAAGTTTGAATAAGGTTAGAGGAAAAGTAGTAGTCGTTGGATTAATACCAAGATTTGACAATAGGTATATGTTAGATAGGACATATTTTATAAATGAGAGATTGAAAAAATTATGCTACAGAAATAATGTTATGTTTGTGGATGTTTTT
The DNA here is from genome assembly GCA_028023455.1 of Epiperipatus broadwayi. Lineage (NCBI taxonomy): Eukaryota > Metazoa > Onychophora > Udeonychophora > Euonychophora > Peripatidae > Epiperipatus > Epiperipatus broadwayi. The sequence continues at coordinate 1,489,841 of JAQFVV010006330.1, forward strand.
ATCAGATAGAGGAAATTTTACATTAAAGATGGATTGCACTTAGCAAAACAAGGGAATGAAGCATTAGGGGGTTTGATGTATGAAAAATATTATAGTTTGGGAAACTTATAAAGAGGGGTAGGATTTTAAATTACAGTATTATCAAAAAGAAGGTTAAGAATGGATGGGATGTAACAAGTAAACAAAGGGTAGCTGATCCAGATACAAATGTAGATGTAGAGAGAATAAGTCTGTAAAATTAATGATAAACTAATTAAAAATGTAATAGAAAAAAAGAGTCAAAAGAACTTATAAAATAGTAATAAGAAAGAAAGAAATTGTTAAAATTGAATATGCAAGGTGGTAGGAGACCAGAAAAGTGGTTGGAATTAAACAAAACAGTTAAAAATGAAGGATTTGAGATATTGGCAATAGTGGAAACACATCTAAGAGAAGAAGAGGAACTTACACTGGAAAATTTAGTATGGCAGGGCATAAAAAGAAAAGAAAAAAGGGATGGTGGTATAGGAGTTATGTAAAAAAAAAAAATTTAAATCCTGTACAGTGTCAAGAACATTTGTGGTTTGATATAAAGATAGAAAGACAAGCATGGATGGTTGCTATAGTGTATATAGTCACTGGAGATAGAATAGAACAGTAACCTATATGAATGCCTAGTTAAGGATATATAGAGTTTAAAAAAAAAAAGAAGAAAGTAATAGTTATAGGGGATATGAATGGACATATTGAAGAAATTGACGATGTAGACAACTCTTAAAGAATTTTTGTCAGAGAGTGAATTTGAGCATTGGAAATTTATCAAATATTTATGAGAGACAATATACATGGTCTAGAAACAATATATTCGACACAATAGATTATGTATAAGTAGAGAAAGAGGGAATGAATAAAGTACAGAAAATTAAAGTGTTTGATAAAGAAGAGAGAGTATGTAATAATAATCATAATTTCTTTGTGATAGAAATGGTTAGTATTGTGATGGAAAATAATAATAAAAGGGATAGTGAAAGATGTGGATGGAAAGTGAATGATAAGAATAAGTTAGAATAATATAAAATAAAAATAGAAGAAATCATGGAAGAGTTTATTGGGAATGAATATAAGGGCTGATGTGGAGAAATAGAAAAAGTGGCAAATAGAGTTTTAGGTGAGAATATTCTGAAGAATGAAAGTAATAGAAAAGTGAGAATTAGTAAAAGTGTAAAAGAAAAGAAAAGCATGCAGAGAATATAAAGGTGCTATTAAAAACAAAGAAAGTGGAAATTTTTTTAATATTAAATGGGAAAACTATTTAAAAAAAAGAGTTGTCTAAAGTAGATAATTATAGCTAGAGAATGAAATTAAATTATTGGACGATATAAATAAAAGTCGGAAATATATTAAAAGAAGGAATATAGGGGAGAGAGAAATAGTATTACTAAATGATGAAAAAAGAGTGTAGTTCTAGAAAAGTATTAAGAGACAATCTTAAATAAGTATTTATTGGATATAGAAAAATATTAGATGTGAAGGAGAGTGATAACAAATATAAAAACACATAGTAATGGAAATATTAGTTTTACAGAAAATGAATTGAATGGGGCAGGGAAGAAATTGAAAAGTGGAAAGGCAAGAAGTTTAGATGGATAGACAGCAGAGATGGTGATAAATTTGGGAAATAGGCAAAATTAAATCTATTATCATGTTTTAATAAGATGGCACATAGGTCAGAATTTCCAAATAGATGGAATAACACAAGAGCGAGGTTATTATTTAAAGTAAAGGATAAGGGCACATTAGAAAAACAATTAAAGATCGATAGAGGCAATGTCAGTGTTATATAAAGTTTTTGCACATATTGTAGTTGGAAGAATGGTAAAATGGAATAAAATAATAGTCACAGAAATGCAAGGAGGTTTTAGAACAGATAGGCATATAGGAAATAGTTTATTGCCCAGGAATAAATAAATTGCTTTTCCTAATGTAGGTATTGAAGGAATATAGAAAATCATGTAAAGCTTGTTTAGGATATATCAAAATTGTCAAAAAAATTAAAGATAGCCTACAGTTATCAGAAAACTGAGTTCACTAAATTATATAATTACTGGGCTTAGTATCAGATCCTACAAGTACAGGCAAAGTAGCTTAAATTCAAATTTTTGCTATTAGTTTAAATTGTATACAAAAAAAAAAAAGGTCATTGGATATGTAGGTGCAAATCAAATGATCATCATTGATGAAAGTCAAGAGTTAATAGCTGGTCTGAAGATTTGAATGTGATACTGTTATCTTAAGGTCATTGATTATTCAGGCTTACAAACAATAGTTCTGGAGTACATAGATCAAATTGCTGCGTTAATTATTGTAGTACGAATACTATTTTGTCAAAAACCACTGTTTGTATGATGAGGTTTGCTCCTCTCTCTCCCCCAAACAACAACAACAAAAAAACTTGACAACTCTGCTGGTTTGGAAGGTAAAGCTGCTAAAAAGATCACTCAAGTTGGATAAGTCAAAGGCGAGTGATCATAATAAATAAAATACAGACCTTAAAATTTGGAGCTTCCGTATTGCCATCTAATAAAAACTTCAAAGAATGAAAGTCATGAGATACCAGGGATGATGACTGATTACAAAACAGAGGAAGGAAAAGGGAGAGTAATTTTAAAAAATAGATGGAAAATTAAAGACCTGATAATTACAGCATGGGAAGAAAAGGCTTGTCAGAGGCAGATATTATAGATAGAGGCATAAAGAAGAAAATATATGGAAGACTTTTGGTTGAGGATGCTCTCAACAATGAGGAATCCTGAAGAACAATGTTTTTAAAAAATTTTTTTTAATGAAGCAAGAAAAAAAAGATACTGCTAACATGTCAACAGGGTTTAAACATTTTAATAATGCACTTTTTTTGGTCTTAATTTTTATGATTAGTTATTTTAACTAAATTTCATTTCTACAATTATATTACAATTATTAAATAAAAAAATTAGAAAAGAAAATATACCAAAGAGTTAAGATATCAAACATGAAAAAGACGCACAATGAAGTATTAATTTTAGATAATACATTTTATTCCATAAATTTTGCTATAGAATAATTGATATTAATAAAATAATAAATATAAGAAAAAACACACACACACAAATTAACAAATAATTTAAACCAAAAACTTTTTTTTTACCAGACTTGGTTAAAAAATACTGAATAACATATATAGTTGCTTCTGTGAACAAAATTTCTTCTTCAAAGCTTTCCTGAAAAAACAAATAATAAACACACATTCATAAGTTAGTGTTTGAATGTGCATAAATATATATATAATGTTTGCTACTTGTTTTTATATAATAATTTTTATTTATAGGATTAATTGCAGAAAAAAAAACTGTAAATTTTTTTGTGTATTTATTTATCCAAAATATATCTCATTCATAGCAGTTGTACCCTAATAAAAACACCATTATCTTTATTTATATCTGTAAGGGTATAGCATATGTTTAAATGCTATTTAGAAGACTCTAACAAAGTCTTAATGTGTATAAGAGATGTCATCAAGGATATCAAACTTTCATTAGTTATTCAAAAATGGCACAAGCAGAAGCAAAAAACAATTAAATTACTAAGTGAAAGATCAAACTAATATTTAATATTATTATCATGATTAATATTTCTTTCCACATGCTTATAAAACTAATATCTAGTTTCTTCCAGATATTCAGCATAAACACTTCAAATCTATTAAAAAAAGAAGTTACATTGGCATATATTTCCATTTATGTAAGATATGATGTGAAAAATAATGAAAATACTATCTGTATTCAATTATTTTAAGGGCTTCTGTAAGTTTATTTAATTATAATATTAGTAGATAGATTTATAAAATTGATAATTAATGCAAATTATAATAATTAATTTTAACACAGTATTTAAATTAAAATATCACATAACATTCTTCTAATATAAAAATAATCCATATCCTACAATGAAATTTATAAGCATTAACATCATAAACAATTGAGTTTTTAAAAAAAAATTCTATTTTTGGAGAATGTAGCACAATTTGGAAAAAGTTTTCTTAGAGGAAAAAAAAAACTAACAACAACATTATCAAATAATGTTATAAGCATAGGCATTAACATCATAAACAATTGAGTTTTTTAAAAAAAATTCTATTTTTGGAGGATGTAGCACAATTTGGAAAAAGTTTTCTTAGAGGAAAAAAAAAACTAACAACAACATTATCAAATAATGTTATAAGCATAGCAGAAACTGAACAGTTAACCCCCCTCCCCTTTCTGGCAACTCAAAAATTTTATTAATTTTTTTTTTTGACGGTATTTAAAAAAAATAATTCTGGATTTAAATGCTCACTTCTTAAATATAAATTATATAATTAAGATTCCATGTTTTTTTTTTTTAAACTTAAAAATATTAACATCATTATCCACAAAATTCAAATGTATAATTTTCAATATATATAAAATATCAATATTTTATCATGTTTAATGAACAAATCAATGCTCGCCACATATATAATTCTGAAATAAAAATTATTAATGACTAGCATGCTTTTTTTTTCTTTCATTCTAGTAATTTTTTATAATCTTTTTATAAATTTAGTATAATATAGAAATTTTATTAACCAAATAATCATTTATTTTTAGCGCTGTTTCTAATTGTAATAAATTTAATCAGCCATTTAAGCTATTGTGCGCTTTTTTACGAGTGTTAAATAATAAATGAGTACTTCCACTTCCAACACAAGATATAGTATTTGGGAAAGAATAAAATGAATCCACTTATTCAATCTAACCCAAATGCTTATATATGGGAAAATCTTAAGTACTGTAAGTGAAAGTGTGAGGATAGACCATTCACTTTAAACCACTGTTTACGATATCTGAATGAATGATGCCGACGAAATTATCTAGAATTTACTAGATATCACTCACAAATGAAAGTTTAAACATATGTAAATAAATATTTATTTTTAGTGCTGTTTCTAATTGTAATAAATTTAATCAGCCATTTAAGCTATTGTGCGCTTTTTTACGAGTGTTAAATAATAAATGAGTACTTCCATTTCCAACACAAAATATAGTATTTAGGAAAGAATAAAATGAATCCACTTACTCAATCCAACCCAAATGCTTATATATGGGCAAATCTTAAGTACTGTAAGTGAAAGTGTGAGGATAGACTACTCACTTTAAAGTAAATTATTTATATGTATGTGCTCTGCATACAGATAATGAAGCTAAAGAGCCACTGGACACGTTTTTCTACCTACCACAGCCAGTGTCATTTGCTCTGAAACAAACGACCCCAAGCATAAAGTCAGGGAAGCTTATTACATCCTAAGTGACCCATCAGCAATCAACAGAAGAGAGGCCTGCTTTTCTCTATCTTGTAAATGGTCCACGTAACATCTGTATATAAATTTGCATTGATATTATAGTTATCAATTGTATACAAGTCACCATGAATAAGTCACCATGAATATGGGACTATAAACTGTCCCGAAAGCGCTTGGCAGTAAATATTTTAATAATTTCATAGACAATTAATAGCTTCATTATCTGTGCGCAGAGCACATACATATAAAGTGATGACTATGGTTATTTAAGAACCAAAGACCCTAAAATGTATGGGTACTGAACTGAGTTCAGACCTGTATGACTATATAAGCTAATGAGTTTGGATTGAAAATATTACTGTCCTTTCAAATTTTAGACTCATAGCTTTGTAGTTAAATAAAGATAAAAGGAAGCTGCTGGAGAGTTGCATTAGATCCTAAGATCTAGGTGCAGTGCTCTCAGATCCAAAGCTGCTCACTGACAAAATCCACCAGATAGAAACTAGTCTAGGGATATTGGATAAGTAGGCATTAGATAGGGATTTTATGTACAAGCCTTCTGGCATCCATTAATTACTCTGGCTTGCCTTGAGTGGCTCTATTGTATGGAGAGTCATCAATTATTTTAGGATAATAAATTCATAACCATTCAGATTCCAAGCAGAAACAGTTATATATTGTACCACTATTGAACAGTGGTACATGTCTGTAATTTTTATTAAAAAATTAAGATAAAAATAAATTATAAGTGGCTTAATTTAAAGATTTTTTTTCTCAAAATATGATTTATTAACATAATATTAATCTTTGAATTTACATGTTATATATAGTGCTATACAAGATTCAAATTATGATTCACAATGCAGAACTTGATTTACCAAGTGAACAGAAAAACCTTGAATTGTATATGCATATATCTTGCCATTCATAGCTTCTCTTATAGTTTACTAAGTAACCCTTGACCTTAATGGCAGCTAGATAGATCATAGCTACCAAGAATCACATCATCTCCACCCTCCAGAAGATGAGAAAGTGAAAACCTGTACTAATCCCCGCAGCACCCATGTCCCAGCCTCCCCCGCTAAAGACTAGGAATCAGGCCTTGAGGTATTTTCAAAGCTCAGACTCTCTCATCCAATGCCCTTACTAATCCCCACAGCACCCAGATCCCCTCCAAAACCCAGGCTTGTGAGACCTACAAAGCACCAAACCCTATCATCCAGATGGCAGAGATGAGTGACACAGCAGTCCTGATTTGTAGTTTAAACCATAGCACTAATCAAAAATGTAAATCTCATATTATTACATTATATGCCACCTGCAGATTATCACATAGTCTAATAACCAATCTATGAATCATGTAGAGATCAAAGAGATTAAAACCACAATGCATCACATCATCTCCACTGCCCTGAAGATGAGAAAAGATGAAACCTGTACTAATCCTCAATAGCACTCACATCCCAGCCCCCCCATAAGAACCAGAGTTCAGGCTCCGGGAATCTTCCCAAGTTCCAGACTCTCATCTAAAGCCCATACTAGAACCCAATACACCCACATCCCAGTCCCCCTCCAAGAGCAGGAAGCAAGCCCTGGGAGCTCTCCAAGCAACAGACTCAGTCCTCAAAACCATAAAGATGAGTGACACAGTAGCCCCAATCCAATATTCAAATCACAGTTGAACTCTTTGGGAACTTGAGTTTTGTCCATCATGTTTCAGCTTCCAGACAACTTATAAAAAACTAGAAGCCTTAATCCATGAGATCCTTAACTATTGGTAAAAATCAAATGATAAAACCAGAATCACAATCCATATGATGAGGTGCAACTGTTAACAATCCTATGTCATAATAATTGCTAAATTTAAAATCATAGTGCAAATCTCCAGAATTTCCAATGTCTTGCATAAAAAATTCATCATTACTTTCCAAAATCAAGAACTTTAATGTATATGTAGTAACCAGATGCTTGCATTATGTGTTATACCACAATATAATTCTAAATCTATAGAGCAATCAAAGATGTACATAGAGTAATGTATCCATTAAAATAGCATATTGAATAGTGTCCATCGTGTTTCAGCAATCTGATAATCTATGAAAACCAAAAGCACTAAAACCAAAAGCACTAATCCATATAGACAAATGTTAAAATTATCAATTTGTACAGTTCAGCATTCAAGCTAGAAAAAAAAAGTGTAATATAGAATGTAAGGTTGAATAATCAAACAACACTTGAAATCAAATGTTCAGATACAGTCTAAAACAATTCACTATAGTGGAAAAAAATCTTTTTCACAAGTCAACTCTCAGATCTAAAATGCAAGCACAAAACTGCAATGAATAATGTCATTTTTAACACATGAATGAGCCATACAAATCTGGTAAAAACGTTTTAAGAGACATAGTCAGTGATCCAGCTTCAAATGCATGGATAAAAGATAATGCAACACTTGAAATAAATGATCAGGTACAATGAGAAACAATTTACTATTGTGGAAAAATTCTTTCTTCAAAAGTAAAATCTCAGGTTTAAAAGGCAAGCACTAAAATCTAAATGAATAACGCTACTATTGCTAACAAATAAATAAGCTATCCAATTCTGGTAACGATCCTCAGAGCACCTATTTCCCGCTCGCCCCATATAAAAACTAGGATTCAGGCCCTCATGGATCCTCCCAACAATCAGACACTCTCATTCAGTCAGCAAAGCTGCCTTGAATCAAAATATTTCCTGAAAATTAAGTCTTTCAATAGAAATCTCTAGAAATTTACATGGCTGTCAGTTATTTTTTACAGAGCTCCAAAGAAAAATTTTATTCATGCTTGCTTGTTGTCTGATGGTGCCGTAATTCTTGTGTACAAAGTAACCTAAAAGATTACTCTGGTCAATTGGAAACTTTTTAGAAAAAAAAAATTCTCTAAAATATAATTTAGGTAACTAAAACGGGGAGCCAGTAACAGAGTAAACTGGAGTCCCTGGCTTCTCGAGTGGACTTATTTTTTTAAAACAAAAAATTAAAATACTGCATCATATTTTTGTTTTAGAATAAAACTTCTTAGCAGGAGAGGGGAGAAACGTATAATAGAATTAAAGAACAGTTAAAATTTTTTTCTCTCTTTCTTTTTAAAGAAAAGAGCTTTTATAAAGTAAAAGCTAAATAAATATGTAAAATCAGACTAAAGTTTAGTCTGTAAAAATAAAATATTTGTAAAAGAAAACTTTGAAAAAATGTGTGTAATTAGTTTATAAGATTTCAGATTGATAATAAAATTAAAATCAATAGCTGAATTAATTAAAAAACTGTAAAGTGTCTTTTCGATATTGCTTAGATGAATCTGAGCAAAGGATTAAGATAACCAAAAATTTAAAATTAATTAAGACATTTCAAGTTAAGATCTAAATTAAAAATAACTATAAGAGATTGAAACAATAGGAGAGAAAAAAAACTATATAAAGCTGCTCTCTTTATTGTTCTTCTGTCTGGTTTGTAATATACTCTAACTTGTAATATAAGGCTGCAATTTGCTAGATCATTCATCAGTTTGGACAGAACGCAGAATCCAAACAACCAAAGATCAAGATATTCGGAATGCAGTAGTAAGCCAGTCAATTACAGCTGCGATCAACATTAATGAAAAAGCCGCAGAGGCCAAGGATGTGTCTGACAGGGCTTCATGCCCCAAACCTCTGCAATTCAACTATTCCGCCAGGAACAAATGCTGGAAACTGATGCTATAATCATAAAATAAATGCTACCTGCTATTCTCTCTCTCTCCCATTATTGAGTCACAGAATGAAAACAAGCCATGAAACCATCGATGGAGAACCAGAAAGCCAACCGGTTGAAAAATACACACAAATGAAAACCTAGGTAAAGATACTTTACCACTGTCTATAGACACTTTTTATTTAAATGAATGAACTTTAATTAATGAAGGACTATCATAATTTAGTCTGAGTAATTACTTAATATGATTTTATATGTAAATTTCAATATTATTGTTATATTACATATGTGTGTGTTTAATTAAAAATTTATGTTTGCCTTAATAGTTATTCTGTCTATATTCTCTTTCTCTCTTGTCACTGCATCACTAGTCAATTATTGTATAAGTTACTTTATCTGTCAAATAAATATTCTGGACCCAGAGACAGAGTATGAACTAGTCATGGGATATTTCAAGCGTTGGATTATAGACTTACCGTTCAGGCATGCTAATTACTTCTGTGTAATTAGCTGGTGCCTGAGATTTATCTCTAAACAAATAAAATGCTTTGGATGGTAGGGGTTTGAATCTAGCAGTCGAGATGAGTCACAGTCTGGAAATGTGATCGTGTTATGCTTTGCATAGCTCTGTCTGACCGTGGGTATCATTGATAGCTCCGCTATCGATGGTATTCTCCCCTCTGCTTGAAGCAGCAGCAGTAGAAGTAAAAAAGTGCCATCTGAGTCCAAACCAAATCACAGGTAAGGAAAAAACCTCTTAGCTTTTTATTAGTAAAAGGCAAATTAATTTGCTAATAGATAATAAGAATATGCAATAACCATCATCATCATCAACCATCATCAATCCACTGCAGGATGAAGGCCTCTCCAAGTTTAATCCATCTTCTCCAATCTTTAGCTTCTCTTCTCCACATCACCCCTGCACACTTTCTTATTTCATCCACCCATCTCACATGTAGTCTCTTTCTGGGTCTTTTACAATCTCTTGGAATCCAATTTAAGATTTCAATTGTCCATCTATTATCATCTATTCTAGCAATACGTCCAGCCCAACTCCACTTCAATTTTTTTATTTTTTCAATGAGGTCAGTAACACCTGTTTGTTCTCTTACCCATACATTGTGTTTTCGATCTCTTCTTGTTATTCCCAACATGCATCTCTACATACTTCTTTGAGTGGTCTGGAGTCTCTGTATTGCTCTTCTATTAAGTGTCCAAGTCTCACATCCATATGTAAGAACTGGTAAAACACATTTGTTAAAAATCTTCCTTTTCAAACATATAGGCATATTTCCTTTTAGTATCAAGTTATTTCTACCAAAAGCACTCCAACCAAGTTTAATTCTATGATTAATTTCATCCATTACGTTTCCATCTGTATTAATAATCTGACCAAGGTATTTGCAACTGTTAACTTCTTCTAATTCATCATAATCAATCTTTATTTTCATATTGTCAGCAAATCGATTAAACATTACTTTAGTCTTTTTAACATTTATCTTTAGTCCTACTTTCATCGGATAACTCCTGCAGCTTTGAAGCATTATTTGCAAAAACAATTATATCATTTGCAAAATCTAAATGACTTAAACAATCTCCATTTACTTTCACTCCTTTAGTTTCCCATTTTAATCCACAAAATACTTCTTGCAATACTGCTGTAAAAAGTTTTGGAGATATGGAGTCACCTTGTCTTACTCCTTTCTCAATGTTGTCTTTCTCAGTATCATTATGTAATCTCATTGTTGCTGTTGCATTTTTATAAATATTCTTTAAAATATGACAATATCCTGGATCTATACCTTGATGATCCAATGCTTTAATCACTGAAAAAATGTTTATAAAATCAAATGCCTTTTCATAATTTACAAATCCAAAATATAATGGCAACTCATATTCATTTGTCCTTTCTATAACTTCTCTCAATACCTGGATATAATCTACTGCACTAAAACCACTTTTAATTCCAGCTTGTTCTCTTGGTTGGTGGAAATCCAATGTTTTCTCTAGACGAGTTGTAATTATCTTGATAAAATTTTTGTATAAAACTGATAAAAGTCTTATAAGTCTGTAATTTCTAATTATCTTCTTTATCACCTTTTTTAAATATTAATATTATTACTGCATTCTTCCAATCATCTGGTACATCTTTATCATTTAGACATTTGGTATATAACTTTGCTAAAAAATTTTCTATTTCTTCACCTGCTTCTTTTAATATATCAATTATAATTCCATCATTACCTGGAGCCTTTCCTTTCTTCATACATTTGATTGTATGTTTCACTTCTTCATTTAAAATTCTAGGCAATTCGGAAAATATAATAGATGTAGGAGGTACTTGTTCTTTATTACTATATAATTCTTGATAAAAGTCTTCTACCCATTTCATGATGTCCTCTCTCTTTTTAGTAATAATTCCAACTTTTTTTTCTTATTGCAGATATAAATTTCCTACCAATACCAAAACGTTGTTTTACATTCTTGAGACTTTTATTTTCTTCTATGGCTTTCATTTTCAACTCTTTTCCATACCATTTTACAAAATTTGAGATATTCAATCCTTTTTAATGCATCATTTTTGTATATCTTCATATTCCTTCTTTTCTGCATAAATTCTCTAGTCTCAGTAGAAATTTTATTGGCCAATTGCTGCTTTTTTCTACCAGCTATATTTGTTGCAGTTTTTAAAAGTGTATCAGTTATTTTCATATTAATTTCATTCAAATCTGAATCATGTTCAAAATCTACTAATATTTAAAACCGATTTGTAAGTTCTAATTTAATTTCATTAGAATGTTTTTGAAGATTAGGAATATCAACTGTAAAAATTGTTTTTCTTAATAATTTTTGTCTCTCTAGTTTTGCATTAACTCGTATCTTACATCTTACTAATCGATGATCACTTCCTGTGTTAAATTTATTAAGAACATTACAATCTTGAAATATGTATTTTCTGTTAGTCAAAATATAATCCGATTCTGCTGTACCTTCATTGGGATGCTTCCATGTCCATTTCCTTTTAACATTTTTCTCAAAAAAAGAATTCATAATATAAAGTTTTTCTTTTTCAGCAAAGTCCACTAGTTTATGTCCTCTCTCATTTTTATTACCATAACCAAAATTACCTACAGCACTTTCATCTTTCATTTGTTTACCAATTCTAGCATTAAAGTCTCCCATAACAATTTTAAAATGTTGTTTACTTTGATCGAAAGCCTTTTGTACATCCACATAAAAATCTTCTACTACTTCATCACTATGAGAACTTGTTGGGGCATAAACCTGAATGTGCATTAGGTCAAATTAAAACACTCACAATCCTTTTTTTTGTTGAAAAAGAGAAGGACAGAAAAATTCAAATGTGTGTTTTTTTTTTTTTGATAAACTGTACCTAATAAATGCTTGGTTAAGAGTTAGCAGATCTGTATCTAATGATAAAATCTCAGGGAAATTAGTTAAAAAAAGGTGAAACATAATCCAATTTACATAACTCGATAAAATTGCAGATCACTTATTTGTATTGTTTTTTTTTTTAAAAAAAAAGAACTTGAAATGTACCTTTGGAAATATAATTGCAAAGCTCAAAATGGCGACCGCTCAGCCACTCAACCAGGTGAGTGATCCAACACTGGGCACTAGAAAAACATATATGTCAATAGCAAAAAAAGCTCAAGATAACATAAGCCCAGAAAAAGGTCCAAGATTCAGAAAAACAACATCAAATGATCTGTAAAATTTGAATCTAATAGATCAAATTGAAAACGACCCCCACCATAATTTATATGGACTGATGAAATGCTGGAACAAATTGGAGACAAATTTAACAACATTGTTCCCTGTTTAAAACTTTTCATTTTTTCACTGACAAACCAATGGTACTAGCTGTAACAGATAGTCTTTGCACATTACACAGTTTCCCAAATCGCTTCTAATTAAAACACTGGAAGAAAATAATGTGCTGGAATCGATACAATGCATAGGTGACCATCCAAATAGCAGGTATGTTGCAATTCAGTTTTATGAAAATGCATAAAATGAACAATTTAAAAATCAGATCAAGATGCTAGGAAACTTCGCGCTAATAATTGTAGATAAAAATAAATATAATAGTATTTCTGGAATTTTAAAAAACACATATTTTGGCTACAACATAGAAGATTTGCAAAAAATGATGAATCCATTCAGAAAAGTTATTTTTTTTCCAGCAAAGATACCTTAAAAAAAAAACATCAATTCCTGTACTAAAGAACAGCTTTGAATACAAAATTAAATTGCATAAACAAATAGACCTGGAAAATATCACCATACCCATAACTGATGAAAAAACCACACTATATCTTTACATTAGAGGGCTTAAGCCGCAGTACTTCTGATGTGGAAAAAGAGGACATATGACAACTAAATGCATTGAACAAACTCAGCAAAATAAAAACAACAATTCTCCAAAAAAATTCAGAACATGTTACGGAAAGCGAAAACACAACTAACCAACCAGAAAATTCAAATTACCATACACTACAAAAAACTAAAGCATTACATATTGAATAAGAATGAGAGAATTAATAATCCAACAAACAACATAACTATAAAAAAAAACAACAAATCTGATAAAGGAAAATCAAAGCTGTGAAAACCCACCCAATATAAATAAAATGGAGGAAAAAGAAAATGAGACCCTAAAGAAAAAACAAATGAAAACGATAAGCAGTCAGCAGTCAGAAAGCACAATAATAAACAAAACAACCATGGAAATAATGGATAAAATAACTCAGTATTATCCAATGCTGGAAAGCACACCACTAGAAAGCAGAAAAAAAATTCAAAACACAAAAAAAAAAAAAAACAAGAGAAAGTAAAAAAATTAAAATGAACGACGAAAGATAATCAAATCAATTTAATAGAAGAAACCCCAGACGAGCAAATGGAAATAGAACTAACCGCACCAGAAACAAAAAATTAAAAAAAAACCCCACACTATAACTTACGTAGCCAAACACAAGCAGAATCAGCAGAAGAAAAAAGGGCAGAAAGAACGAAGGATCCATAAAGAATTCCCCTCACAATATAAGTTAAATTCAATGAAAATTAAAATAGGAGCAATAAATGTTCAAAGATTAAACTCGAAAAAAAAAAATACAAGAAAACAATCATTGGATACAACAACCCCAACCTACTATATTAGGACTTGTAGAAACAAAAAATTATAACGGATCACAGAAAAATCCATCACAACTAATGAGTAAAATGGGATTCTGCGCATGTTCTAGAGACACGCTAACGCCCTCAAGTGGCACTGGAATATTTATTAGCCAACAAAGTTCCTTCATACATAAATGCAAATCTTTTAATAACTATGTTTAATAACAAAAACTTTTCAATAAATATTATATTTGTATACATACCACTAGGGCAAACTGTAATTAACAGAATAATAACCCAAGTTCGATCTGATGAGCTAAGCTGTGGCATATGGGGAGGTTGAGTTGTTATCATCAAGGATGTTGACTAGGGGTGGGGACACAAAAAGCCAATAGAGTTTAAACCTAAGACAGGGGAGACTTTGTACCGAATGTTGAGGGCCTTTACTTGGTTTCTCAGTCTTGTTGACTAGTTATACAAACTTGACCGGTACACTGTTCACATTCTATATAAACCCATTATTAGAAATTGAAAAAAAAGATACAGGGAATGCTAATACCAAACACCAAAAGATACATTCCATGCATAGCTTATATGGACGACATTATTATATTCTTAAAATCAAAAAAGCAACTACAAGCACTATAAAACATCATAGAAAATTACACAAAAAAATTCAAACTTAAAATCAATCTCAATAAGTCAAGCTGCTTGGACAATTTTTACAGGAAAAATAAGCACAAATTTATCAAGAAAAGCCCACCAGTTTTCTAGGTTTCCCATTTTATCTGGGAATGAATCAAATGAGAACAAAAATTCAAAACAAACTCAAAGTAGAAGCAGAAGAATCACAGAATCATTATCCAGAGCATATCTATCAATATACGCAAAAGTATCTCTGTTCAATCAACTCATAATAGCAAAAATCAACTACTTACCAATAATTAGTTTCATAAAACCATTTATAGCCTCAATTAACTCATTTTGTAACAAGCTATTATGGAACAGGAAAATAGTCGCAATCTCAATAAAACAACTTAACCAACCAACAAAATGGAATGGTCTTAGTCTTCACTCAATATCAGTATTACTACCAACAACTCACTTTATAAGATACAGAAGATTCTATCAAAATATAGATCCTCTGTGTATGCTGTGCCACAGGGATGAGGAAACACAGGACCATTTCATATATAGATGTTCAGGGTTTGAAAAAATAAGACAGATGATGATTGACAGATATAGAAAAAATGAAGCCACAATAGATGAAATACTGCAAACTTTCAAGAGAAATGCAATACCAACTATGAGGGCAGCACTTTCAGCTTATATGCATTCTGGTACACTAGATGCGCTTTTACCCTAGGGAACAATACAAGACACCCTAACACCTATAAAAACAAATTACAAAAAATAAAGGAAAGAGACAGGCTTCTTGCACTGCCTGACATCTTTGTAGCAATGTGGTCTCTTTTTAAAATATAAGCAGCATTGTAATAAAGAAAATAACAGAAAAAGGCAAAAGCAAGCATAAAAATTCAATGTTACAAAACAATACAAGCAAGAAGTAACAAGATGGAACACTGAGAGTCAAAGGAGAGATGAAGTGCAAAGAGATTTTTTGAAACATACCGACGACTATAATGGAATAACAATGTAACACAATGCACAACCCACAACCAATGTAAACAATTGTTTTTTAATAGTTACTTTTGAATCACTATCATCATCATAACAACAACAACAACAATAATAATAATAATAATTATTATTATTAAATAAAAACAATGAACTGTTCTTTCATATATATATTTAACATATAATTACAAATATAAAATAAGCATTAAAATAATAATCTTACCTTATC
The DNA here is from genome assembly GCA_028023455.1 of Epiperipatus broadwayi. NCBI lineage: Eukaryota > Metazoa > Onychophora > Udeonychophora > Euonychophora > Peripatidae > Epiperipatus > Epiperipatus broadwayi. Next base: position 1,505,915 of record JAQFVV010006330.1, read on the forward strand.
GTTGACAACAGAATTATCATCTAAAATAATTGTTGTATGAAAAACTAATCTTTCAAAGCATTTGTAGCCATCCTTACAATGTAAATTTTTAATCAATTCTAAAGCTTCTGTAATTCGATTGTTTCTGATAAGAAAGCAAATTCTACAAAAATATGCTACTACAGGAGTTAAACAACCAGAATATGTGTTAATAATTTGGAATGCATCATCCATGACTGTTGGAAGATCTTTTGAAAGAATATATTTTAGTAACATCTTAAAAATAAATAAATAAAATTACAATAAACTCTTTATTAAAATTGAATAAATTAAATTAAAAATATTTTTTTATTACAATATAAAACTATTGAGGTTAAGTAATTTAAAAAAATATTCAAACAAATTGTTTTCCACATTTAGCAATTGTGGTAGATAATTATAATCAGTAAGAACAAATATTTACAATTTTAGTAATAAATTTTAGAGCAGGAAAATCTAAGGTATTCTGAATTTTCAGAAATAGATTTTTAAGTAATAGATCTAATACTTGCTATCTAAATAAAACTTGGAATATTAAAAACTAACACAGAAAAGTAGACAGTTTCTAAAAAGTCTTGTAAAACTGGATTATAAAACAAATTTCTACAAAACTCTGCTAGTAATAAAGTCTTGTATTAAGTCAACAGAGTTGAAAGCATTCTTTAATTAAACACTTGCGTTAGACAAAGCAGAATGTAGCAATTAGTCACTACCATAAATTTTTACAGATGTTAACAAATGTTAAAAAATTAACAAGCCAATAGCAGTTACTCAAAAATAATAAATTTTATATTCTCATGATATTTATTATACATGAAGAGCACTTGATATAATTTAATAGACATATTTAATATCCCATTTGACAAAATGTTTTTAATAGCACATAATAATGTAATATGTTGACTTTTTTCAAATTAAAATTCATTCAAGATAAATAAGTATTTTGTCCAGTGAAGACATTAAATTTAAATATATAAACTGAGCCTGCTGGTTTAATTATTGTAACTTCTTATAAATGTAAGGATCACATATAAAAATATCTTTGAATATGAAAATACAGCTTGAATCTTTATTTTCAAAATTTGTTATAATTTTTTTCAGTACTTTTAAAAATCAATTAATTAAAAACACAAAGAAAGAAGAAAACAATTTTATAATTTTATAAAAAAAATTTAATGAAAACAATTAATTAATAATAACTCTTTTCAAATATTTACCTCAGATTTACTTCTGTCAGAAACATTATAATCCTTTAAATCATATCTCAATAACATAGTTTTTAGTTTTATTAACTGGCATTGTTGTTTTAATTCTTCTACCCTAGAAAACAAATAATTAAAAAGGATTCATTGCGCATAATTACACACACACACGAACATATATATATATATAAGTATTTCTATAGATTGTAAGACTTTTTATAATATACTATCACTGTTATATTAAATTATATATATACTAATTTAATATAACAGTGATAATATATTACAAAAAGTCTTACAATCTGTAAAAATATGTTCAATTAATAACTTAACCTGCCTCATATTTTTTAACCAATTTCATTTTTATTTCTGTTTCAATTATAAATAAGGACATTCTAAATGTTACTATAACAATCTCTTGATTTCTAAGTTACAATGTTTTTTCTTTTTATTTATTGAAATTTCGCTTGAAAAACAGAGAAGTTGATACAACATTGAGAATATGCATGAATGTGTTTTTTTTAATTTTTGGTGGTATCCCAATGTTTGTTATAGTTATGAATATATGTATGTTTAAAATGTATATCATGATTTTTAGTATCTGCTCACATGTTTGGATCCAAATAGTGTGGATAGCATGTTCAAATTGTATACTTTTAAAAATTTGATATATATACTGTATTATAATCTTTTTGATCACGCAACCACATTATGTGCCATTTATAACCTTTTCAACAGCTCTTAGACACTTGCGGCCATGCCATGTGCCACTTATAAGCTTTTACTCCAGCTCTTAGACACTTATAACCTTTTGGTCGGATGGATAGATGGATGCTTCTCCATTCCCAACTAACATTATTTCTAAAGCCTCTCTCAGGATCGATGATGATGGAATAGAACATCCATAATCATATTTGCCAGGGCGCTAAATTGAAACTTCAATGAAAATATTGAGACTAAACCTTATTTCAATAACTTATTAATACTTTCTAATAATGATATCTAATGAATGAGTTAATAAATAATCAATATACTAAAAGAATACTGAGAATGCATTAAAAATAATAATACTAATACTCTTGGTTGTTAAAGAGAAGAAATTTTAAGCTCAACTCCCACTATAATTTATATTCTCAGCACATTCCCCATTCATTATCATTAAAGTCACAATTAAAATTTTGTTTCAGATTATAAATAGTTCTATATCCATCTCCACTCTGCTGATCCATCCCTCCATTACCTTCACATTTCTAGGTCTATTGCACTATCTCCTTTACTCTCAAATTTTCTATCGTATTAGCTCATTTATCTCCTATGATAATCTCTTCTCAGGGTTTTAGAACAATAAGGTCTGGAAGTCGAACAAGCTGCTATGGATCATTGGTGATAAACACCTCTCTCATGATCACCTCCAAGGCTGATCTGGGCTGACTTTAATGTAGCCAATGTCCACTTACATTAAAGCTTGAATAATTAAGCTTATTTTAAATCATTTAAAAATAACATATTATAAACATTTTCATAATTAAGGAAAAATCATAAGGAAGTGCATCTAGAGAGGGGTTTGAATACAACAGATGGGGAAAGGATTTTATGCCCACCCACTGCATCCACCATCACCCAATAACCATCCCGCTATTCATAATCTATATTTCAACTATACTGAATTATTTCCAGGAGTATTGGTAATCTTGAGTCTTGCCGTGCTACATACGCTCGGAAAATCAACCATTTAAATAAAATTTACCTGATATGATTTACAATAAACATCACATGACCACCTCCTCTTATGCTTGTGTATATGATTTACCAAAATGATGCTTCAAATCTAAATAATAATGTATTGATGCATGATTGGATTTGAGATTTCTAGATTGTAATAACCCACAAAACCCTGAGACTTATGCAAATTTTTATTTAAAAAATAAATTTTATTAACAAATTATAACTCAATAAAATAATATGTACATTATTTCTATGGTACACTTTGCTTTCCCTGTTCTACAACCGTATGATAAAAAAAAAAAGATCCCTAAATCAACAGATAATTTTACGAGGTTTTAAAATTCAAACATTAATTCTTAATTACTAGGGAATCACGATTGCCATGGAGTAGTACTAATAATAGACAAAGATAATAGTTACCTTCATATATATTTTGTTCTTAATGTTAACTAAGACATAGTGAACATTAAATTTCTCCCCCCAGTGTTTAATGCTTTCAATTTCTAATTTATTTCTAAGAATAACACTCCCAGTAATAAAATTTAATAATTTCCATTAATTATTTTAATCTAATATGCCTTCACCTTATGCTTTACAATGGAGATATTTTATGTATGGTTGGTCTTCTCGCCATTAAATTAATTTTAATTACTTTTCAAATGTCAACAAATCAGTACTTAGCTTAATCATTATCATACGTGCATACAATCTATATTTATGTTCTTATGACAATAATAATACCTCAGTAATCTTACCATTCCAGCAAAGTTCTCAGCTGGCTGTGGATATATTTTCTAGATAATTTTATATACGCATTGCTTACGATGTTCTGGTTTTATTTAACCCTTAAGTTTAATATTCATTTACGTTAATATTCTTGGCTCTTATTGATCAATTAAAATATATCAACAAAGCAAAGTTCAAGTATACTAATTGCACACACACTATCTGCACTCATCCTGACATCAAATTGAGTTTGCGACCCTGTAACCAACATTTATAAGTAATACTTAGCAATAGCTGTAATTCATACCCCGTAAGAAATATCAACATTAATATGAGGTAGGCAGTGACCAGAATAAAAAAAAAATACCTTTTCACTAAGGTTAAGGTATGCTAGGATTTTATCGATAGTCATACAGGGATACTTGGGTATACCTATTAACCTCTGGCCATCAATAAAGAAATCATCTTACGGTGTAGAAAATAACCAAGTGGGAAACTCGTCCACTGTATTTAAATACTTTATAAAATATGGAATAAATAACTAGTGAGCGAGCTAAACTACGACTTGGTGGGGACTCTTTGTCCATCCACATATACACAGATCTAACATCAATTTGTACGAGTAAAACTTTCACATCTACATTCCTCTCGCGAAATAGTACACCAGAACATTAGCCAACAATTTTTCCAAGCCTTAATTAGCTTATATCTAACTTTAACTTTACGATAATAATAATAACAATAAGAAATGCGTATTAAATTTTTAAAACTATTTCTCTGCACTTTTATAGCATAATGATGATGTTTTAGCCCAACATTCACACAACCTTTATAAAACATATCAATAAGTCTAAGCATTTGATAATAATACCTGATCCTATTTAAAAACATTTCACTTAACAATATCTTTCACTCCCTTCATAAAAAAAAAAGTAAAGCATTTAATACAGGCACATACAAAATGATTTGATATTCACTTATCTACCCCCCAAAAAATAATAATAATAATTTTAACATAGTTTAACTATAAACGAATATATATGATTAAAAAAAATTTTTATTTTTTAGATTAAATGTTAGAAATGAATAACAAATAATAAAATTATACTTAAACAGTCCTCCCAGATTGTCCTTTCGATCTCTGGTTTCCCTTTTTCCCCCCTTCTTTTGTTTGTACTGTGTGCACCCATGGCTTTATGTGAAAGAATCATCTTTATATCAGTTCAATCCTTATGCTAAAATATAAAATTTTCACATTGATTATAAGATTTTCTCCATTTTGGGTTCTGGGGATTAACTACACTTTTATCACTGAAAATAACTTGCTTTTAATTTTTGACATGTATAAGTCCACTTATTGATGTACTTCTCAGTTCACTTACGATGATTTGATGCTTCATATGAGATTGTAGTGTTCAGTTCCGACTTATTTGCGAAATCAAAATTAATTTTCTCTCTGAATTTTGAATAGTACAAATAGCTAAGTCTTTTAAACTTAATAAATTTAAATGTGAAATAATAATTCATATAACTCAGTGTTTCTATGATTTTTCCTGAGCAAAATTTCCTCTGCAGTTTACGTTTCATCACTCGCCGATTCCTGATAAATTTGGTATATGTAGATGTAATATAAATCATGAAGTTGATCAAGTTCAGGAGAGAACAGGATGTGCGCCTAATATAAGCTTACTCAACGGACATTTTTCTACGAATGTTATTAAATTTGGCTAAGTTTTATCATTCAGGAGACAGAACAGAAAATTAACAACAAACGATTTCTTTTTTCTCTCTCTCTTTTTAAAAATTGTTCCTTTAACCCAACAGCAAGGCTTCTCTGGATAAACGATGATGAGAGAGCAAGCAAAAGAGAGAGAGCGAGTCAATCCTGTTAAAGACAAATCACGCTCTTATATTGTCTGGGTTCCTTCATCTTCATCCCCTGAATGGTTGACCTTCCAAACCATTTTTGTCTTTACTTGATTAATTACCTATCGTTTCTTTCTTTTTTTTCTGTTGTTGTTTTAAACTTATCCCCTCCTGAATGACTGACCTGCCAAATTCATGTCTGCATTCCAATGGATTTTTAAACTTATACATTCCTGTGTCACAGATATCACATGATTTACTTTAGTAATTTTCTGTTCATGGAAATCTCCCCAAAAACAAATGAAAGAAAACTCTCCCCAAAGAATAAATGAGAAAGCCCCCCCCCCTTCTTTAATAATAAAAAAAAATGCATAGCAAACCAACTTCAAACTCAGAATCTTGACCAAAATTTCGGCCGCTATGAACGAACTATTGAAATGAATTAATTCTTCTTTAAAGGAGTTCCTCATGAGATAACATGGGATAATTATTATTCAATCATTAACTTTTATAATTAGAATTCACAACTAAATCATATACATACACGCATTCCTCACACATACAATTCTAATTAGACCAATTACTCAATACTCTGATTAATTTTTGATCTCTCTTTTTTTTTTACAATTTGATTTTATGAATTATTGAGTTTTAACTTATAATTGTAAAATTACGATTATCTATTTTCACTCTCCAAAGTAGTTTTGTAAATCGCACAACCCCCTTCCTTCTTTCCAATCTCCAACTATTAAAATGATGTATAAATATTGCTAATCTATAAATTTCTCAATTAAATCTTTGGCTATTAAATTGTCTTATGAATCAATACTAAATAAAATAATTTTTGCTTAGAAATCTTTTATGACAAAATGTTTAGTTTGCCTACTAAGCAAAATTATGCAATCCCTAAGAATATGACTTGGGTTCAAACCTAGTATTGGCTAGAAAATTTGTCTGTTGGGAAAAAAAAATATACAGCTCATGAGGAAAATTTTCATTAAACACTATCTTACATAGCTAAGTCCAAATCTAATGGAGCTTTGGGCAAATGCAAGGGCTACAATATATAAATAAAATAGAATGTCTGTTATATAATAAATATTATAATAAAAATAATAATGAATATAACAATGCAGAAATACTTTCAGTAATCACATAATCTTCCTCAACAATCATTTAATTTCAAATATAACGGAAGAAAATGTCATCAAGTCATATCCCAAGATTCCTGAATTTTAACATTAACAGATTGTCAATTAATTATAGATATTCTATTTATGAAAATTGCCTCCTTAATTTTTGTTCTATTATGGTTACTCTTATTTTTTATATGCTTATGCAAAAATTGATGCTCTTTTAACGTTTTCTCCATACGGCATCTCAATTCACTTATGTATGAAATCATGCATTCACATAAAATTTGATAAACATTACTTTATTGTTGGAAGGTATAACTCTTTTAGGATTATTTATCAATTTATTAATATTACGTGGAACATAAAAAAATTAAATAATCCTTATATATGTTTAAAAAAAATTTAACTTGAGCATTTGAAATATATCTAATCTGCAGATATGATTATCTATTTGGTTAAAAATGACTTCTATTTATATTAGATTGAGAACCTCATAAAAGAAAAAGTATCACCATACTTAACAAGCAAAATATTTACTTTTTACACTTAATTTTTGCAAAGTAAAAAAAAATTACTATTTAACATCTAACAATTCAATTGCTTAGCAATCTTTTTTAGAAATCTTTTTAATTTCTCTGATTTTTTAAAACTAAAAAAATGGAAAGAGGAAGAAGGTCTATGAAGAACCTTGCTAAACAATGAAAATGTCAGACATTAATTAATACAATCTTTTAATATAAAAGTAAAAAGCAAATACATTACTTAATATTGAATAAAAAAATGCAATATTAAAAGATGAAATACTATTTGAATCATAATTAGGAGTGTCATAAATATTCTGATTTTGGTAAATACCACAAATACTTTGGGATCCAATAAGTTTAACTCATTGAAAATCGATGATGTAAAAAACCAATCAAAAAAAAAAAGGACACTTTTATAGATATTAATTGATAATTTCTATAAATCTAACTTGAAGCATTATTTTCAGTTTGCATATGGAATAAAGAAACTGAAGGTAACCTGCCTTCAATAATAATGACTAAATTATCCTGATATATAATTTCCAACATTAATGTTTGAATACTTTATAAATTTACTTTGATTGGATTATAATACATATTAATAAATAATCCAAAAAATTTAATCCAAAGGTCTCGAAAAAAAATCTGGTACCCTTTATCCAACATTGAAATATGACATGGAATATGAATGATCTCTCATCAATATTTTCAGTTTGATTAACATCATTTATAAGCAACAACAATAATAAAAAATAAGAGATTTTAATTAAGCACAGTAATATAATAAAAATAAGAAACAAAAATGAGAACTCCAAAATTTCTCTAATAACTATGACATGATAATAATAATCAAATATAATTCCTGGCAATTTATAAAAAAAATAAAATACTAGTCTTATATATTATTTCATGTCCTATAAAAATTTTGTTTTATCATTAAAAAACCACTGATATGATTATTAATCTTAGAAAGTCTGTAGATTCTTAAAATTCCATTAAAATGTTATTTATTTCTTTTTTTGCTGAAAAAAATATTTTACTAAGTAAATACCATACTTTTAATTTTGGCTAAAATAATCTTTACTCACATTTTTACAAACAAATTCTCCAAAAATATGAGTCTTAAAAAGATATTTAATTTGGTTACAAGTATTGCAATAAAACACGAGAAGCTATTTTTATTTTTAGTTAAAAATGAAAAAAAAAAAAAGTCATGGGCATATTTATTTATAATTAAATAACTAAAGTTCCATGGTACAGAGATATGTTAATTACTATCACAAGTTCATACACAATCTTTATCTGTAATCAAGAGTTATTACAATTATGTTTTTTGGTCACTATTCCATAAACAAACAAAAAACAAAACCTGATACATTTATATACTAAGCTCATAATTTATGTTTATTACATATAAGAATAATATGCAAGATTCTTAAATCAATTTTTTTTTAAATATAAATTTTCACTGAATAAAAATAATCTCAGCAGTTGTTGAATAAATCATTTTCTTTTCCAATTAGTTTTACATTAATTATTTACATTGTATTTGTTATTGCTGCTCTTCTTCTAAAATTCTTAATACTGTATTAAAATTTAATAATATGATTAGTTATTACTTGAGGTAAGTTCAAAATTTATTATATAGAACTAAAATTAAAAATCAGCATAGTTAAGAAATCCTGACTCATGAATTGACTTATTTATAAATTTTGAATGTTCTCATAGGAATCAATTTATTATATAAAGTAGTTTCAATTTGAAGAGATAATTCCTTCATTCACAATATTACGTTTTTTTTATGTTAAAGCATTAGTTTCATTAGAAGCTTTTAACATTAAATAAATTATGTTTTTATTAATTTTGAGAAGTAAAAAATATATTTCTAAGCATATATATTCTTACTACATCATTTGCACATAACTGATAAGAAAATATATTTTAATATACCGAAGCAGTCAATCTTAGCTTAAGATTGAGCTTCATGTTTCCACCTACTAACCCGTATTCAAACCCCTATATCACATCCTGCTCCTTTTGTCGTATATATATTTTTTATGTATATATTTGGAATGCGCGCCTAAATTTATAGTTTAACTTTAAATATTTATTATTATTGATTCTTTTTATTAATTATTAGTTCTTTTTTTATTAAACTACATAGGTGCGGCTCAAATACATATATATAGGAACAAAAACTTACTAACAAAATATTGATGTTTTAAATATTTTATTATACGTTATTTTTTTAAAACTTTTTCTTTTTAAATTGCTTGTTTTCCTTTTAAACTGTATATTTTGTAAAATCCAATATGGAAGATGCTACAGTTAATTATCTAAAAATAATTCAAGGGTTGGAAGCATTATTGTTTTAATCTGGGGTAGGTATTTTAATTACAGTTTTACTTAAAATAAAATGGGATTAAGATTAGAGATACTTTTGTTAAAAACATGTTGTCAAATCTATTTCTAATCTTAGAAATAGATTTGAATTTATTTTTGGATGTTATCTAACTGTTGCATCTTCAAAAACAATGAAGTAAGTAATTAGAAGCATTCTTCAAATTCCAAAACACATGGGCAAAAGTATAAAATGGCTGAATTTTTAATCAAGAGGAGATTAGGTACTATTGAGAGAACTGATTGTAAACATATTCCACGTCGCTGTGAAACTAAAAATGATGTAGTATAAATCCACCAACTTTCTCGGCCCTGTTGGGTCATCATCTTCAGCAGCCATCTCATCCTGCTGCCCAAGAGTGAAGTAAAAGCCCGACCTAAGAACTTTAGTGTGCTAATAAAAGCTTGCTGCCACAGGAGAACGTGCAATATTTTAAATTGGATTCTTAACATTGCAAGGAAACTTCCAAACTGCCACAACTGAAACTAAACCTAGCTTGATTAATTAATCTCGAATCCTGCTATCAAGATTTCTAACGTATTGTTCAATTTTCTATCTTTTAAATTAATATGCAAATGTAATTTGCTCTTAAATGATTTTTGCTTTTAAATGATTTTTATAAATCGAATTTTCTCTCATATGCTCTAACTTTCTTTAACTTTGGTGCGGTCATTTATTTATAGTTATTTATTACTTGATTTTATATGTATGCCTTTATTATTAATTTGCCAATCTCAAACAAACTGGCGAGCTTAATTTATAAAAAATCTTTTTGTCATTTTAAAGTAAACCTTCATGAAACAAGTTATTAACATCCCCTTTTAAAACATAATGCATTATTAATTAATACGCTCGCCAGATTGTTTTACGTCAACATTTTGTTTATGCTTTAATATAAAATATATATATATTTGTCTAACTCTGGATTTTCTACCCGGGGTAAATCCAGAACTTAAGCTAATTAACGCTTTGAAATCTTTTAAAATGTTTTTTTTTTTTTATTAAATTCTGAAAGAGTGACCCATTAATTATTTTCTATATAACTGCTTTTTTTATTTACTCTTAAAATATACTTATATATTCCAGTTGTTGTAAAATCAACGAAGGTGGGATTGATTTATTTTAAATAGCAGAAAAAGGGATGGGGATAAATCTTCATGTTTCTTGTACTAAGTAAAATCTTAACGTATTAGGGAAATTTTAATATTTTACTATTTTAGTTACTAAGTAAAATCTCTCTCTATATATATATAACTGCATAGCGTATTATTTGTCTAAATTATGGTATTCAAACTAGGGTCATTTATTTTTAAAAGCAGTAAATCTTATTCAATGTTGTTAGTGACATTCATTCGTACTGCGTTACTGACATTTAGCCTATCTTCGTATATATATATTACATGCTTCTAGTCTTCTAATCTGGGGGTTGCGACAAGTTCGAACCCATAGATTTCTTCTCATATCTCGTTCCATAGATAGTTGAGCTATCCGGAACCACATTTATTCCGTATAAAATGTCTCTGGTGGTGATCCCGTAAGTTTGGCACACGCTATGTATATCTGCTTTCTTCGTATAAAAAGGCCTCTGGCGGTGATCCCTAAGTCTGGCACACACTATGCCCATCCACTCTCTTCGTATCAAAGGCCTGCAAGTCGGCGATGACCACGGCATGCCAATCCACTTCGTTTTCGTCCAGAAGCACGACATTTCCTATTATTTTTAGGCTATTATGTCAGCACCGCAAACTTCTTTGTATTATTATTTCTTTTTTGCTTCATGACCCAGTTTTAATGCTCTAATATTAAAATTGCGCTCTGCTTAAAAACATATATGTAAATGCCAACTACTTCTATGCCTTGGGGAAAATAAAGCATTCGTCTTACTATCGTTAAAATAATTTTTCATTAAATATTTTGTCATAGTTTCAAATATAATCTTTCAACTGTATTTTGTTTATTTTCACGACCTCAATGACGTGAAAATAGTTTTATCATATGTATAATGAATTTCAGAACGCTCCTAGAAATATATATGTTAGTCACCATGTTTCTGAACCGTATATAAAAGCGTTAATTGCAATTCTATGTAAATCCTTTTATTAATCGATTGGCATCTTAATATTGGACACACCAAAGATATGTGTTTATTTGGAATATGTTATTTAGCTAATAAAGAGCATATGAGAAATAATAGCGTGAATGACACTGTAATTATCTACCGCTTGCTCATTCATGCACATACTAATGTACTTAATTTATAAATGTATAATAATTTGTCAGTATATTAAAATATATTTTATTGTCTAACTCATTTGAGTAGTTCGAATTCCTTCTTTTCCTCCAATTTCCACATATTACAGCCATGCTTATGTATATTTTAATATAATCATAGTTAATAGATGTCTCATTGTTTTGCTCAGCTTTGTTAGTCGGCCGGATTAAAATGAATTCTCATGTGCCATCACTATTATGTTATTCATTAGGTGTTTGATCTGGGGCTTAGAGTGGGTTCGAATCCAGGCTGGTCCCTGACCTAAATCTCGAGCTTGACTGGGTTTGAAGTACATTTTGTGAGTTCCAGCTCATGTTCGATGGATAAACATGTTTTGACCGGTACAATACATATGACAAAAATTAAAGATGCATGTGTATATACATACATAGCACAAATTTCTATGAATGAACATAAACTTATAATACTAAATACTGTGAAAAAAAATTCTTACCTTGGATGTTTTAAAGAAAGACCCTCATTAACAAAAGATTGCATATCATCAGTCCATGGAAGATGAGCACGTTTTACAACTTTTAAAATTGCACGGCACTTGTACTTAAAAAAAATAAATAAATAAAAACAGTTATAAATTCTTGAGGCATTAAAAAATCATTTAGACAAAACAATAACTAATTTTGGCTTTTAAATCTCAATAGTGAGACTAAAAATTACTAGTATAAGAATCATGTCTATTTGGTTTGTGTATGTAGAAAAAGCATATTTACTTCCACATTTCATAAATAAATGTAGGAGGTAAAATTATAGACATCTACAGAAACATAGTTAATAACCATGAGAAAAATTGTTGAGATTAAGAAAGCTGTTACATAAAATATTTAGTGATTTGATATTAGACGAGATATAAGTTTATCAATTATTCATTTAAATCTCAGGATAAATATTCCTAAGCAAATTACTTTGGCCTTTGAACCATCATTATACATTAAGACATATCTGACACACACACATATATTAAGTATCTGTCCAAAAGCAGATAACAAATGTGAGCACTTCTTATTTTTTGCTTTATTTTTCATATACTCATTATTTAAAATCATTTACGGATTCTTTTCTTTTTTATATATTTTTCATAATATTTAATCTCTAAAAACATGTCTAATTAAATGTTAATTTTTTAAATATTTTTTTTTTTGTATTCATCATTTATAGTTCTATATTCTTAATAGTCTATTTTTATCTAAACATGTGCCCAAATCTATTGTTATTCCACTTTCTTTTTAATCCTGAATTTTTATTATTCTGAATCAATGTATTAATTTAATTAAATCCTTTTCTTATGATCTTTTTTCATGATATATATATAAATAGAGAAAAACAATCAAATTACAAATAGTATTCCATTTTAAAGATACAAATTTAAATGAAAAAAAACAAAACAAAATAAAATCCCCCAAAAAATATTAAAATTATTAAATACCAAAAATAAATTTTTATTTTATAATATTAAAGCAATTACTTATAAAATATTATTTATATAGTTTCTATATATATATTTCTACTTTCTAAATAATTCTTAAATTTTTTTATCAATTCTCTGTATAAAAGAAGAATAAACCAATTCCCTCCAATTGCTTGTATTAAGAGATGGATTATCTCTTTCTATATATAAAATATCTTTTTTTTTTAAAGCTTTTAATACTTTCTAGCGTTTTATGTCATAATCTTTATGTTTTGCTTTTAAAATACATTTACAAATAACTGAGTTTTTATTTTTTAAATGTTTTAATCTAATTTTGAATTTATTTTTTTGTAGTTTTTATATAATCATTTTTTATTTCCTATTTTGTAACAATAAAAACATTTTATTTCCTAATACTATTAAAATTTTCTAAATTATACATTTTATTGATATTGGAATTGAAAATGTTAGTAGTGTTACTTGCATATACTTACTACCATCCACATACTCAAAGTGAACAAGAAGGTACTACTCGACTAATTTAATTTTGTTAAAAAAATGTTTGAAAACATAGATATAATTTATTTAAAAAATCCACAACTAATAACTTTAACAAAAAAGATATAACTGAATTCTGAAAAAAATAAATTAACAATAAAGGCAAATGCAATTCCATAATAAATTTAACAGAAAACAAGCCTGAAATTAATATTTTAATTAACAAAAAATGAGTGAAAAATGTAATTCCATAAGATAATTATTTTTTAGTGGATTACATGAAGTATATATTATTGTGTTTGTTTTATAATTCAATTTATGAACTTACTTTGCCCTCATTGTTAATTTCATTTCTTCAGAAATGAGTTTATCCTGGTCAGAAATAATATTCACAATGATCATACTTATAGGAAACATTTTTAAAATCATTTTTTTATTCATTAAAGATATTAATTTCAGATTTGTTTTCTATTCAATTTATTATGGATTGTTTGCACTTGTTAATTTAATTTCTTTGGCATTGTTTTGCTCTCATCAGTAATATTTACATTTATTACACATAATGGAAATATTCCTATTTCAATAACCTTATTTCTACTAAAGATTTTAATTTCGGATTTATCCAAACTCTTTATATTATTTTCATGTTTTCAAATATATTATTTTCGTATTGTTTTACTTTTTCAAACACATATTATTTTCACAAATATATTAAACAACCTTCATACTTCCACATATTCTATTCAAATTCATATAAAGATACAATAAAAGGCAAATGCATTTCGCGCTGAACCAGTACTCATCAGTTGGCCAAGGTCATCATCCGTCATATATATCTCTATTATATGAGGAGTATTTATCTGTAGTAATTTGTTTTCATTATGGAAAAATTGAAACTAATTGATTAGTATCTTATCTGTTTTGGTATATGGATTGCGGCTCCACCAATATGTAGTACATACACAATACCTAGCACCAAATTATTTTTATTTTTTTTTGTGTACAAATTCAACTTTAATATTAGAATTATTTAAATAACTTTTTTATATTTTTTTCATGTGATTTTATTATTTATTAAAACTAATATATATATATTTTGAACTTTTTTGATTATTTTTTCCTCATATTTATGCACTTTTTATTAGTAATAAAAAATAAATAATTAAGGTACACTAATCTGGAAAAATTATAATTTATTTATTGTAATTCACCTGCATTCATATATTCCAATTTCACATAAATTGGCTAGCTTCTAATATTTTTGTATAAAAACTATAAATTATACAAGTTGAAACAGGCAGAAAAGACAATATTGAAAACTAAATTAAAAGACTTTGTCAATTCAGGGTAATTTAATATTAATATATTAAATAAAACTCTTAATTTTTTTTATTCATCTTTAAATATCAGGGACATTAATAACAATATTAATGCATAGATCAGCCTTACTTTTGTATTGCGTATATCTAAAAAGATGAAAACAAACTGTTTAACGAATCTCTCCTAATCATAATCAAATGTTGAACAACATTAAAGATAAATTATCTCTAGGCCAAAATTTCTAAATAGTTTATAAAATTAAATGTAATGAACCAACATGTAATGCAATTTACTGTGGTGAGTCTCGTGCCAAATGTGCTATGAGATTAGCACAACACAAATATATATACAAACACGCTAAAACAGACCCCAATATTAGGTCTATATTTTTAAAACATGAAACCAAGATTGGCCACAATTTCAATCCACTTAATATTAAAATTGTTTGCGCTGAGTGCAATGATCGGAAAAGAAAATGTAGAATGATTTATTGCAAATAACATCAACACAATAAACAGAAAGACTCATGCACTGCATTATCATGTAAATGGTATATTTAAATTATTTAACTTATAAATTCTATTTATATAGACTTATATTAGTTCTACGAATATGACTGACCTAGTCGAAATCAGTGCTAAGCTGTAGATTTTTCTAATAAATTATACACTTTCCAGATTAGTGCATTATCACTATTTATTTTATATTAAAATTAAGAAAATAAGTAATCTAAATGACATACTTTTTATTAGTAAATTTATTAACCTACTACCCATGATATACACAATAACAAGTTGAATTCACTTTGTTAATTTTTTTTTGCATATGTAGGTTTTCAGTGAAGTAATATTAATGTATATATGACTAAATAAAAATTTATTTTGTATCATATATAAGATTTCAAGAGTAATAAAAAAGTGGTATTTTCAAAGCATTACGCATATAAGCACACACATATAAAGAAAAAAAGAAACATTATAATTGCATGCATTCTCTCTAAATATAAAAACGTAAATATTTATTTATTGAACAATAAGTACGAATACTCAAAAAAAAAAAAAATTAAAAAAAAATTACATAACTTTCTAGTGTCTTTTGTTATTTAACAAACAGTTACAGCATTCTTTGCAGCCAAACTATGTAAATAATTAATGCACTTTTCATTTATTTTTATGCATTTAAATTAAAATGCTATTTATAAATGTAACTTTTTTTTCCTATTTAAACATTAAGATATGTATATCCATAAGTAAAACTACATATAAAGTGTGTCGCTGAAAAGACCATTATTATAAAATTGTTGGAAGTGACTTATTTTAATACAAATTCAGGATTAAATAAATGTTATATATTATATTTATATCTTATAATATAATGGAATTGATGTTAAAAAGAATGTACCCAAGAATTACTTTAAATTTAATACAGAGAACAATACCGCAAATAAAACATATGTATCTATTACCACTGAAATAAATTTGTTCTACAATTTTCTTTCAAGTAACACATGTAATTTAATATCAGAAATTGTTTCAAAATTTATGAATTCCATTCAATGCTTAATAATATTAAATTCACAATCTGTAAAACTGTCATATCATGTGCAAAACACATTCTTTCAAAAATTAATTATTTTGCAAAAGTTTTTTTTTTTTACCATTTGTATACATATAATGGTATTACAATAGTATATAGAGAAAGATTAGAATATATAGTTTTGCTGTATTTCCTGGTGGTATTATTTACAATACCAGCCAGATTGTAACAATATATTTGGAATAAAGAAATATTAATACAAATAAACCTTAATAAGAGTTTATTCACTCATAACAAAATAATATTTATATATAAGTAGATGAAAATTAAGCATTTAGTCTACTTAGGAAATAAGAATTCTAATTGTAGACTTATCTTCCATCAGTATATGTATAAATTCTTTGCATGTATCAAACATTGTCTATTTGTGTTATCTTGTTATATCATCTTTTACCACACACACACTTTGCTAGATCATCTAATTTTATATCACTCTAGTTTCTGCATTAAAATGAATATTTTAGCATATATTAATTTTATTAAGATCGATGCATGCTTATGATATGTAAATTTAGTCATATGTTATGTGACAATAATTATATTAAATAAAATATATTTATTTATAATCAATTAAATATATACATATCTGCACAACACTGTGTTATAACTATTACAGACAATCCAACTCCTCCCCTCACTCTAGAAAATTATCTTTTTAATTACAAATATAATCTTGCATCTTTGGAGTCATCAATGGTCTCTGACATGTTTTGACGAATATAGGTCTTTTTCCATCTAATCTTTCCCCCCCTTTTCTTGTTGAGATTGTTTTTAATGATGAGGAATCCATCAGTGGTATAATTACTGAATTGTTAGACTGATTATTCATTTCAGATAAATCAATTTCATTTGTCTGCTTACTATTTGATCAATCTATACCTCATAGCTCTTATAATGTATCTGCACCCATATCTTCTTTTATTAGAATATTCTCTCTGTCAAAAATAGACTTTCTACTAAAATTTACTGGCTCTAATGTCTCACTCTGACAAACTCAAATGATTAACATATCTTCTTGGTTTCATTAGATAACTGAATTAATCTTAGTTGTTTTGGTATGATCTTTAGTTCTGGGGAAACCACTATTTTTTCAGAATATCTTATATTCATACAATGTTGCCAATTTTGAATTTTTTGTATCAAAATTGTCCTGTTTAGTCACATTTTACTTAGGCAGTAACACTAAAATATGTGTTCAAAACTTTGGACACATTAGCATTTCAATCAATTGATAGATTAAAAAGTATTATTGCATTTTTTATATTTTATCAAAACATGAATATTTTTCTGCTAATAAGATTAAAATTTTTTTATGACTTGTTATTAATTATGAGAAGATTCAATATATTTTACGTGTAATAATGAGTTTTATAAGTTTAGAGAGGAATAGGTTGTTGGCTACGTTATTTCTCTTTTGATATCTCTGTTTATATTGATTTTTTTTTTAGAGAGTAGGGTTATTAATCATTTTTCTGTTTCCTTAAAATTATTTGTTAGATATGTTGATGATGATTGTTTATTTATTCAGAAAGATAAAATGAAGCATTTTTTTGATAGATTGAACACTTTTGATTCTAATATTAATATTACTATTGAGGGTGGCATTTTTGACTTTTAAGAAGTAAGTGTTGTTAAAGTCAATATTTTATTTTGTAACCATTTTATTAAAATAAAAAATTTAAATACAACAAGGCCTGACAATCATCAATTTTTTATTCATAAAACAATTTCTTTTTTGAATTTTTGTTATAGGAATAGAAGACTTAATAATTTTGAAAATAATGTTTATATTCAAAGGAGTCAATTTGTTTATGATTATGTTGATTTAGGTTATAATCATGAATTTATTAAAAATATTATATTTAATAAAAATATCTACAAGCCTGATATTAATAAAAATTTAATTGGTGAGAATAAAGAGTTTATTTCTTTACCATTTAAATCTTCAATTTACAGATTAATTTATAAGAATAATCATTTATTGGGTGGTACAAGTTGTCTAAAAGAAAGACTTTGACTTAAATCCATTATTAAATAGGTCAAAATAGTAGAAAAATGGTAAATCTATTCCTGGTATAGTTTATAAGATTCCTTACAATTGTCATAAAATGTATGTAAGTCAAAGAAAATTCAATCTTAATGAAAGAGTTAAAAGTTCATAAGAGTAGAATTAAATATAGATATCATAATTCAGCTTTGTACATTCAAGAACCTAATACATGCAGGGGTTATCTTTTATAAAAAAAAAAAATTAAAAAAAAAAAGAATCAAAAATTTTCTGATGATAAATATTCTTGAATCTGAGGCTATCAATCACATGAATCAAGTGATTTTTAAAGTTAACTATGGAAAGGCTATTTCTGTTTGTATATATATATATATTGTACCTATATTGATATAGGCACATATAATTTTATCTAAAATTATATTATTAAAATAATCGTTCATAAAAGAAAAACATAAAATTAAACGTTGAAGAGTTTATTGCAGTTTGTTTTAGAAAAGGATAAGAATCAAATAGTTTTCTAGCGTTAGTTTTGAAATAAAAAAGCTACAATTAATTAATCAGAAGGGGAGAGGGGTGTTTCGTTAGAGAAATTAAACTAAGGGTTATAAAAGGAAGTAAAGAGTTTTTATTAGTATTCGTAAAAATATAATTTAAAAAGTTAAAACATACAAATCTCTTTTCATTCAAGTTTAATTAAAGAAAAAATAATGTTAAAACTAAATAGTAAATTATATTAAAAATATGTGCGTATATATGTGCGATTTGTAAATAAATAAAATGTATGCGAAATAAAAGAAGATTGTCATTAAAAACACGGCAATGGCTATTAATAAAATAAAACAACACGTTTTATTGCATGGCTATTACTAATTAAGCAATCTTCCAAAACACGTTTATCAAATGATTATCACTGGAATTCGACAACAGATCTTTGCCGGGAATATTTCGAAAACACGTTGCAGATATAAATAGACTTTTTTTATCGGACAGTAATCAGTTCACAAAGTAATTGAGTAGTGCAGTTCAGAAATTATTTGAGCAGTTAACAAACAAAATGCAGTGTTGAGAAGATCTTGGGAACGCACGTTTATCTCCAGCCTAGATGTCCTAGAAAACAGCAGATCTGCCCGTGAAATAATGTCAGCTTAACATCTTAGAAAATCTCCGTCAGTATCTATTTGTCTCCGATACTAATAATCGTGAAAATCAGGAAACTCAGCAAGGAAACGTCCCAGCCGGCTGGTAAACATTCATAATGGAAACATTTTCACCGAAAGCAGCCTCCAAAGAACAAAATTCTACGTCAACATTCAAAAGCCTAGGTAAAACATTTGCTTATTTCATTTATACTGTAATAGCCATTGCATTGCATTAATTCGTACGAATCTTTCAAGAGTCTAATTATATGAACTCTATATCATACATAAATGAACTATTGACGTGTGTGATTAAATTTCAAATGCTATGTAGTCCTTTATTATCATTATTATGTGTGTGCATGAGTTAATATGTGCGTGATTCTTATATCAATATTATTAGTCAAAGTAGACAAATTCCCAGTGTTCTGTTATGAAAATATTCAAGAATATTTAAACTATTTAGAATGTTAATTTAAAATATGCGTGTGTTTTATTAGAAGTATAAAATGTCTAAATTTAGTAAATAAATTATCTTTAAAATTAAACTTCATTTGTCGGTCAATTCCTTTTATCAAATTCTTTTATCAACTCCTTTTATAATTCTTTTATCAAGTCTTTTAACCACTAATTAAGTATAATCTATTAGTGATTACAAACAACTGAGCTAGTCGTGGGTTTAGGCGTTGAGTTAGTGGCCACTGTTCAAAGTGCATTGTCTATTCTTTTAGTATTCTTTTAGAATAAACAGCTGGCGCCCGTGGTTATACACAAACAAAAAGGTGCTTTGAACTTGGTGTTGAACTCAACAGCCGAGAAGAAGCTATGTCCTGGAAATGTAACGCTAGTTATATACTTTATAGCTATCGTTTGGGCATACATACTCTCCGAGTATGTTCTTCTCTGCCTAAGAGGCCGGTGTTTCGTATGAACATATTCGAACTCGGTTCAAATGGCCATACCCAACTGTGGGGCTGAACCTAAGAAACAATAGTAACAAAATACTTTGTTTCTTGTTTAAAAATTTTTTATACAAAAGTTAAATTATGTATGTAAAAGTGCTTTAATTTTTAAAAAAAGAATTGACCGAAAACTTTTTTTTTTCGAAATAAAAAGAGATTTTGACATATATGCTATCAAATCAGAGTCAATTAGATGTTATGGGCGGAGTTAAAGCATTAAGATCGGGTAGAGAAAAGGACTAAAAGGGTGGAGTCAGCGTGTATTTCCATTTTAGTAAGAAATAAATAAGTAAGCCATATATTAAATCTAGTGAAATAAAATATTGTTTTAAAAATGGAAAAAGAGAAAGAAATGTCTGAGATGCAGATGCTGAAAATGATGATAAATATGATGGAAGAAGTGTGTCAAGAATTCAGGCAAAGTCATCAAGAATTCACTATGGGAATAAGAGAAATAAGATGTGAAATTAAAGGAATGAGGGGTGAAATAATAGAGAAAGTAGAGGAGAACCAAGAAAGCAGAGAGTTAGATTTAGTTAAAGAAAGTCAGGAAGTTGAGGTCACGAAAGAGGTAGAAATTGAATTAGAATCAGATAGCGTTGTGATAAATAGACACAAATGTAGATCAAGAAATAAAAGAAAAACATAAGGTCAAGGTAGTAGATAGTGTAGAAAAGTTTTTACAAAAATTTAAAAAGGTTAAAGTAAACGTTCGCATTCGCTGTAGACGTAGATTTAAAACAAAGAGAAAGCGTAGAAAAAAATATTCCCAGATTGAAGTAATTCGGAGTTTGTCTAGGTATAAAGGTTTTCTGAGTTAAAAAGTCGAAAACAGAATGGAAAGAGAAAGAGATAAAGCAATAAAATACAAAAGCGGAACCGATAAGAGAGGAAAGTTAGTTTATATTATAGAATTTGTAGAAAGAAAAAAAGAGCCGCCGGACATAGTTTAAGAGTTAGTAAACAGGCGGAATAGTAAAGGAAATAAACAAAAAAGACCGTAAATGGACAATGAGCACGAATATGATTATTCTAAAGTAAATACATCTAATAAATTAAATCTGAAACTTCTATTTAAAACTTAAGACAATAAATTTAAAAATGAATGAATAATAATAAATGAAATGTTGCAAGTAATAATAATAATGTAGGCTTCGCAAAATAAAAGATTTTTTTTTTCTCCACGCACATATTAATTAAGAAGAAATGCTCGTAAACAAACAGCTCAAATAAAAAAAAAAAAATCAATCAATAAAATCAAGTTAAATAAATGGGTCAAGTTAATGATGTAAAAGTAAAGTTGTAGGTTTAAATAAATGAAAGATAACGGAATTTCTAGAATAAAATTAAGTTAGTCAAATAGATATTTGTATGATAATGAATCGCAATAAAGTAAAACAGTTTTTTTTTCTGAGTACACGCACATTAAAATAAAATAGTTTTGAATATGTAAGTTAATAAAAGAAAGTAAATAAATGGTTTAAAGCAATCAAGTCCAATAAAATCTTTGTATAATAATAAAAAGCAATAAAATAAAAGTTTTCTGAATATACGCACGTTAATACATAAGTTAAAGTAATGGGTTAAAGTAATATTGTAATATAAATAAATATGTGTCCGTGATAGTTTCAAAATAATATTGTAGCATAAATAAATATGGGTAATGTTCATATGGGTTTAAAAGAAGTATCGTAAAACTAAATATTTAAATAATGTTCGTAATGAATTTAAAAATAATATAAATGAAAGTCGATCTAAGTTGTATTAGGAGCGTATAAGGTTCGAATCTAAAGGGATGAGGGTAGTATTAAAATAAGTTAGATAAGGATTAAGTTTAAAGCTCTCGACTGGATAAATTCTAGTACCCGCAACGGATTGGCCAGGATCATTCCTCTTTTAGCGCACTGGCAACAACCAGAGTAAGTCGTAAGTCAGTTTCCAGGGGAGAATCCCCATATTTCGTACTTCGTTTTCCAAAGCGTAAGTCGGAAATGGACAGTTGAAAATTGCTGCCATTCGCAGCTGCTTAGTCAAAGTCTGATCAAGAGAATCGGCAATCGTTTTCCAGGGCGTAAGTCGGAAATGGACAGTTGAAATTCCTGCCATTTGCAGCCACCTTTTCTTAGTCAAAGTCCGATCAAAAGAATCGACAGCCGAAGCTTCGTTTATAAAAGATCCCTGTGCCACAAATTTAGTTTGTCCTCGTGGTCATTATCCAGGACGAACATTGTAAGCAATGTTATGAGCATAGAAAGAAGAAAAGCATAATTGGAGATTGCCCTTGGTATGGAAAGAAAAAGATATAAAAAAGGCAAACTTAGAAAAAAATAATAAATAAAGATTTAATGTTGTCAGAGATAAAATGGTCAAAAATGACGCATTTTACTCTCAAAAGGAAGGGCGGTGTAATGTACCTATATTGATATAGGCACATATAATTTTATCTAAAATTATATTATTAAAATAATCGTTCATAAAAGAAAAACATAAAATTAAACGTTGAAGAGTTTATTGCAGTTTGTTTTAGAAAAGGATAAGAATCAAATAGTTTTCTAGCGTTAGATTTGAAATAAAAAAGCTACAATTAATTAATCAGAAGGGGAGAGGGGTGTTTCGTTAGAGAAATTAAACTAAGGGTTACAAAAGGAAGTAAAGAGTTTTTATTAGTATTCGTAAAAATATAATTTAAAAAGTTAAAACATACAAATCTCTTTTCATTCAAGTTTAATTAAAGAAAAAATAATGTTAAAACTAAATAGTAAATTGTATCAAAAATATATGTGCGTATATATGTGCGATTTGTAAATAAATAAAATGTATGCGAAATAAAAGAAGATTGTCATTAAAAACACGGCAATGGCTATTAATAAAATAAAACAACACGTTTTATTGCATGGCTATTACTAATTAAGCAATCTTCAAAAACACGTTTATCAAATGATTATCACTGGAATTCGACAACAGATCTTTGCCGGGAATATTTCGACAACACGTTGCAGATATAAATAGCCTTTTTTTATCGGACAGTAATCAGTTCACAAAGTAATTGAGTAGTGCAGTTCAGAAATTAATTGAGCAGTTAACAAACAAAATGCAGTGTTGAGAAGATCTTGGGAACGCACGTTTATCTCCAGCCCAGATGCCCTAGAAAACAGCAGATCTGCCCGTGAAATAATGTCAGCTTAACATCTTAGAAAATCTCCGTCAGTATCTATTTGTCTCCTATAGTAATAATCGTGAAAATCAGGATACTCAGTAAGGAAACGTCCCAGCCGGCTGTTAAGCATTCATAATGGAAACATTTTCACCGAAAGCAGCCTCCAAAGAACAAAATTCTATGTCAACATTCAAAAGCCTAGGTAAAACATTTGCTTATTTCATTTATACTGTAATAGCCATTGCATTGCATTAATTCGTACAAATCTTTCAAGAGTCTAATTATATGAACTCTATATCATACATGAATGAACTATTGATGTGTGTGATTAAATTTCAAATGCTATGTAGTCCTTTACTATCATTATTATGTGTGTGCATGAGTTAATATGTGCGTGATTCTTATATCAATATTATTAGTCAAAGTAGACAAATTCCCAGTATTCTGTTATGAAAATATTCAAGAATATTTAAACTATTTAGAATGTTAATTTAAAATATGCGTGTGTTTTATTAAAAGTATAAAATGTTTAAATTTAGTAAATAAATGTTAGTTAATAAATTATCTTTAAAATTAAACTTCATTTGTCGGTCAATTCCTTTTATCAAATTCTTTTATCAACTCCTTTTATAATTCTTTTATCAAGTCTTTTAACCACTAATTAAGTATAATCTATTAGTGATTACAAACAACTGAGCTAGTCGTGGATTTAGGCGTTGAGTTAGTGGCCACTGTTCAAAGTGCGTTGTCTATTCTTTTAGTATTCTTTTAGAATAAACAGCTGGCGCCCGTGGTTATACACAAACAAAAAGGTGCTTTGAACTTGGTGTTGAACTCAACAGCCGAGAAGAAGCTATGTCCTGGAAATGCAACGCTAGTTATATACTTTATAGCTATCGTTTGGGCATACATACTCTCTGAGTATGTTCTTCTCTGCCTAAGAGGCCGGTGTTTCGAATGCACATATTTGAATTCGGTTCAATATATATATATGTTGTTTGTACCTTGGTGAATTTCATTTGAAAAAGTCTATTTGTTAATAGGTGAACCATGGTCATGAGGGAATTTTAATAGAAATTTGTTTTTTATCTAGTATTTTAATGTATTTATTTTCCATTACTAGTATAGCATTAGTCAGTATTTAATATATATAAATAGTAATAGATTTTCTTACCTCAATATCCACTATACAATTTATCACAGCAATAGCTCTGTCTTCCCATGTTGCATTACCCCAAAAATACACAAATCGACCAGTATATTGAAGGAGATCCTAATTAAAAAAAAAACAAAAACTTATAATACTTTAAATTTTCTAATTACAAAATTTAAATTTTAACCTAATAACATTATGGTTGTTTATGTAAAAAAAAAACCCCACTAATGGAGATTTGATAAAATGACTTTTTAACACTTTTTAATTTTTTAAATAAATTGAATTAATTTTTTTTAATTAATTAATTTTAAATTTTCCAAATAAAAAGTACTTGACACTTTTTAAAATTAAAAAAATATAATGAATCAATCCTCCAACTTAATAAGATAAACATTTATCCAATGACAATATGGCTTTAGCATTTTCAATAAACTAAAAATATGTGTTGTAAAATAAAACTGTGTGTAGTGGTGCCTACTAAAGTAGATCTCGAGTACTATAATTTAGTACAGCCACTAATCTAATGATAATACAATAAAATTCACTAATTCTTGCAGCAAGCCTTAATCTTGAGATAGAAAAATCTATAAGATTGTTGAATATAATAAAATTGAAAGCTGTACAAAAATATGTGAAAGTCTTTTCTCATATTTATTAACCAGTAAATAGATTAAAATAATAAATTATGGAGAAGGATGCATCTTAACATTAAACCTCTTTTGATTTATCTAGATTATAGAAATAATCTTTATAAGTGTCAGTTCAGTATATTTTGCTTCTTTTGGATTTTTTAAATGAAGAATATTAATTGTAGGTTTGGATTGGTATTACTGCCCAAATAACTAAAACTATCAATTAAACTTTCATTACACATAATGATAATTCCATTAAAGTTTGGTCACTATCTTATTTGATCAAAGATAAGTTTATATTAAAGATATATATCTAGTATGTAATGAAAAAAGTTTACTATATCAACTTATTTTTGATCCATTTGTACACTTGACTATTACCTGCCTGCCTCCCTCCTACCTGTCTGTCTATTTATCTACTAATTGATCAGAAATTATATGAAACTGAGAATTCAGATATCTATTTGAAGAGTTATTTAACAATCACTAAATCTATATGCAGTTTAGAACAGTAGTAGTAGTAGTAGTTAAGATTTTTAATAAAACACTATCTAAAAATAGCTTTAGACATTATAAAGTTTTAAATATTGTAAGATATCTAAAAATATTTATGGAGTCTGAATGCACATAATTTATTCACACAAGTCAGACTTATAAGAATCATTTTAATAAACTTGTAAACAATAGACTACCTTATATCAATGCTAATTTATAAGACAAAAAATGGACCACTTTTATTTAACTACTATGCTGTTTACTATTGTAAATCAATCATTGATATATGAAGAAATTACATTTTATATTAGCAATGACCATTGTAAGAACTTTATTAAACCAATACATAGTTTCAAATAATTTTGTTAAAATATAAATTGTAATAATTTTAATAACCCTGTAAATAAATAGTAACTATTAAAGAAATAGCACTTTCAATATCTAATTATATTTATGGTATATACATCTGAGCTTTTTGCAGTCTCCATGAATATTATTAGATATTTTTATTCATATGATAAATATAGATGAACACATGCAAGTATATGTAAAGTAAATTAATGATTAGACAATTTAAATCATTTTTATTATTTTCTCTAATGTCAGAATAAATGTATATGAGATCTAATATTTATGTATAATAATCATTAATGATATTGATATTTCACATTGTAACTTAAATTCCCATCCTTTCATCTATTATAAAATACTTCGATTTAAATTTTACAAATCCAAAGCTTATTTAGTGATTATCCAAAAAGTTGATGGTACTATTTGGAATTTAATTAAATTATGTTAATAATGATATTCATTTAATGTTATATTTATTTGCATGTATGGATATATTTTTGTCATATCTAATGAGAATTATTCATAAGCATTAGTGTTGCATATATGTAAATATACAGATTTTATATAAAATTTTAAATACATTATAAATTTAAAAAAAAATACATAAGCCATTAATAACTTTATACAAAATGGGTTAGTAGCCCTCCCAACAAATCAGTTGTCTTCAATGTTAATATTCTTATATATTACAATACGAAATACACACAAATGCAATACAGAGATTGATTGTAAACATTAGATCATCAATTCTATCATATATATATATAATATAATACTTAATTTTAAATTTACTCCATATTTATTTTATCCACAACCTTATTATCAGAATTTTGTTCTATTGTTTTATATCTAGTATGAATAAAAGTAAAGAAAATTTAGCATTATTATTTAAAATAAGAAAAATATTATTGCAAACAAACATATATATCATAATAATATTAAATACTGTTTAGTGATTTCATAAGATACATGTGTAAAGTATTTCTAATTTTAATATTTTTATTCACATATTCAAAATTCTATCATACTGGAAAATAATTTGAAGTTTATCAATTTCATTATAAGTAAATCAAGTATGGTTTGAAACAACAATAATTATTTTTATCCACTGTTGCTTATTTTTAATAAAAATAAAATACATACTGATACTGTTAAATTGCCAAAATTGTAATATTTCAGGAAATACATGTAATGTAACTATATGCTATATATATATATATATGTGTGTGTGTATAAGGTAAGCCCAACTAGCTCAAAACCACGGTTTGGTGACTGGGTTAACGAAAGAGATATTGAATGCTGTCTCTCTCAGCATTTATGTAAACAAAAAGCTTGTTTAGGAGCTATTGGTTAAGCTCCATCTAGTGATCATTAATTGCAAGCTAGAGCGAGTTATGAAATTTATAACTTGCTTTGTTTATCATAAATGTACTCTTGAAGGTTTTGCAATGATATATATTGCAGAGGCTTTTACTATATGGTGAAACTGAATTGAGATCAGACCCATATAGCTGCCTAGTTTGTTTGACTGGATTTGAAGATATTTATGTCAAACTGATAGAAACTTGTTTCATAAAGTGCTGATTGTAGAGTCAGTATTTAGATCTAGTTTCTGTTCTCTTACCCATCACTGAGGTGAGCCAACTAGTTCGAAACCATAGTCTGGTGGCTGGAGATAACGAAAGAGATATTGAATGCCGTCTCTCTCAGCATTTATGTAAACAAAAAGCTTGTTTAGGAGCTATTGATAAAGCTCCATCTAGTGATTATTAATTGCAAGCTAGAGCGAGTTACAAAATTTATAACTTGCTTTGTTTATCATAAATGCACCCTTGAAGGTTTTTGCAATGATATATATTGCAGAGACTTTTACTATAAGGTGATACTGAACTGAGATCAGACCCATATAGCTGTCTAGTTTGTTTGACTAGACTTGAAGATATTTACGTATCTGAAAAATTCATGCTTTCAAACTGATAGAAACTTGTTTCATGAAGTGCTGATTGTAGAGTCAATATTTAGATCTAGTTTCGGTTCTCCTACCCATCACTGAGGTGAGCCAACTAGCTCGAAACCATGGTCTGGTGGTTGGAGATAATGAAAGAAATATTGAATACTGTCTCTCTCAGCATTTATGTAAACAAAAAGCTTGTTTAGGAGCTATTGGTAAAGCTCCATCTAGTGATCATTAATTGCAAGCTAGAGCAAGTTACGAAATTTATAACTTGCTTTGTTTATAATAAATGTACCCTTGAAGGTTTTTGCAATGATATATATTGCAGAGGCTTTTACTATATGGTGAAACTGAACTGAGATCAGACCCATATAGCTGTCTAGTTTGTTTGACTGGATTTGAAGATATTTACGTATCTGAAAAATTCATGCTTTCAAACTGATAGAAACTTGTTTCATAAAGTGCTGATTGTAGAGTCAGTATTGAGATCTAGTTTCTGTTCTCCTACCCATCACTGAGGTGAGCCAACTGGCTCAAAATCATGGTCTGGTGGTTGGAGATAACGAAAAAGATATTGACTGCTCTCTCTCTCTCTCTCAGCATTTATGTATACAAAAAGCTTGTTTAGGAGCTATTGGTAAAGCTCCATCTAGTGATCATTAATTGCAAGCTAGAGCGAGTTACGAAATTTATAACTTGCTTTGTTTATCATATATATATAGTATTATTTCCGGGAGCTTCCGTGTAGTAAAAATATAATAGCTAAATAGCTGATATTTCAGTACAATACTAAGTACTTTCCTCAGAGCTTTGTCTTTCTCAAATCATGAGAATGTGTGTGATGAGATTTAAAATTGTTGACTTTTTTTCTTTGCTATTTTCTCTCATTCTCAAATCGTTCACTTTTTTCTTTGCTATTTTCTCTCATTCTCAAATTCTAATGGTTGAGAAGTTTTGAAAAATATTTTATCCTTCAATAGCTTTTTCCAAATATTGTTAATTTTGTTTTTGATGGTCAGATGAATAAACAAACAACAGGTTTAGCTACAGATCCACCAATTTCTCCAGCAATAGCTTCTACTTTTATGGAGAACTTGAAGTTTTTTTGATATTTTATGAATTGAAGAAAATTAACAGAATATGGAAAAAGCTATAAAATATTTTTTAAAACTTCTCAACCAATAGAATTTGAGGATGAGGAGAAAATAATACAGAAAAAAAATAACGATTTTAAATCTCATCACACACATTTTATGATTTGAGAAAGAAGAAGGTCAGAGGAAAGTACTTGTTATTGTACTAAAACATCAGCTATTTAGCTATTATGTTTTTTAATACATTGAAGCTCCTGGAAATAATACCATGAATTCATTTATCCATGAGAGTATTAGAATTCATATTATTTATTAATAATAAACAGAGAAACAAAATATTATATATATATATGTGAGTATCATCATATAATATTTCTTATATACTAATAAATAAATGTGTTATCATATAGTGTGTGACAAAACCTATACAATCTAACTTTATTTTCTACATGGATATTTATTCATAGAAAAATAAATAAATACCTCAGCAGATTTTTACTCTGCCATTCTACAAAACTGCTTTATTTTAACAAATAAAGTTACATCACATTTAAAACAATATTTATTTATAAATAAACAAGTTATCTGTAATTGTGTAGCATTTGTTGTATTAAACAAATAAAAATAAGTAAATATCTCCTCTATTCTTTGCACAATTCAGTATTGGAAAATAATAATACCTCTTTCCGTACAGTAGCACCATATTAATAATCAATTCAACTCAATTGAAATAAACAACTAATACTAAATAATTATTTTATTCTAACCAGTTTTCATCCAATACTAACACTTTTCATCCAATATTACGACATAATATTAGGTCCTAATACTGGACAAAAACCAAATAGAATAAAAGAATTATTTAATATTAGTTGTTTATTTCAATGGAGTTGAATTGATTCTTAATAGTAATTGTGGAAACAACATTATGGACAAATTAAGCATAATATTTATTATATTTGACCATTGTTAAGGAAAGTACAAGTCACACTAGTCAATAAATGCCAGAAGGTTTGTGCATTACTATATGAAGAGAAATGCCATTATTTTAATAGCTTGTGCAAGGATAAGAAATGGTAGTCATGCCATTTATTGGAAAATAACAAAAAAAAAAAAGATATATTCTATTAACAGTGTTTGGATTGACATTCACATAAAATTATTACATGTCTGTCTATCTATTTATTTACTGGTCTGTCTGTCTGCCTGCCTGCCTCCCTCCCTACCTACCTACCCACTCACCTACCTACCTATACATTTATAGTAAAATGTTAATATACAATAGATTGTTTAATAAATTATTATACTTAAATTAACTGAAATTATTTAGTGAATATTTATTGCAGTATATTTACTCTGCTAAAACATCACAAGATAACCATTTATAGAGGATGTGATGTATTGTGGCTTCTCCTTAAACGAAGTCAAGAATATCTCAGCAATTATGCCCAGATAAACCTGTTAGCCACTTTATTTTCCATTCCCCACTCTAAATTTTCCCATATTCTGCTCTATCCCATTTCCACAACATAATCTTTATCAACGGTATAACCTTTATATCTAAATCCCCCTTATCTTTTCTCAAACCCGGCATAAAAACCAATAATTCATTTTCTGTATAATCACTTTTTTCATATTTATTCTTCCATAACTTCATTATATGTATCCTTTCTGTTTTCAAGCATTTACCTTCAATTAACAAATGCCTAATACTTTCTATTCCTTCCTTACATAATTTACAAAATAAATCACCCATATCTTTCCATTTACATATATATTCTCTTGTAGCTAAAGATCCCATTCAAGCCTTAAACAATAAACTACTTTCCTTACTATCATCATATATTCACTCACACCTAATATTCTGTTTATTTCTATATATATTTAAACTCTTTTTATTCTCCATACTATTTCCCCATCTCTTTAATTACCTATTCTTTATTAATAAATCTATTCTTTTATCCCATTCCTTACTACTATAACCCTCAACAATTCTCTTAACACAATCATCCCATGCTTTATACAAATATACTGATATAAATTCTTTATACCACATTACCTTTCTCACCCATCTTGTTACTCTCCATACAGTAGCACCACCAGTGGAAGCCAGAGTAATCAGTGGATGTAAGAAGGTTTGTACATAAAATCCCTATCTAGTGCCTACTCATCCAATATTCCCAGACTAGATTCTAGCTTGTGGCTTTCATCAGTGAGGAACATTGCATCTGAGAACATTGCACCTGAAAGCCACAAGCTTGTGTAAGCATAAAAAATTGTGATCATGTGATGATTAATGGTTTAAAAGATAACCATTTCTTATACTTTCTCCATATAATAGTGCCCCCCCCCCCCCAATGCCAGCCATAGTAATCAATGGATGCTAAAGTTTGTGCATCAAAATCCCTATTTAGTGTCTACTCATTCAATATCTCCAGACTAGTTCCATCAACGAGGAGCCTTGGATCTGAGAGTACTGCATCTAGATCTTTAGAACTAATGCAACCATCAAGTAGTCATCTTTTACTTTTTTAGTTAACTACAAAGCTATGAGTCCGAAATGAAAACCAATAATGTTTTCAACTCAAATTCATTCTTTTGTATAATTAACTTTTTTAAAAAGGTAAAAGGTTGCTACTGGAGGGTTACATTACATTAAAAGATCTAAGTGCAGTACTCTCAGATCCAAGATTCTTATTGATAAAGGCCATAATCTAAAAACTAATCTGGATATTGAATGAGTAGGCACTGTATAGGGATTTTAATACACAAACCTTCTAGCATCTATTATTTATTATGAATTGCCCTGGATGGCACTACTGAATGGAGAGTTGCTATTGTTTTATGTGTGTATATATATATATTGTAACCAGTTGTGTTACATAGCACACAACAATAGTATGTGTGTATATATATAAAATAAAGGAAAAATAGAAATAAACACAGACATAAATTTTATAGATATTTTTCTACATTTCCTGGAATAATAATGACTGTAAAGGGTTAAATAACTATGATTTAAAATAAAATTTTATTATAAATTAAACTTTTAAAAAGGTCTGAATAAATACAAATATTGTATTATTATTATTCTGATTTTGAAATTTAAAAACAAGTATGGTATTTTTGAAATTTTTAAATTAATTGAACACAATTTCTATCTATTAGAAATCCCTTAAGTGAAAACATGTATATCACACTTTGTTAAAAATTTCAAGCTTATTTTCAAAAAAGGGATTAGAAAGATAAGAGAAAAAAAAAACAACTTTTTAATTAAAGTGTCACCTCAATCCAAGTCTATAAAAGGTTTTGGAAAAAAAAAATATTTTAGTCTGGATGGTGATTTTTGAAAAAAAGCAGTTGTCAACATATAGCTAACTGCAAACTTGGTTATAATATTTTGTTGCAGCTTGTTGAAGTTTGCAGCAGTTGGTGTTAGCTAGACAGAGAGATGGCTGGCAGATTTATACAGAGCTCCCATGAGATGTAGCTGAAGTCAAGGCAGGAGATCCAGCAGTAGTCTATTGATTCATGACAGTGGAGTTTGAATTCACTTGGGGGAATGGGTCATCTTCCAGTGGTAAAATTCATAGCTACAAATGTGTTCTACAAGGTAGCTGTTTGCCTGTAAAAATCCTAGACAGAAGGGAGACCAACATTTTACATGGATTATATTTTTCCTGATGATAATAATCAATAAAACCAAACTCACCAAGAAAAATCTTCCATCTTACCCAGGGAACCCCAGCTTGTGGAAGAATTATATATATACTGATGTATCTAAAGGCAGAGAAGCACAGATAAATAATGTATATACACCTGGTGGTGAGTAGCGTTATATATGATAACGAAATTTTAAATAATTTCCTCAGTAAAATGACATTTTTATAATTGATAGATATATATAAAACAATATTAGTTTAAAATCGTTTATTAAAGAAGAAAAAGGTTTAAATTTATATTTATAATTTAAAAAACAAACAAACATTATAATTAACAGTCAAGAAAAAGATTTCCAAAAATCTTTTAGACTAGAAGAAAGACATTTTAAATCAATCAACAACAATCTATCAAAAATTTGATAGTACAGTACTTATTTTAAAGAAAAAAGGAAACTATACCCACCAAAGTAAAACTTATAAAAAAATAGGTGAATGTTATAATATAATTTCAACAAAGAATTTAATTGTGAAAATGTATATTTTAATAACTTTATTATTCTAACAAATTAAAATAGGTAAATGTCAGTCTGCGTATATACACGCACACATGTATATATAAATTTTAAATCTTTTATTGTATTTTATATAACAATTATGTAAATAAATTAATATATTTCACTGATATGTGGTTTTAAATAAATCTATCATAAAGTATTTGTATTATTAAAAATATAAGTTAAAAAGTTTAACCATTTATTATTTTTATATAACAAGTTAAATATGTTCAGAAATTTCATGCACATGCATGTATGTGTGCATATATCTGTCAATTGTATTGCAAATGCCAATGCTTGTCAAGTATAATACATATGTAAAATTTAATCATTTTTTTAATAATTATTTTGTTAATTGAAATGTTTCATTGTATATAGGCATTTATGTAAACTCATTGAGAGACATTGTAAATCAATGTAATAACTTGAATTTTGCACTAATCTTGTAAATCGCGGTGGAATAACTTTTATTATTGTATATTATTCAAAATCAGAAGCCTTATCCTATAAGATCTTAATTTCATTTTTTATTGTTATCCAATAAACTTATTCAATTGTAAATATTATCCCAGTGACTTAATTGCAATTGTTATAGAATACTATATAAATCATCTCTTGGTCACCACAACAGTAATAGAGCTTGTGTTCTCTGAGCTAAATTCGAGTATAACGGATGAATATATGAATGGAGATATGTATTTAGTGCTTTTGGGCATCCAGAGACGATCAATCATCATCCTGGTTGGTGCAAAACAGAATACTCTTTAAAGCCCATGCACTACTTTTTATTTTAGTTTAGTCTTATTACAAATTTAAGTTTATATTTGGCCAGTACATTAATGATACTTAAGTGGCCAGAGCATTGATGATGATCAGCATGTTTTAATATCCCAGCATTATTGTTTAGATTTTTATGGTTATGTATTCTGATGGATTCACACTTAGTTTGTGCTTCCAAATTAATGGTTAAATAATTGCCCCAAGCTGGCAAAGGCTCAATAGTTAGTCTAGTCTACAGAAGACCCATTTCCAATCCAGTCACCAGATTGATTGTTGACTTCTTTTGATGGATCATTCATGATGATGAATGGTTATTTATTTTGATTATTACTTAGACTGATTTTTACTTATTGATACTGTTGGTTGATGATTAATTATGCTTTTAGTTGCTCTTCTTATCTCTCAGAGATTCTCTTGATCTCATGCTCCCCTTAAATATATCTTTCTTATATATACTTTTTGTAAATATTTAAATTTAATTTACTTGGGAGTGATGATGATTTTCCATCCTCCCAGGTACGAGCACCTTCATTTCCACCCCGATCCTCCCATCCTGTTATAATATATATATATTAAGTAGTTGAATAAAGATTGTAATCAAGAATTAAACAAAATTAAAACAAAACATACATTAAATTATACCTCATTATTTAACATAAAATTTTTAAACTAAATTTAATAAAATGGTACAATTTAAAAAAAAAAATAACATGATTTTATTTTAGTTATTAAACAAACAACTCCAATTTTTCAAAATAATGCTTTAACACAAAAAATTGTTTACAAATACAAACTCACTTCAAAGTGTATAGCCAGATATTGGTTTCTTCTGTGGATTTGCAATAATAATATAACATGACATCAGGTTCATTTATATGTCTGCTTTAATAACAAATGTATTTATATATATAAATATTGAAAGCATGATATTAAAAATCAACTTACATGCACAGATAACTTAAATGATTTGATGATTGTATATGTGGTAAATATATTAGGATGGAGACTATAATTAAACACTAAAATGTAGCTTCAATAAACATAACATGATCACTATTTCTTATGCTTGCTTTTAACTGTTATTAAAACAGGCAAAACTCTCTATATGTATTGCCACTCAGTGCAAGCTAGAGTAATCAATGGATGCCAGAAGGCTTGTGCATAAAATCCCCATCTAGGGCCTACTCATCCAATATCCCCAGACTAGTTTCTGGCCTGTGGCCTTCGTCAGTGGGGAGCGTTGGATCTGAGAGCACTGCAGCTAGATCTTAGGATCTAATACAATCCTCCAGCATCCACCTTTTATCTCTACTTAAATACAAAACTATGAGATTTAAATTGAAAACACTATAATATTTCCAATCCAAGCTCATCAGCTTAGCATATAGGTCTGAACTCAGTTCAGTACCATACTGTTTTAATAACAGTTAAGAGCAAGCGTAAGAAATAGTGATCATGTGATGTTTATTGGCTTAAAACCAATCCTGCCTAATAGGATAGTGGTGGCTATGGTTATTAAAAAACCAAAGACACCAAAATGTATGGGTATTGAACTTAGTTCAGATCTATATGACTATATAAGCTGATGAGCTTGGATTTGAAATATTATAGTGCTTTCAATTTAAGTCTCATAGTTTTGTAGTTAAGTAGAGATAAAAGGTGGCTGCTGGAGGGTTGTATTAGATCCTAAGATCTAGCTGCAGTGCTCTCAGATCCAAGGTCCCTCAATGACAAAGGCCACAAGCCAGAAACTAAACTGGGGATAGTGGATGAGTAGGCACTAGATGGGGATTTTATGCATAAGCCTTCTGGCATCCAATGATTACTCTGGCTTACACTGAGTGGCAATATGTATAGAGTTTTGCTTGCTTTAAAATGTAGTTTTCTTGAAATCCTGAAGATTGAGGTTTTCCCTGTATAATAATCATGAAATGTAACATCCATTATTAATACTGGTTTTTCTATTTAAAATGAAGTTTAAAAATTTACCAAATTTAGATTCCATATGGTAAGTTCCATGATCTTAGTGAAATATTTATATGTAAAGAAAGAAAAAGACTGATCTTATTTTATAATTGGAAAATTGATAACATTTTCAGTTTCTATTTTATTTGATCAAAATTACAAATACAATCATAAATTTCAAACATTTTTACAATAAAAATAGTTTTATAACAAGAAAATTTTGTTCTTGGTTTTCTCAAATAGATAAAAAAAAAATTATAATAAACTAAATCTCTATAGTAACAAAACAATATTATTTTCTTTGAATTCTTTTTAGTTGTATATCTTGTGAAATACAATATGAAATTCCACATTTTAAATATATTTATTTTTATTTATATTTAATACTTAGATATATTAATTGTGATAAATGAAAATGAGATTATTCATCTGTTATTTATTATGTTGTGTTTTAAATGACTTGTGAAAGTTTCATGAATGCACACACACACTTATACTTTATTCATTTATTGGTAATAAATAATCATTCTCTGAATTATTTGCCCTTATTTAATTCCCATATCACAAAATTTTCATAAACGTATTACTGAGACTATTGTTAATTAATTCCTTCTATTTTTAATATAGATTTATACTTTCAATTATTTAATAAATCCAGATTTTTTAGTTTCTGTATAAAATCTGCTTCAATGTAATATTCATAAATGTTATTAAATATTTTGAGCAAAACATATTTAAAAGCTATTGCTTATTTATAAGATTATTAAATTTTTAGAATATGTAAGATGTTTCTATACAGATCTACTTATATATATATATCAGCATATATATATATATATGTTTTCAAGAATAAGTGACTAATAATTAATCAATTTTTTTATTTATAAATTCTCTTGTTTTCAAATTAATAAAAGACTGAGAAATGAAAACTCAAACTTCATAGAATTTTGTGATTAATTTGCCCATTTACTCGCCTGCCTGACTATCATTTATATATCTATCTATGATAAATTTATACACACCCATACAATATTTACACCCCAAATATAAAAAAAATATAAAATTGTAATATTTTTCATATTCAGAAAGTAAAATATTAGAAAAATATATACTAAAAAAAGTTTTTAAATTAATTTATTATCTAAAAAATGATTAAAAAAAAAAAGTCCTAATAAACGTTTTCTATCTAATTATTCATCATTTAATTAAAACAGGCAAAACTCTCTATATGTATTGCCACTCAGTGCATGCCAGAGTAATGAATGGATGTCAGAAGGCTTGTGCATAAAATCCCCATCTAGTGCCTATTCATCCAATATCCCCAGACTAGTTTCTGGCTTGTGGCTTTCGTCAGTGATGAGCCTTGGATCTTAGGATCTAATGCAATCCTCCAGCAGTTACCTTTTATCTCTACTTTACTACAAACTATGAGATTTAAACTGAAAACACCTTAATATTTTCAATCCAAGCTCATCAGCTTATATAGTCATATAGGTCTGAACTCAGTTCAGCACATTGTGTCTTTGGTTCTTTAGTAACCACAGCCACCACTATCCTATTAGGCAGGATTGGTTTTAAGCCAATATATGCCTGTTTTAATAACAGTTAAGAGCAAGCATAAGAAATAGTGATCATGTGATGTTTATTGGCTTCATCATTTAATTAATAAAAAAATCAAAATGAAAAAGTTTGTTAAAGATTTATTTAAAAAAAAAAACTCTCAATAAAAAAGCAAATTTGCTATAGTTTGATTCTTTCAACTAACATATAATGCAGATTCAAATAAAACATCACATGATTTTCCCATATACTTCCAAGTGCAGTTTTCACGCTAGTCTCGACCATTCTAGTGTAAGCTTAGATAGTAAATAGGCATCATATAATATAATGCTACAATATTTCTGTTGACAAAGCAGTTTCTGGTTTTTGCCTTCATCAATGACAATCAATATTCAAAACTCCAACTAATATACTTTGCATCTAGCAGCCATCTTTTATTTCTTTATACTATTCAAGATAACAGTCTGAAATTAAAATCTTAAGGTTATGAATTCAAGTCAATTTGCTTGCATCTCTATATAGATTTGGCACCAAGTCAATTTATTTTAGAGACTTCAGTTTTATACAATTTTTTTAGATCCACTTCTACTCTTTGGCTAGGAAGGTTAAAAAAACAATTTCACATGACTTTCTCCTGATTCCAGAAGCAGTTCTTATCATTCTATTCTAAAAGCATCTACTGTATGCTTGAGAAATCAATGGACATCAGAGAATATAGTTCTAAAATATTCTCTTCCCCTTTATAGTTTCTGATTTTTGTCTTCATCAATGAAAAACTAGGATTCACAGTTGGAACTAATAAACGTATGCATTTAACAGCCCACCTTTTATTCCTTTATACTATTCAAACTAAAATATATAAAAACTGATCTGGTAACAGATCATCCAAATTGGCTTGGGTCCAAAACTTGATTCATTTTATTTTCAGACTATTTAACTTTAATAGTGTAAATGAGTAAAAATCTGATGGTTAGATGCATAAATTGCATTAGTTGAACATTGAACCCTAATACTTCACTGATGAAGACAAAATTCAGAAATTAGATTGGAAAAGGAAACATTAATACACTATATCATCTAATGTCCATGGATTACTCAAAATTATAGTAGACTGCTCTAAAATATGATTTAAAAAAACTGTTTTAGAAAGCAGGAGGACGAGAGAAATGAGAGAAGCTTGATATAAAATGCTCAAAAAAACAAAAAAAACAAAAACAAAACACCAAGCAAACAAATCAATAATGCATCAAAAGAAAAATTAAATATCCAAAATTGGGGGAGATGGACAGACCATGAAATCTTTCAATCTTAAAGAACAAGTCAATAAATTTTTTTAAAAATATGGGTTCACATTATGAACAAGAATTTTCTAATTAATTATTGAGGACAGTTTAAACC
Organism: Epiperipatus broadwayi; assembly: GCA_028023455.1. Taxonomy (NCBI): domain Eukaryota; kingdom Metazoa; phylum Onychophora; class Udeonychophora; order Euonychophora; family Peripatidae; genus Epiperipatus; species Epiperipatus broadwayi. The sequence goes on from JAQFVV010006330.1 coordinate 1,545,486, forward strand.
AGATAAGGGAAATATATTTCAAGTAATGGACTAAATAAGATACAGTTCATTATAAATTGGGCCTCATCATTAAAAAAAAAATTGTACCAACATCATATTCAGCATGTACTTTTAAAGAAATTTCACAAAAGTTAACATAAAAAAGTAGAAATATTTCAAAAATTTTAGGACCAACTTAGTGTTGAATAATAACAAAACATATAAAATTTTGATATTTTTTATGCTAGTATATCATGAATTAACTGTGCCACAAGAAAATAATAAAGGACCACATGTTGCCAGTACTGTTTATCAGCAATTAGCTTAAATACCTTTAATATATCTGTATATTAATAATTCAAACAAATTTATTTAACACAGTATTCAAATTTTAAACAATATATTCTTTACCGGAACTACTTCCGGTAAAGAATATATTGTTTAAAATTTGAATATTGTGTTAAATAAATCTGTTTGAATTATTATTATATAATTTAAAAATACAGACATTTAATGGTTGTAGTTATTTATATATATATATAATTAAAATTTATAAAGTGCTGATAATATCATTAGGATGAACTTATAATTAATCCATAATAACATGAAGAATAATATTTATTGTGGCAGACTGTCTCATGGATCACACTCATTAGATGAATAATTTTGATAGTGTTTGTATGCAAATATAAAGTTTAAAGGAATATAAATGAACAAAGACAAAAGTTATATATATAAATTTTTGATCTGATTAAATTTTTTTTTTGATATTTGCAGTAAATTGTTTAAAATTAAATAAAAAGGTCTCCAACACAAATATATTATTTAATTTGTTTTTGATTCTGACAAAAATCTAAATTTCTTAATGTTATAAAGAAAGATGTTTATTTTAATGGACATGTAATTATAAAATTTGTTTTTAATGTTTGTATTTAAGATAAAAAAATTAATTAAGAAGCCATTTTTGAAACCTATTTTGCTTTGATGTATGTAAACTAAGCAAAAGTTACAATAATATAATTCTAACCTTTTATTAATTAAAAATAAAAATACTTTAACTCTATAATCCTCTCCTTATAAAATTTCTATTATTTATATTTATATATAAAACTATTTTTACATTTATAAAAACAGACTAAAGAAATCTAAGAGTAGAGAAAAAAATATACATGGATAATGGCATATTAGTTCAAACATTAACTTCAGTGCTTAATAAAGAAAATGTAAAAAAAAAAAAATTGTTTAATAGCATAAAAAAATGCATATTTTTCTTAAACTTTTACTTGCTTTAAATTCAAAAGACTCAACTTTTGAATAAATTAGCTATGTGCTAATCTAAACATGTTTGATAAAGCTTCTATGTTGGATAAAGAGAACAAAGATTGAAAAGCTTGAAATTTCCAAGAGAAAAAGAAAAGCAAAAGTATAAATATTTTGTTTTAAAATTTGTTCCATTAATTTAATAAAGTGGATATATTTTATATTATGTCTCAAAGCTAAACTAAAATTGATGATTAAAATCATGATTCATATATCATTCATATATGAAAGAATAATATAGATTTATACACTTTGAAAACAAATTATTAATAATTGCTATTTTGATACTACAAAATGCATGTATATGTGCATTTATGTATATATTGTGACTTATTTTTTTTTATGTAATATTAAAATAGTTTAGTTTTATAGATTTAAAGAGTGATAAATAATTACTAGGATATTTTTATATTAATAAAAACATGTTTGCACAGATATCTATTGTATCCAAGATCTTTTACAATTTATATTTATCTGTAAAAAAATATTTGAAAATAATTATTATTTTCTTTTAAATAATTAACTATGAAGTATTCAATAATCAGAAATGATCCATTTGTATTACTGGAAAATATTTATAAAACTTTAATTTTTTTATATTATTATTATTAGTAATTAATCAATAAACTTATTAATCATTGTTTTGAATTTTATTATTGTGAAGTTATTCAAATACTAGATGAAATATTTTGTGCTTCTTTATTCTTATAATCATATGTTCAGCAATGTTTTTGTGATCCAAGAAGTTATCTCTAGTCATAATGAAACTTGGGTTATGAGTGTGTGGATTTTATGTAATTCTCTATATAATTATTTAGATGACGTATGATATGACTACTAGTTTATGTATAACTAATACATCGACAATACCAAATGGCTTTGATCTCTGATTAATGATATAATAATCCAGCATTTTTAAAAATATATTCATTTTATATAGCACTTTATTGCTAATTTGTTAGGTTTTATACTATATTCAAATTCAATTACAAATGGTGATTGCCGATTCTTCATAATTATTTATAACAAATTTATGATTACAATTTTTCATTTATTCACAAACAAGGACTGATGATGAAATGATTATATATACCACTATTTCTCTATTTCGTTTGCCTACATTCCATTCCATTCCACTACCTTAATTGATATTTCAAAATAATCATCAAGTTCACATGACATATCAGTGAAGCTGCATATATATATATATTGTTATGGGATGGGGGGATCAGGAAGTGGTGAGAAGATTTGAACTGGGGTGATGGAACATCATCATCAACCCAGTAAATTTAAAATCAAAAATCAATAATTTACAAAAGTGTATATAAGTAAGATATATTTAAGAGGAACATGAGATCCAAAAATCTGTGAGATCATTGAGAGATCAGCCAGCTACTAAAAGCATAATTAACCATCAACCAGCAATATAAAGTAAAACTAATTATAAGTAATACTCAAAATACCATTCATCATCATGAATGATCCACAATTAATAAAATTAACAGTCCATCTTGTGGCTGGATTTGAATTATAAAAAATATAAATCAATAGGCAACCTTGTGACTGGATTGGAAATGGGTCTTCTTTAGACCAGGCTAACTATTGAGCCTTTGCCAGCTTGAACAATTATTTAAACATAACTTGGATGGACCAGCTTAGTGCCCATCCATTAGAATACACAATAATCAGAAATCAAAACAATAATGCTGGGAGATAAAACCATGCTGATCATCATCAATGCTCAGGCCATTTGTAGTGGCCAACTACAAACTTAAATTTTTAATAAGACTAAAGTAAAATAAAAGATAATAGTGCATGGGCTTTAAAGAATATAATCTTATGCGCCAACCAGGATGATGATGGTTGATCATCGCTGGATACCACAAAAGCATCAAGTACACATCCCTATTTGTATATTCATCCTGTGCACGAATCTAGCTCAGAGAACACAAGCTCTATTACTGTATGTGACCAAGAGATGATGGAAACAATTTTTTAACAATTAAATAAGTTTATTAATAACAATAGAAAAACAAATTAAGGTCTTATAAGGGTTCTGATTTTGAAAAGTATACATAATTATATACACACTAAAATTTTTATATTGATTTACATGGTTAAAAATCCATTCAGCACACAGGCATGTGGCTTGATACAAAATAAACGTTTGAATTGACATTTAATTTTAAAAAATGATCAAAATTTTACATATAAGTGTCTATCTGCCACACACTGTTATTTACAATACAATTGACATCTATACGCACACACATGTGCGTGAACTTTCTGAACACATTTGACTTGTTACAAAATAATTATCAAAATCTTAAATTATATAAAAATACAATAAATTATTAAAGTTTCAGTTAAATGAAATACATTTTACATACTAAGTTTACTGAAACATGTATATATAATTTGCACAGATGTGCGAAACATTAATTTATCTACATAACATTTGTATTTATCACAATACAATTATTAAAGATTATTTTCGCAATTTAATTCTCTTTGCTGAATATAATCTTTTTCTTTAAAATAAGAACTACCAAATTTTTGACAGTTAATTGATTTAAAATGTCTTTCTTTTTCTTAGTCTAAAAGATTTTTGGAAATCTTTTTCTTGACTATTAATTATAACTTTGTTTGTATCTTTTTTTCTTTTTTCTAAATTATAAATATAACTTTAAACAGTTTTTTCTTCTTTAATAAACTATTTTAAACTAATATCATTTTATAGAATAAAAAAATATATATATAAATTTTAAGACGTCTTTTTGCTTGATGAGTTAATGCTGATGAAGTAGGCAAGGTGAGATAGCAAAAGTGAACTGCAACTCCCCATGCCATGATAAGCAGACAGCCAAGCTGGACTATCAAGTACCCAATGCTCCATGATTTCGTGAGAAAATACCTCATTTTTAAGCACTGCCCCTTCTAAGTACCTAGACAGATCATCCTCAAAGAGTAGTATCCAGAAAAAAAAAAAGGCATTGAGCCAACCCTGCTCATCTCTGTGAGACTTAGGGGTATATAAATGAGGTCTATTCATTAGACCAAAGCCTATTCATGAGGCCTGTATATATTCACCACTGGACTACTCTAGGAGCTCAACATCTAGGTCTAGACAGTGCCGAGCCTATACTTTGGAGCATCATGAACACACTGCATCCAGACAGCCCTGTTCAACTATACACCCACCATAAATATAAAAAGTACAAATTCACGCATCACTTTCAAAATGTAATTTTACTAAAGAAATTATTTAAAATTTCGTTATCATATATAACTTTACTCATCACAGCTGTATATATTTTTATCTGTTCTTCTCTGCCTTTAGATATGTCAGCATATATATATACAATTGCTTCCTCAGCAAGCTTGGGTTCCCTGGTAAGTTTGGTTTTAGGGATCACCATCATCAGAAAAAAGTATAATCCATGTATAATGTTGGTCCGTAGTTGGTTTCCCATCTGTGTAGAACTGTTCCAGGCAAGCAGCTGTCTTGGTTTAATAGATTTCAGGCAAGCAACTGTTCTCTCCATGTTTAAGGCTATGAATTTCAGCATAAAAAAGTGGGTCATTTTCTTCATGTGAATTCAAACTCCTGCTAAGGAAAACAGTCTATTATTTTGCCTTCAGCTACATCAGTTTATGGTAGCTATTCTGCAAATTCTATAGTCAGCTAAAACCAACTGCTGCACTTCATCAAGTTGCAACAAAATATTGTAACCAACTTTTCAGCTGACCATTCTTACAAAAATTATTATCCAGACTGCTCTTCAAAAATCATTACCAGACTGGAGCCAATTTTGTTATCAGCCATTTTATAGAATCATCTAAGGTGATGATAACACCTTGATTGAAAACAGTTTTTATTTTTATCTTTCTAATCCCTTTGAAAATATATGTTTTAATTAAAAAAATTTCAAAATGAAGTATTGTGTTTTTACATTTCACAATCAGAATAATAATACAATATATATATTTATTCAGACCTTTTAAAAGTTTAATTTATAAAACTATTTTAAATCAGAGTTATTATTTATTTATTTTTTTATTTCAATGAATGTAGAAAATATCTACTATAATTTTTGTCTGGGTTTATTTCTACTTTTCCTTTCAACTTTATATATATATACACACACTAAATTAGTGTGTGCTGTTATGTAATCCAACTGGTTACAATATATATATATATTCAAAACCTGCCCATCTCCAGACCAACTGGTTTCGAGCTTATGGCTCACGTAAGTGTAGAGTTAGAATATTTGGATACCAGATCTAAAATATCAACTTAAATTTCATACGTAATATTTAAGTAGAAACTCAGAAATTTTTGGACATGAAAATGTCTTTAAATCTAGCTATCTAACTTAAATAGCTATATGGGACTGAACCAAATTCAGATCTACCATATTTCAATAGCCTCAGCATAGCCAAAGCCTTAAAGGTAAAATTATAATAATCAAAAAAGCAAGTCATATATAATGTGACATTACTTTTATAAGCTTGTATTTACAAAAATGTAATACAGAGAGCATACTAAATGCTCAAACAAGCTCTTATATGATAAGTGCGGTATGAGAAAATATTTAAAATCTTTATCCAGAACCTTCCCATCTCCAGACCAATTGGTTTCAAGCTTATGGCTCACATCAGTGAAGAGCTAGAATATTTGGACACCAGATCTAAAATATCAACTCAAAGCCCAGCACTTATTTTGTACTTAATATTTAAGTAGAAACTCTGAAATTTTCGGATATGAAAATGTCTTTAAATCCAGCTATTAACTTAAATAGCTATATAAAACTGAACTAAATTCAGATCTACCATATTTTAATAGCCTCAGCTTAATCAAAGCCTTAAAGGTAAAATTATAATAATCAAAAAAGCCAAGTCATATATAACATGACATTACTTTTATAAGCTTGTATTTACAAAAATGTAATACAGAGAGCATACCAATAGCTCAAACAGGCTCTTAAATGATGTCTGAAATAAGTGCTGGGTTTTGAGTTGATATTTTAGATCTGTGCCCAAATATTTTAACTCTCCACTGACATGCGCCATAAGCTCAAAACCACTTGGCCTGGAGATAGGAAGGTTCTGGATAAAGATTTTAAATATTTTCTCATATTGCACTTATCAATTAAGAGCTTGTTTGAACTATTGGTACACTCTCCATATTACATTTTTGTAAATACAAGCTTATAAAAGTAATGTCACGTTATATATGACTTGATTTTTTAATTATATATACATATATGTGTGTGTGTGTGTAATAATATTATGAATCAATGTCTGTATTTCTTCAAAGTAATATATGAAATCTTATAATTAAATATTAGTAAATACAGTAATCAAAAAAAATTTTTTGTTTGTTTTGAAAATAACAAAAAAAATATGTAATCCTCACTTAGGAGAGTTTTTGATTATCCTCATAGTTTTTGTCAACTAGTTCTTTGAATGGTAAACCTTCCCATAATCCTTAATGTTAGCTGCTTGCCTATTAATTAAGTCTTGCCTGTATTTATACATTAGCATACCTTCCTTTAAGTATTTATTTATTAGCATAGATTCCTTTATGCTGATACATAAATACAGGCAAGACTTAATCAATAGGCAGGCAGCTAACATTAAGATCATGGAAAGGTTGATCTTTCAAAGAACTAGTTGACAAACACTCCAAAAATAGTCGAAAGCACCTCCTAAGTGAAGATTATGTATTTTTGTGCTTTTCAAAAATAAAATAAAATTGATTACTGTATTTATTAATATTTAATTATAAGATTGCATCATCATCATGATCAACCATTATCAATCCACTGCAAGATGAAGGTCTCTCCAAGTTCAATCCATCTTCTCCAATCCTTAGTTTCTCTTCTCCACATCACCCCTGCACTTTCTTATTTCATCCACCCATTTCACATGTGGTCTCTTTCTGGGTCTTTTACAATTTCTTGGAATCCAGTTTAAGATTTCAATTGTCCATCTATTATCATCTCTTCTATCAATATGTCCAGCCCTACTCCACTTCAATCCTTTAATTTTTTCAATGAGGTCAGTAAAACGCGTTTGTTCTCTTACCCATATATTGCGTTTTCAATCTCTTCTTGTTACTCCCAACATGCATCTCTTCATACTTCTTTGAGTGGTCTGAAGTCTCTGTATTGCTCTTCTATTAAGCATCCAAGTCTCAGATCCATAAGTAAAAACTGGTAAAACACATTTATTAAAAACCTTCCTTTTCAAACACATAGGCATATTTCCTTTTAGTATCAAGTTATTTCTACCAAAAGCACTCCAACCAAGTTTAATTCTATGATTAATTTCATTCATTATGTTTCCATCTGTATTAATAATCTAACCAAAGTATTTGTAACTGTTAACTTCTTCTAATTCATCAAAGTCAATCTTTATTTTCATATTTTGAGAAAATCCATTAAACATTACTTTAATCTTTTTAACATTTATCTTTAGTCCTACTTTCATCTGATAACTCCTGCAACATTTCCTGCAGCTCTAAAGCATTATTACTACATCATGTGCAAAATCTAAATGGCTTAATCAATCTCCATTTACTTTCACTCCTTTAGCTTCCCATTTTAATCCACAAAATACTTCTTGCAGCACTGCTGTAAAAAGTTTTGGAGATATGGAGTCACCCTGTCTTACACCCTTCTCAATGTTGACTTTTCTAGTATCATTATGCAATCTAATTGTTGCTATTGCATTTTTATATTCTTTAAAATATGACAATATCCTGGATATCTTGATGATCCAATGCTTTAATCACTGAAGAAATGTTTATAGAATCAAATGCCTTTTCATAATCTACAAATCCAAAACATAATGTCAACTCATATTCATTTGTCCTTTCTATAACTTCTCTCAATACCTAAATATGATCTACTGTACTAAAACCACTTTTAAATCCAGCTTGTTCTTTTGGTTGGTGGAAATCCAATGTTCTTTCTAGACGAGTTGTAATTATCTTGATAAAATTTTTTGTATAAAACTGATAAAAGGCTGATAGGTCTGTAATTTCTAATATATTCTTTATCACCTTTTAAAAATATTAATACTGCATTCTTCCAATCATCTGGTACATCTTTATCATTTAGACATTTGGTATATAACTTTGCTAAAAAAATTTCTATTTCATCACCTGCTTCGTTTAATATATCAATTATAATTCCATCATTACCCGGAGCCTTTCCTTTCTTCATACATTTAATTGCATGTCTCACTTCTTCATTTAAACTTCTGGGCAATTCGGAAGATGTAATAGATATAGGAGGTACATGTCTTTATTACTATATAATTTTTGATAAAAGTCATCTACCCATTTCATGATGTCATCTCTCTTTTTAGTAATAATTCCATCTCTTTTTCTTCTTGCAGATATGCACCATTTTAAAAAATTTGAGATATTCAATCCTTTATAATGCATCATTTTTGTATATCTTCATATTCCTTCTTTTCTACATAAGTTCTCTAGTCTCAGTTGTGACGACCACGTAAAGTCGTCGTCACACGTATATATTTATTAATAAAAATTAGATAAATTAGCTACTAGAGGTAATAAAGGTAAATGGATTAGCTACTAAAAGTAAAAAAAAGGAAGGAAAAGAAAGAAAAAAGTTGAAATTCAAATGTCGAAATTACTTTGGATTTTTGTAATAGTAAGAGACGGGGAGGGGGGTGCATAAAGAAATGCATCTTTTTCTCTCTTTTAAAAAAAAACGAGTAAGTCAAATGCTTGAAAGTTATTTCTATTTATTGTGGGAGAGGGGAAGGGGATGCATAAAGAAATGCGTTTTTTTCCCTCTTGTTAAAAACTATATTGTAACAAGTTAAAATGAATTATAAACATAAATTTGAAAAAATAATTGTAAACTTTTAAGTAAAAATTAAATGTAATATGAAATAGAAAAACAATATGGCCGTATAAATTAGGTGTTAAGTCTGTTGGACTAATTAAATTCCTCGGACAAAGAAAAATGTATAACAAGAAAAAGCTTATAATTACAGCTAAATTAATTAAAACCTACATGCCAGCCACTAATTAAACAAAAAGGTTGATAAGAGTTCGTCGGAAAATCTAAAACATTAATTAAAAATTTACAAAAACAATGAACAAAAGAAAGACAGTAAGACCAGAGTGACAATTATTATCTGGGGATTCCGAGTAGAGATTTTGAGGAAGCAACAGCTAAAAAAAAAAAAGAAAGTGCGCATAGTGGCGTTAAAGGAATGTGGGTTCGTATTCAATCTGTCTCACTACTGACTCACAATGTAAGATCTATGCCTGACCTGCTAGAGAGACCGTCGCTTCTGTGACTGAACAACTTAAGATCTACCTAAATAATCAACAAGAAGTAAAAAACTGGAACGAGAAATAACCCCACAAACTGAGAGAGAAAATCAATCCAGCCGACAGTGAAGGACATACCGTCTCTACAAAAAAAGGGATGACCTCCCACTGGACGGTAAAGAGCGCTCGAAGGAAATGCCCATGGAAACAACTACAACGAAAAACCTAGGTAAAAAGCATGCATGCATTTTAAAGTTTAATATTCGTAAATAAATAAACAATCTTGATAGATTTAGAACTCTACCCAATAGGACTTCAAGATAGCTTTTATATTTGATCTGTTTTACTATGTTTTATTATAGCCACGTATTTATATATGTATGTGTTTATTATTCTTATGTATTTATATCAGTGTGATTGCCATTAAACATTATTCATTATATTTAAAGTGTTTGCACTTGCTTTATTCTCCTATCACCAAGCTATGACAGGGGGGGGAAACTAATTTATTGATTAACGGGTAAGGCTGTTTTTAAAGGCATTCGTGTGCTGCTTGTTTGTGAGAATCTCCCAATTATATAAAAATAAATAGCAAGCGCTGGACATTTGTAAATTTCTTGGAAATAGTTTTGCTTTGTTCAGCAGCCAAGAGTTATTGGCCGGGAAATATAACGCCAAGATAATATGTATGTATTGCGTCGGGGTTCGGTCTATGGTACAGATATGAAGTAAATTTGTATCTGTATTTGCTCTCTGCTTGCATTGTAACGGCATTGGCTATTAATTAAATTGATAATAAACTGCTATAAAATAAATGTAAGTGAAAATAAAATGTAAGATAAAGATAAATAAAATAGTAAGTAGAATAAAATAGAAATCTATCAAACTGCACCAAAAAACCATAACCGTTACACAGTAGAAATTTTACTGGTCAATTGCTGCTTTTTTCTACCAGTTATCTTTGTTGCAGTTTTTAAAAGTGTATCAGTTATTTTCATATTAATTTCATTCAAATCTGAATCATGTTCAAAATTTACTAATATTCGAAACCGATTCGTAAGTTCTAATTTAAATTCATTAGAATGTTTCTGAAGATTAGGACTATCAACTGTAAATATTGTTTTCCTTAATAATTTTTGTCTCTCTAGTTTTGCATTAACACATATCTTTCATCTTACTAATCGATGATCACTTCCTGTGTTAAATTTATTAAGAACATTATAATTTTGAAATATGTATTTTCTATTAGTCAAAACATATTCCAATTCTGCTATACCTTCATTTGGATGCATCCATGTCCATTTCCTTTTAACATTTTTCTCAAAAAAAAAATTCATAATAAAGTTTTTCTTTTTCTGCAAACTCCACAAGTCTATGTCCTCTCTCATTTCTATTACCATAACCAAAATGATCTACAGCACTTTCATCTTTCATTTGTTTACCAATTCTAGCATTAAAGTCTCCCATAACAATTTTAAAATGTTGTTTACTCTGATCAAAAGCCTTTTGTACATCCATATAAAAATCTTCTACTATTTCATCACTATGAGAACTTATTGGGGCATAAACCTGAATTATCTGCAATTAGTATCTGCTATTAAGTTGTATAACTAATTTTGCCACTCTGTCCGATACACCATCAATCTCCACAATGTTGTTTTTCCACTTTTTATTTATAACAAATCCTACTAGACTTGAATTTCCAATATTTGTACCTTTATAATAGAGTACATGTCCACTTTTTAAATTGTTTCTTCACCCTTTCTTCTAATTTCACAAAGTCCAATAATGTCCCATTTAATATAAGACAGTTCTTCTAATTCTTACAATCTTCCTTCACTTGAAAGTGATCTGCAGTTGTAAATACCTAATAAAAAGTTGTCATCAAATGGCACCCTCCGCCTTCGGCCACCAACCGCTGCCTTGGTTGGTGACTTTACAGCCTCCTGGGAATAAGGACCATTATTTATTTAAGATTTCATATATATATATAAATGATATGAAAAATGTTAAAGGATAAAACACACAATATAGGTATTTGTAATGATTTTGAAGAAAAAGATGTTAAAAGAATTAGCTCAATTTGTGAATGCTTTATAGAAACAGTACAGAATAATGTATACATAATAATACATATTAACTTTAAGTTTTATAAAAAGATTTCATGTAATTAATGCCATTGCTCTAAGTTAGGCCAATTATTATTATGCTTCTTTAATATTAATAATAAAAAAAGAGATTAAAATTACAGAACATATTTGATAATATAATAAATCAAGATGATTTACAATACCTAACATGAAACGATCCAGAAATGATAAGTTTATATTTCTTGTTGTAGAAGGGTATTTTGAAAATTTGTCACTAGGGTATCGTATTTTACAAAGAATATTGAAGAAGGTAAAATTCAAAATGATTGATGATCATTTTTTTAAAAATAGTTTTTCTTTTTAATAATTCATTGTTTATTATAAAATGAAGTATTTTGTTTTAGTTTAATTTTTTTTTAAATGTAAACTTTAATAATAATGACATTATAGCAATTATTAGACAATAAGAAGAAAAATTTGTATGATCACATGTACTAATTTAAAATTATGTCTTTACAAAAGCAAGCTACATATATCTTTTACAATTATGCAACTGATAAAACAATAAAAAGCCATATTTTCACCTATGATGTTTCAATCAGCCTGCAGTACTGATCTGATTGGTTGCTGCACATCCATACATCTTGGTTGTGGATTTAACTATATATATATTGTAATCATATTTTAGTACAAAATATATATAGCTTGGTGGAACTGATTTAAAATTGGTCTGTCTTCTTCTAGGTGGCTTGATTACCATAGTTAGCACTTTGTATATACCTGATTCTTGTATTCAAATTAACTCGATGAGATTTTTCATTTTTTTTTGTTTTGCTTATTCTATATATCTGTTTTTTTCATATATTAGTTTTGTTCTTTTCCAATCACTGAGTTAGACAAGCTGTGTTTAACCTGCCAAACCAGCAGCATATTATATCAAATGTAGTGAGATATAAATCATAATAATCATTATTTATTTCTCTTTAACTAATTCTAAAGATTAATTTTGCTTTAATTAAACTTATTAATTTAATGTGTCTTGAATTAGTTGATAGAATGCAATACACGCATTTTTTTTCTCTTTCATTTTTAACAGAGATATGTAAATGGGGAGAAATGTAATTGGATGAAAAGAACATGCAGAGATATTTTTTTAACATTTTTAACTGGGATAGAGATGATAAGTATATAAAATTTCCACTGTTGAACATGTAACAAATGTGAAAGCTATTCTTTAAAATTAAGGACAAAGAAAAAAATTAAATAAAAATTTTCTTATATAATTCAAATTTGGGATGTTACTATAGGCTAATAGCAATGAGTAGCTAAATTTAAATAAGTCTGTTCGAGTATGCTAACCGAGAATCTAACTGCTGATTATCTTTCAGAATGTCTATAATTGAAATGTTCTGGGTTTATTAACCATGACGGTGGAAATAACAATTTTAAAGGTCAATCAACATGAAAATATTTTCTGTTTACAGAAATATATTAACCTCAGATACAATATTTTACTTTTATGATTTCAAAATATGTGGAGCAGAAAGTGCCTGAATGATAAAGATTTAGCTATATCCCACTTTGAACTTATATTAGAGATAACATTCCCACTGTGAGTTATTATCTTATTGTTAAAAAATAATATAGCTGTTGGAAAAAAAAAAAAGTTAACCAATTATTTTATGATTGTCGTGACAGATATGAGATAATTTTTTGCTTGCACAATCATTCCTAGTCTTAGACACCAACTTGCTAAATTAAAAGTAATGAAATATTCTAACTTTGGAGTAATGCCTTCATAGAAGTAATGGAGTTTATTAACCTTGAGGAATACTCTAGTAAATATAATGAAATTGATTAATGTGGAAAAATACTCAAGTTAATATAATGAAATTAGTTAACGTGGAGGAATACTCTATATTTGTATGACATATAAAAAAAAAAAAAAAATCAGTCTTAAACATTCATAAGGAAATTGTTTAGATGGAGTTGATATATTTTCATGCATTACAGTACTACACATGTTCCATCTTTTATAAATATTTCAAATCCCCAGAGAACCCACTTATGAATCAATTAATTATGGAATATTCATTATGGGTGGAAATGAAGAGGAGTATAATCAAACTCATAAAATTCTATATATTATAATTGAAAAACTATTTTATATGTTGTACATTAAGTATTAAAAAAATGTGCTATTGATTTTATTGGTGAATATTTAATATTTGAAATGTTATGCATTTTAACTTAATGTAGTTATTTAAACAAGTATGTAGTTTTATTTTGGTTTATATTTTCATATTATCTTATATGTGTATAAAATTCATGGTAGATATTCTATTGGGTCTAAAATAATTATTAATTTAAATTAATTGGATTGAACATATGACATAGAGATTGAAAAGAATCAATTAGAGAACAGTGCTTAATGAATCTATAACATGTATCAACACTATATGGCTTAATCCCATGTGTCTTTCCAGGATTTTGTGCCTATGCTTGTATTATATCTACTATGTATTATTATTTCGCCCATGTTCTAGGCAGAGTCAGTCGTTGTCTCAGTAATTCCTACACTAATGTACAGTATTTACTTCATTTTATTATTAGATCATCTGCTAATGCTTAATAAATTTAATATATTTTCAATTTATATCTTAATTCATGCCTGTAAGACTGTACGAGTTTCCTAATTCAGCAGATTGTTGATGAGAATAATTTTATGTCTCTTTTATTTGGGAAGGGGATGTCTGCACTATTATATAATGTTATATGATATTATTATGTGCTGGTGGTCTAATCCGCAGGATAATTGTTTGCCATTTTGTTATATTCTTTATATTTGTTTCTGTGCTAGTAGTTAATCTGCGGAACATTCCGTAAAATTGCTTGTTGCTCTGATGATGATCAGAAAGCTCACATGGCATTTAATGCTTTGTTACTCCTTTATATGATGAATACGCCTACAGGAATACCACTGCTATCAGTTGTATAAACATATATTTGAGCAGAATCTCCATACATTAGGATGCTGACGTTGTTCCCTCATTTTTAAATTGATCCCGCATGTGTAATTATTATCTATAATATTATAGGGGGCATCTGATAATTATTTTCATAATTATTACAGGTCAATTTATATAATACTTCAAGCTGAGTTGAGAATCAAATCTCTTTGATTCATTATCTTTGCATGACCAACTTTTGCATGTTTATTAATACCAACCTTTATTATTATTATTATTATAAATTTGGGACATGGGTGCATTGGTTCCGTTATTGACTTATTGGAGATATGATTGACTAGGTGTTTGAACCATCCTCTCTCTCACAAGGGCTGAAATCAAATCCATCAGTGAGAAAATCTTATATTGTGAAACTCATACATATTATCCATATCGAAACAAGTATATGTAATGGCATTTTATGTTATTTACATATTTATTTAATTTATGAACATTGTATTAATCAGTTATTTATTTAGTATTGATTGAGTTATAAATAAATGTTAATTTTATGATTTAAATTAACCTAACTGTATCATTGCTATCTGTTACACGTCACTGATGACGCATACAAGATTTACTAAAATTCTAGAATATTTTACTGCTTTTGGTTCTTGGGTAATTAGTGATGTACAGATTGTAATAAAATCTCATTTACTTCCGTCATCACTTTAGCTTTGCTTTGTTAGTTATAGAATATAATCCAGAATTTGTTACTTTTATTGATGTTTGTGATATTGGGACCAAAATTAATAAATAATTTTTCTAGCCAATATTATAATTGAACCTATTTTCTAATATTATAACTTACGCTTTACCTATAACAATAAGAGTCTCATTACTATTGATTCAAGTTGATATTTAAATTAATGATGAAAGAACCTAAAGTTCATGTTGCTTACCTTTTATTGCAAAGAAAATACCCTACATAACATTGCTGTATTAAAATCCTGAGTATATCTGAGTTGCGACCAATTATGTTAGGATGCTGATTATAATTATTGCTGTCTTGTTAAATGACCTATATTCACCATGTGATAATTAATATTGATGTAATGGATCATATATTTAATTCTGGAAAAGTAATCTTTAGTAGTTTTATAGATCATACCATCTTGTTCATGGTCAGCCATAAAGTCTCATGTAAATAAAATCTCAAGGTTTTGAAATGTTTTAAAATACATTCATTAGTAAGAATAGTTATTAAATGAATAGTCACATAATTTATTTTGGGGTAATTTATTATACCTTCATATAATGTTGCAATGGGTCTCTGCGGCGTACCCTGGCCGCAACCGGATTATATCGTAATAATTTTGTGTTATATCATTAATTTTGCATGTTATGATCCAGGTAGACCTTTGGATTACTATATATATATATTGTAACAGGCACATATGCCATTACATTATTTTTGTTTTTAAATTAGACATGAAAACTAAAGTTTGCAAATAAAAACTTCTTTTTTAATAATTAAAAATTGAAAATTAAAAATCATCTAAACTCTAATATATAAAATCGCACAGATGAAAAATTATTAAACGAAAACTTTATTAAGAAGAAAAAAAAGTATTTTTAAAACTAAATTTTCAGTAAAGATTTAAAGATAAAAATATATCTAAGTTTGTACAATAAATTAATTAATGTTATTGTAAAATGGAAATGATTATTTTAATTAGTTAAAAGTAAGCTAGCCCTTGGGCATTTCAAAATGTATAAGCAACGATCAGATAGGAGAAAAAAAAACAATAGAAACTAATAGCCAATAAAATAAATCCCTCAGGGATCGGACCTCAATGAAAGAATCATCACCATCATGACGTAATGTTGAGTTTCTGCAAAATTAATATAAAAAGAAAAGTTTGGAAATTAATTAATGGATTATTAAGAGAAGACAAAGATGTGTTAAGTCGGAGAGAGTTGGAGAAGGGATTGAAAGACGCACTTTCAATTCCTTCAGTTGTTCTTGACAAATGAAACATTGTTTTCCTATATTGCGGACCACAGGACATCAGGGCCTGGAAGAATACCATCTACCATAAAGGACAAATGGCTAACTGGATACCAATCTCTTCAGGACGGTGTGGGAATACACGTTCAAAATTACAAGCAACTACAAAATATGGACCTTCTAAAACCGTAAGAACTTTAAAAATTCATGAACACTAAATATAAAACTTTCCCAGTATTTAAATTATAGCAATAGTATTGTCTATCTGATCAAACTAAAGTATTTATTATTTTGATTGAATGTATTATTTGTTTGTTAAATCATTTCCATTTTTTTTAAATTAATATTTATTGTATAAATTATTTAAATGCATTAAATTTAAGTTGGGAATAGACACTTGCATAGATTCGTTTACGTTTAATTATGTTTTTGTTTTCATATTCGATTAAAATATATAGACATTCGGTAAATAATATCTTACAGCGAGTATCTAAAATGTATTTATTCGGATGTCTTTTAAGTTATTGGTGTCAATGCGGCATCTTATGATGAATGCCATTGGGTTTTTTGTAAATTTCCCTCTGCAATTCCATCAATGATTTTATATTTTGATTGTTTATGTTTATTTTGAAATGTTTTTAACCGTGTAATCTATGTCGCCGATTTATACTCAACATTATAAAACAAACTATTATAAAATTCATCTGTGCGAAATTATATAAATGTTAAATTTAAGTCGGGCATGAATGGCTATATAGATTTGTAAAGTTATATTAATTAATTAAGGGAGGGTTAATATTTGTTTCATAGTTAAATTGGGTCAATGGATTGGATATATTGGTGTAATTAGTAGATGTAGTATGAGATTCGCTATGTGCAGGATCGCATATTACACCGCACATTTCTTTTTGCCTATGGAAGGGGATAGTAAGACGGAAAACGCCGTCCCTTCCTATGGATTTTTTTATATTGTTCTTCTTACCAGATAGATGTAGCATTCCTGTCTGGACAAGAGTCAATGTCTTCTTAACCATGCTGTTCAGATGTACATTCCTGACAGTATGGTATTTTGTGCTGTCATATTCATACTGCATTTAGTACATCGATATATCAGATGGATTGACATTGGTTTGGCTGCGAACTTTTGGCCTAAGGTTAAATCAGGGATAGAATATTTTCTTTTCAAAATCTATGTAGTTTATTCATACTCAACACTCTTACGAAATATTATTAAATTCATCTGTATGTATGGTTTAAAATCTTAAAATAATAATTTAAAGTAAAAGTTAATATTAAAATCTAAAATAATAATAGTTATTCTTCAAATTTTAAATGATTATATATGTGCGTTAATAAATGTTGTTTGTGTGTTAAGTACTGGCAGTGGCTTTTATTTTTTTATATTTAAGATACAAATTAAACAAAGTTATATATTATTATCTCTGCGTCTCCACTGAGCTAGTGACTGGGGCTAATGGTCTAAATATAAAATAAAAGTTGGATCTTGAACAGCGCGTACTCTATAAATTTTCTAGGTTCAAGTAACCTAGTGGCAATCTGTAGTGCAGATATGGTAAGACTGGAACTTCCATTTCTTTTCGGACCGTTATAATATATATATATAATGTGCTAAAGTAATCCTGATTATTTTTTTTGTTTAAGCTACAGAATTTTTTTTATATCAAATAAAAATTAACAGATAAAAGTTTATATTATTCTGAATATGAAGAATAATAAATGTATCATATGGATTAAAATTTTTAATATATTTGTATAGCAAGGAAATAACCAAGGATAGCATTAATGAACTATATTGTTATAAGGTATATCAATTCAAGAAAAGATGGTTTAATTTTACTACTTTTTGTTAATAATTAGTTAAATTAAATAATATACAGGCAGTCTCCTAGTTATGAATACTCGAGTTATAAACATTTTGCTATTACATAATTGCTTTTGGATTTTAGATCTTTATCTATGCGCGTACTTTCATGTATAATTAGTGCTACATACTGTAGAAAGAAATGGGTAGTCAAAATTGTACAGTATTTTAGTACTTTAATAATTAAAAAATTCCTTTTAGTAATTAACGCTACAAATTTACAGTATCTGATAAAAAAAAAAACTATTTACATACATTCATAGTTGAATTTTTTCTAAAGAAAAATAAACATTATAAAAGTATATTTTAGAGAGCAATATGAACTTATATAAAATACAGTAAATTTTCCCATCTCTCTGACATTAATTACTTTTATTTCTAGCATCATCACAGACTGTCTTGAACAGGATCAATCATCTTGATTAGTGATTGTTTTTAAAAGTAGTTTGTACGCAATTACGTTACATATTGTACCATCTGCCTTCTTTCTTTGTAAATAAAAATGAGGAAATCTATTCTTTTAGATTTATTTCTTTTTCTATCCCCTTTGTTTAGTCTCTATCACTATCTTTGAAGGTTTTTGGTCCTTCAGGTAGAGATAATATCACTGATAGTAAGCTACCAATAATACCAATTCTCTGCTACTAAATTATAACCGGCCATCCAAACATTTTATTTATTTTAAGGAAAAGACCTTTAGGTGCCAGTTAATTACTATGTAATTAATGTGCGTGCTCAACCAGCTATGAATTTAATACCTGACCTCCCCCCAGCTAGCTCATTGGATTCTAACTATTCCCAATTCTCCGCCTACATGATGAATCTCTATTTCTCAACATTTATATCACAAATATTTAATTAATAAAATACTTATGCGTTATTTAATTTTACCGCATAAATTCCTCCTTTACTTTTAACATTACCTCAAATTATCTACCTAACAATAATTAAAATACTTTATATCCAGCTTTCTTTCTTTAAATGCTCACTCTTGCCGTATAATATAAATGCGTACACACATTCTATTAAAGTATACATTTTAATACGTTTCAAATCACACACATATAATTAACAAGATATTTGATTTCAAAGTCTTATTATGAAAGCTAATGTATGTACTTATATCATGGAAATTAATAGTTCTATCTTGATTAAATCTAACTTATAGTTCTTGAGATGTTTAAAAGTATTTTTTTCTCACTTATTTACGGCTATGAATTAAGATTTTGAAGACAAAAAAAAAAGAATGATTTACCTAGGATTTGAACACTTTCATCGTGAATAGGTCAGCATAGCTTTCTGCTGATTCTCCTGATTCCAATCGGTTGGCGTGGATTCCTCGTAGGCCTTTTTTATTTATTTTATGATATGAATTACTTGTGGATTTTGGCATGAACAGTCCGATGATTCCCTGTTTTCACATGAACATGATTTCTCCCTCGAACTAACTGCTGATGTTATTGCAGAGAAGGTTCAGGCCGGCCGCACGTTCATTCTTAGATATTTCAATATTTTTTTTCTGATCAAATTTTGATGAATTTTGATTAATTATTAATTAATGATTTTTTATAACAATATGAAATTTCCCTTACATAGACAGTGTTCCTTATCTTAGGATCGATCGAGCAATCTGCTGCAATCCTATTCCTTTTACTTAAGAGTTTAAGATTCGTTATAGTCTTTCCATTGACTTCTATTTTAATCAAACAGTAGTACTTAGTCCCTTTTTTTGTTAATTATATTTCCTTTGTTTTGGTTTTAAGTTCTTTTATTTGCACTGCATTAGCTTTCAATTTGATCATTTTAAGAAAATTCTTTTCTTTTAAAATTTATTTATGGATGCACACATTCCACTATTTCAATATTATAAGACAAAAACGAGATATTTATGTTATACATAACTTTCATGAATTTTTTTTTTAAACTTTAAAAATATTTTCTTAAAATTTCTTTCAATAAAATTCACTCTTGATAAATGCTAGAAATATTATGTAATGACCTACATCGGTACATCTCTGGCCTCCCCACTTGAGAGTAAAATGTCATTCTGAGCATTTTATCTCTAATACCTAAAATTAAAAAAAAACCCATTAGTATTAGACTTCATTAACATTATGATCCATTTTCTTACACTCTTGTATAATTATAATGGGGTCTATTTATTAAACTTTCTAGCCCATTATTTTTTATCTACATTTGATCAGGTGGCTCTCTATTTCTATCAAGTGGATCATTGTAACCATCCCCCCTCCTGTAGCGATCTGGAGACTCCCTGGACAAATTGCCATAATCGACCTGCATCAAAAATTCTGCCATCTCCTCTACTGCCAATCCATCTTTGCTCAACATTAACTGCTGTATATTTGGCGGCATGTTGTTACGTATCGTTTTTATTACTTGACTGTCTGACATTGGAAATGCCAACAATGTCTTAAGTCTCAATACCTGCCGATAAAAGAATTGCACATGCGTTTTTCCCCAAGCGTTGGAATATCTCTCCTGGGACATTTTGTATAGTATTCTGTTCTGCCTAGGTTCATTCCAAAACACTCTTAAAATGTAACATCTATAGTCTCCGAACGTCTGCTGTTTATCATCCAAGGTGTGCCACCAATCCCATGCTGTCTCTTGGAGGTAACTACATGCCACTACAATCTTATCCTCTTCTGGCCATTTTCGAACATGGAACAAATTATTTAAGCTTTCTAAGTGCTTCAACAGGTTCTCTCCTACCTCCGCTTTAAACACTGAAATGGTGAATTGTTTCTACAGAAACTTACTCATATGTTTGCCATTCTTATTTTCAATATTGAGGTTCTTATACTTATGTTCCAATTGCTCTATTTTCTGTTCTAAGTTTCCCATTACACCTATGCATATTTCTTTCACTTCTAACTTTATATCCTTGTTCTCTATTGCCACCTCAAAATTCTCTAACTCTTTGTTGATGCTTTCTTTTGTGCCTCCTTTTTTTAGCCTCTCTACTTCATCTCGTGTTGTTTCATGTCTGTTTATTAATTCTTGGCATAGCTCTTCTACCTGTACTGCTCTTGCTTCTAAGTGGTTAATCTCCACACCGTTCAATTCATCCGTCACTTCTTTTATATTTTCTTTTAATACTACAATCTCATGCCTTTCTTTGTCTACATTTTTCCTCACCGCTTCTATCGCTTCCTGGCTTATTTCCATTCTTCCTGTTATCTCCTGTCTCATCTTTCTCATTTCTGTCTTAAGTTCACTAATTTCTTCCCTCATTATTTGCTGACTTCGGCTGATGTCTTCACGCATTTCTCTCATCATGTTTATTAGTATTTGAACTTCATTTTCCTCTACTATTTGTGGGTGTTTAAAAAAAATTGGGCATACTTCTGGCGTTGCCCTATCATTACTTCTGCTATCTTCCATTTTAAAACTAAATCATCTACCTACTCTAATTTAAACAAAAAATTCTTTTCTTTTATCTTATTCTTTATTTTAAACGAACGTATGACCAACCCCAATCCTCTTAGTTGTATTGTTTGTTCTGCTTGTTCTTCTATCATAATTTGCCGAGAGTCCTTTTTTTTTTGATAATTATGCCTCCACATTTACACTGTCATATGAAATCTCAACTGTCTATTGGCTGCGCCGATTTGACACATTCTGTTAAACTGAATACTAGTGGGCTCTTCAAACCTAAACTAGTTGTTTTCTGACTTTCTTTCCCCCTGTCACCTGTGCCAGTTACGGCCCACGCTGGCTACGCCACTGTATCACCCACCATCTTTCTTTGTAAACAAAAATGAGCAAAATCTATTCTTTTAGATTTATTTATTTCTATCCCCTTTATTTAGGCTCTATCACTCTCTTTGAAGGCTTTCCGTCCTTTGGGTAAAGATAATATCACTGGTAGCAAGCTACCAATAATAACACTCTCCTACTAAAATATAACACTGGCCATCCAAGCACTTTATGTATTTTAAGAAAAAAACCTTTAGGCGCTAGTTAATTACTATGTAACTAACATGCTTGTTCAATCAGCTACGAATTTAGTACCTGACCCCCTCCCCAACTAACTCATCAGACTCTAACTATTCCCAATTCTCTGCCTACATGATGAATCTCTATTTCTCAAACATTTATATCATAAATATTTTATTAATAAAATACTTATGTGTTATTTAATTCTACCACATAAATCCCTCCCTTACTTTTGACATTACCTCAAATTATCCACTAACAATAATTAAAATATTTTATATTCAGCTTTCTTTCTTTAAATGCTCATTCTTGTCTTATAATATAAACACATACCCACATTCCATTACGGTATACATTTTAATACGTTTCAAATCACACACATATACATTTAAATAAGAAATAAAATAAATACATATTTAATCATATGACACACACATATAATTAACAAGATATTTGATTTCAAAGACTTATTACGAAAGTTAATGCATGTAGTTATATCATGGAAATTAATAGTTCTATATTTGATTAAATCTAATTTATAGTTTTTGAGATGTTTAAAAGTTTTTCTCTTTCACTTATTTACAGATATGAATTAAGATTTTGAAGACAAAAAAATGAATGATTTACCTTGGATTTGAACACTTTCATACGCGAATAGGGCAATGTAGCTTTCTGCAGATTCTTCTGATTCCAACCGGTTGGTGTTAATTCCTCGTAGGCCTTTTTTATTTATTTTATGATGTGCATATGAATTACTTGTGGATCTTGGCATGGACACTTTGATGATTCCCAGTTTCTACACGAACATGATCTCTCCCTGCTGATGTTACTGCAGAGAAGGTTCAGGCCGGCCGCATGATCCAATGGGTTCAGCAACGCATTCTATATGACAGCACATTCATTCTTAGTTATTTCAATATTTTTTTTCTGACCAAATTTTGATGAATTTTGATTAATTAATGATTTTTTATAACAATACGGAATCTCCCTTATATAGACAGTGTTCCTTATCTTACGATCGATCGAGCAGTCTGCTGCAGTCCTATTGGGTTTTTATTCCTTTTCTTTAAGAGTTTAACTTTTGTTATAGTCTTTCCATTGGCTTCTATTTTAATCAAACATTAGTACTTAGTCCCTTTGTTTGTTAATTATATTTCCTTTGTTTTGATTTTAAGTTTTCAGTTCTTTTATTTGCATTAGCTTTCAATTTTATCATTTTAAAAAAATTTCTTTCTTTTAAAATTTATTTATAGCCACACACATTCCATTACTTCAATATTATAAGACAAAAATGAGGTATTTATGTTATATATTAATTTAAAAATAACAATGTTAATCATTTTTCCCTTTAATTATTATTCATTACCAAAATTTTTTCCCCTCCCCTTTCTTTTGTTCTTTTCTTTTTCTCAAACTTTCATGAAAATCTTTTTTTTTGATTCAAACTTTAAAAATAATATTTTCTTAAAATTTCTTTCAATAAAATCCACTCTTGATAAATGCTAGAAATATTATATAACGACCTACATCGGTACAATATACATTATATATACTTCAGTTTTGGTGAATTTTTTTCATTCTTATTAATTAAAAACATGAGTGAGAAACAAAAAAAGCAGCAATGTTGATACATCCAAAAGGAAATCAAGGTCTCATAAACCCCAAACGATCGAGACAATGTTCTGAAAATGGTGAATCTTTTGCTTCAATTCACCTTCATGTAATTTAAACCGATCAACAATATATACAATTGTGAAAAACAAGAACAAAATTAAGGAATATGTTAAAAATTGTGGAAATATTTCTTCAAAGATTGCAGAAGTAATAGATGAAATGGAGAAATCTTTGGCTTTATGGATTGAAGATCAACACCAAAAAGGCACCCCAGTGAGTCTATCAATTACTCAAACTAAGGCTCTTAGTTTGCATGAAGATTGGAAGAAAGAATTAAAAGAAGACTCTGTTGTTGAATTTGTAGCAAGCAATGTCACTGATGAAGATATTGATGAGTTAATGCAATGGCATTCAGAACCTCTGTCAAATGAAGACTTGATTAAACTACAAGAGATGAATAAAATATAAAATGAAGAACCTGATAATAAACTTATTGTTAAGAGTGTGACAATCGAGAATATGAATGAAGCCTTCATGCATCTTGACAAATTTTGACCATGATGGAAGAATGTGATCCCAATGGAGAGTGTATATCTTGTGTACGAAGGGCAATGGAAAAAGACACAGAATGTTACAGAATTCATTATCAAGAGAAGAAAAAATACAATTCAATTAACTCTTGATAAATTTGTAAACAAAACTCCAGATACTAAATCAATAAAAAATAAATACTGTATTTTGAAAACCCTTTTTGATATTTTTTTGACAGACCTCTACTTTAAAACAATTTCAACTTCCAAACACATGCCAGGAACCAATTAAGCTAGTAACTAGGGGACTGCTTGTTAAGCAGAATATTTGGAAATGCCAAAGATGCGGCTACAAAGATAAGTTATTGTTATATTTTATAAATATATATATATTGAAGCAGATGATCTGATGCTCAGATCCTGCTTCACAGCCCACATCCAATCTCCTACCATTTAAGTATGTTCAAACCCATCTTTACGCACGTATATATATCTAATAATACGTATATTTCTTTTTGCTTTATTATTTTAACATAAATCACGTAAATGCTGATACATCTTAATCTAAAACCATTTTTAATAAATAAATATGTAATATTATCATGTGTATACGTGTGTAAATAATAAATATATTTCTGGGTAGGAGATTGCTAACAAATCATTAAATTATGTTGTATATAAATTATACTTGAAATCATATATGAAACTTATTATTTTTTTCATATATAATTTAGCAGTCAGAAATGATGCAATTCTTTTAAAAAGTCTCTCAAAAACAATTACCCGGAAGAGCCCCTTAGATAAAAGTAAAAGATTACAATTTTGTAACCATAAAATAAACCCATTAGTGGAAATTTTGTCCACGCCAGCTTGTTTTAAAATCATAAGATTTATTTTAAAACAATCGTTTGAGAAACTGATAACAGAATTGCATTGTTTCAAAAGTCTTACCAGATAAGTATCCGGTCAGTTGATTCCAGATGTACATTAAATGCTTAAACCGCCTCAGGTCCAGCAGTAGTTGCTATGTTACAGCATCAAAATAAAAGTATAAATACTGCTGGATTTGAATCCAAAAGGAGGAGACCACCAAATTATAATGATGCCAAACAAAATCCACGTCAATTTTAATTTTCACCCAATATGCTGCGAGTAGGGGATATTTCACATTCCCCTCCGTTCTAATATGCTTTTCCCATAGCGAAGCTCTGCATCCCGTACTGATGAACTTTAAATATTTTTCCGGTAAAAGTAAAATGCTACCTACCATATATTACTGCAACCCTAGATCTAGTGAACCAATGCCGATGGATTGACTCGTATCAAAATTGCTCTTCCAGACAGCAAGGTAAAACGAACTTTAGCCGCTCGTAATTCTCAAATCCTGCCTTCTTTGTAAGATTTATTCTGTGTTCCGATCATATATATATTAAATGTTTTCATAGTATGTAACTCTATATAACTTATCACTATTAAGCCTCTTATAAAATGTTTTCTTTTCTTTTATTTCCATGCGGCAGATAATTTTAGTTTATATTTATGTATTTATGTTTTAAAAAAAGAAAAATGCCAATAATATCTCTAAAATCGCCAGCACATAATTTATTTTCGTTTTCCCCACCCATCATTTATCGGATAATTAACTCATAACTTAATCAAAACAAGTCTTATTCGACTTGTCCAGGTGCTAGCGATTTGGGATAAACAAATTAATTATTTTCTATGTTTGCTATAGAAAAACAGGTCAACATCTATTTTATAAATGTTTTCCTTTCTAAATAATGTGCTATTTCTTATTATCAACTTATGTTATATATGTAAACCCATCATAGTTATTACCACCACCCATTTATTTTCGTATTAATTTATATATTTTCATAAAGGCATTTATTAACCGAGATTGAGATTTGTTAAATGTGTGGGAAGTTATAAATAATATTAAGTAACATGGGGGGATCTTCAGATCTTGAAATTTTATATTTAATTAAATTTATTATCCATGTTTGTTTGACAAAGAAACCATACCATTACACTGGGTATTTCACAATTTATGGGTAGTAAATAAGTTAAGATAATCTTTAAGGCTATATTTATGTCATCTTCTCAAGCGTTGCGTGCATATAGGCCACTTCATTTTATATATTCGTGCTTCTCTCTAACATGGAGGTATTCGCTAAGATGGGCCCCATCGTCGTTGCTCAATGTCCTTGAACCAGGCTGTAAAACCACCCTGGGGACATATTTGGTTGTATGTGCGTGCTTTATATGGGATCGCTCTGGAAAATCCAGCCCAATAAATGCATGGCCGACCACCCTTCGTTTCAAAACCGATCCTGCCTACGTTTGCAGAGGAAATCGGTAATTCTCGTTAATAAACTCCAGGAAGCACACTCCAGGATCCATAATTAACCATCCCAACCTGCCGCCATGCACGCATTGCCTTTCAGTATATTTCTAGTCACCCATGAATAGCCATAAGTCGTAATGCGATGATTTCTCTAAACAGACATATATTTCCATTATTTACTATGCGCGTCATTGCGATAAATTTATTATCATTCATATAAGTATTCATTATCCGTCCCGCACATTTGTCATTTTACAAATCAAATTAATAATGATATTGAATAAAAACAAAATGTAATATTTGCTTGTTAAGGTATTTTATTTCAAGTCGGGTAAATGCTCTTTTCGTTTCTCTGGGGGTGGAATAGTATTTTAGTCGTACATTTCCAATAGCGCTAATTCCTTAAACTATATGTATATATTATTGGCATAGCCGTAAATACCATCAAGTTATTGTAAAATCTGAATTATATATATATATAGTGTTTATGAGTCTAGCGTCAGATAAATAACCAGACATATTTGTTATTAATGTAATAAATCTTAATCTCAACTCTCGAATCATTGCTTTCTTTTCTTTAATTTAATATCAATTTAGTAGTTATGCTCCATATGATTAGATGATCTCCGCTAAATATATATAGTTAATATGCCAAGTCACGAGCCTTCAATGCTCCTAGATTATAGTGGGTTTTTAAACATAGTCTATCAATAAAGTTAGCTTAGGCTCTTTTTGTGTCTCCGATGAGCGATGCCGGTGGTGAGAGGTAAAATTAGATCGATATCATCGGGATTGTTGCTCATAATGTTATAGATCTGGGAAATAGGCAAATAGGGCAGAATTCATGAGTGTTCCTGATTTATGTATCTTGTGCACGATTGGATTCGAGGTACTTTCGCCTAGATGCTCGATCTTGTTACGTGAACATACAAATCCGACGGGTACAATATATATATATATATGTTTTAGTAACCATATAGATATAAGCTATAAAGCTAGTTTGTACTCCAGAAAAAAATAGCAATGGAAACTTAATAATAGATAGATATAGTAAGTTTTATAAGTAATAGAAAAGATTGCTAATAGTTAAAAGAAAACTTAGATGCAAAAAGATATTTAAGTTTTAAAAGCAATGGAAAAAAGATTGCTGAAAAATAAAGGAAACTTTATTTTAAATAAATTTCTTTAACTTTAAAAGCAATGAAGAAAGATTGCATATAGATAAAATAAACTTAAAATTAGATAGAGGTTGCAGGTTAAAAGAAAGATTGCTGAAAGATAAACTTAGTTGTGAATTATAATGCCGTATATGCTTAATGGATTTTTTTTAAATACAGAAAAAATTGTTACTGTTTAAATTTAAACATCAAGCTATTTTTAACGAAGCAAACAAAGGAATAAATATCTAAAGCACTAATTATAAGGGAAAGGAATGCTAATGTATGCAAATTAAATGCCAGATAATAATCATTGTGAAGATGTATTAGTCTAATGGATTGCTGCTATCCTATTGTTTTGCCGTTACCCTATTGAAATGTTAATAATGATATTAGCGGATATGAAGTGGGAGAGAGAAATAAAGTATAAATAGTGTGTGCTGAAAAGAGCAAGGGTCTTTAGTGTCAGCTTTTCTTTACTCATTATAATGCGGTTTTGGAAATTAACCTAGAAAAAATAGGTGAGGGAAAAGTGTATAGCCAGATAGGAAAACTTAACAGACTGCACGGGTCTTATATTATTTGTGTATGCCTGATAAGGCCCAAATAGGATTGTGAATAAAGGAACTGTGAGTATAAACTTTAGTTATTCACTTAGGTCCACAACTAGTAGGATGGAAGTGCAGTTTAGTCAGTGCTTATATTAGCATTGAGGGTATAGAACTTAAAATCAAGGACTCAAAACTGATTATGTTGTAAATTAAGTAATACTGGAACTGATACTGAGTTAACCGGTTAACTTTGTTTATATAATAATGTGCATATATTTTGTAAATAAATATTGTCTAATCTTTATTAATGTTTTCTTGTAGTTAATAAGTTTGTAATAATTGTTGGCATTCAGCTTCAAAATTGAATACACAATAGTTATTAAGCTGTAAAATATATAATATTGGATTGAAAGTTATCTAAATCCTAAATATAAGTGAAATCTGAGATAGATGTTTAAAAATTAATAAGAGATTATCATAAGAAGAAATTGATTGAGACTTGATGTGAAGATGAGACAGTTAAAAATATTCTATAATTTCTAGTTGTTTAAGGAAGGGATACAAATATATTGCAAACAATATTGACATAAACAGTGATAATATTTCTATTAGATTTAAATAGTATAAACATATAATTCTGTAAATGATTACTTCTATTAGTAATATAATCGGGAATAGCAGGTATAAGATACTGAAATAGAAATTAATGTTGAA
The DNA here is from genome assembly GCA_028023455.1 of Epiperipatus broadwayi. Lineage (NCBI taxonomy): Eukaryota > Metazoa > Onychophora > Udeonychophora > Euonychophora > Peripatidae > Epiperipatus > Epiperipatus broadwayi. Next base: position 1,574,909 of record JAQFVV010006330.1, read on the forward strand.
AATAATGATTCTTAATCAAAAATAACTTTTACGTTTTATTGGACAAACAACAAAATCTGTTTATTTATTCATCTTAGTAAATACAATAACCCATGTGCCTCACCAAAACTGCTTTAGAGGCATGATGATTTTTCATAACATAATGTGATATAAACATCTATATTACTTTTAAGCATTTAGTTTGAGATGATACGTGCAAAAATTTTCTTATCAATACATTCCAGTGTTTTGACCTTATAATTCATCCACTGAAAAAAATATTACAGATGGATCATTTTTAAAATAAAAGATAGTAATAATTATCTGAATGAGTAAAATAACTTTATCTGAACATAACTGGTTAAAGCGAATGTGTAAAAGCAGAATAATGATGCAGTCAAAGCTTTATACACGAGAGTAGAAATTTGGTCTACTACAAGGTTTAAAATGACAAATTTCACAAATAATGTCATCGCATATGATATAATCAAAAAGATTGAGCCCATTTACATATTAAATAAAAGGTATTTTGCTAAATTAATAGCATCCAATTCAGTTATAAAGCATTCAGATTTCTATATCTCTATCAATATTAGATATAGAAGTTAAGTAGAAAAGATCTTACACTACATGTGCAATGAATTATATAACATAACTTAGTAAAACGTAACAAACTCAGAAAGATTTGGATTAATCTAGTCAAGTTTTTTAACCAAGACAAAAAACAAAAAACAAAACGATTAATTTCAACTTGAAATTTAAGGTAACACTCTAACCAACTGAGCCATTCTGCCAAAGGCAACAGTCAGTAGTAATGTCATATACTTATCTATGTAATTTTCTTTTTAAGAAGCTCTCATAAAAGTCTAACAGTCCTAGAAAAGTTTGTAATTCTTTTATGTTTCTTGGTCTCACAGCATCTTTATAGTCTTCATCATGGATGGATTAGGATACCTTCTCTTATTATTTGTGATATGCATTTTTTGATATTCATCTTAGCTGTCATTTTTTTCCAAATTTGAGCAGAGTACATCTACATACTTTTCTAACTCCAATTCTGATTTAGCAATAATCAGAATATCATTTAAATAAGGGATAATGCTGTCCATAGACTGAAAGAGTGTATCCATTATTACCTGGAAGATGTTCATTGCTACTATAATTCCATGCCAATTTATTGCATTTATATAGTCCTTATATGTAGTCAATGTTAATAATTTCACTGTTTTTTCAGTCACAGGAATCTGGTTGAATGCAGCTTTAAGGTCTATCTTCTCAAAATGTGAAGCTTTTTGCAATGATGCTAGTATTTTGCGTACATTTGGAATCGAGTAATAACCTTTATTCCCAAATTCATTTAACGTTACTCAATAATCTCCACACAATTTCAGGTTTCCATCTGGTTTCATGACAACCATTAGCAGGCATAGATCAGGATGAATTTTCTGTTGATATTAAAATTTCTTTTTGGACCATCTCATCGAGCGTTTAGTTATTGTTTTTGTTAGTGTATTATGTTAGTAGGTAGAAAAAAACCATTTCCAAAACAAAAGGTTGTGATTCTATGACTTAAATCAATGAAAAAAAAAAAAGAAAACAAAAGTTGATAAAGTCAAAAGTTTTGGTGTTATTTCATTTTGGGTGGGGGTGGTAGTTGAGAAAGTTTATTGTCACAGAGACAAAAGTTAGGAAAAAGTTATTTTTGATTTGTTTTATTAAAAAAAGGTAGAACAAGATTTTATTTAAAAAAAAGGTAATACAAATAAAATGTAATAAAAATTTGCTTTAAAAATAAAAAAAGTTTGACTATATCAGGGGAAAATATGTGTTTGTGTAAGGAAAAAACTAAAAGGAAAAAAAATTTAAAGATGTAGTAGAAAGAAAAAATCGCTTGCGGCCCGGGAATGTTACAATTTGTTTTTGGCTGACAAGAACGCCATCAAGTTTCCAAACTTGTCTAGGTAAATTGTACCACTCAACTTTCTCTTTCAGGGTAAATGGAACATTGCTGGGTTTACAATGGATTGTATATCTTTTATCAACTCAATATTGATAGGTTGCATTCTTAACTCCTCTAATCCAGACTTAAACAGCCTAGAATATCTCTTCCACATTAGAGTTTCCAATTGAACTCTATTACTACACTGATTAAAAGGTCAAAACCAGTTCCTTCACAGTAACAAACTAAAACCATTATTAAGTATGTATAATGTAAGTAATTTTACTTTCAAATTTAATTTTACGGGTATTATTACTTTCCCATGTATATTAATTTTATTTCTGTTAATATCAGTAGCAATAATATTCATATTTGCCAGTGTTGACCTCTTCCTATATCTTTTGCTGATTTTTAACCAGTCATTATAAGATATCAATGATAGATCTGCTTCGCTTACAATTTGATTAGATATTCACATCCTAATAATGTGTTCCATTTATTGTATCATTAAACTTCTTTACATTGACAATGTCACTCATTCTCCCTCCCCAGATTTGTAATCTGATGTTTGCTTACTTTTAATACTACAATGACAGATAGATGCTCTATGTTCTTTTTCCATACAATTTTTACATGAAATAACCAGGTTTACCACAACAATAACGTTTTCCAAAATTTTTCTTTACTGGAGTCAGAATTTTCTTTTTGCATTGTAAGAGATATTTTCTAGCTGCTATAATAATGCAAATTCTCAAGTGTTATCCAGCATGGTTTCCTGTGCGAAGCATTTATCCATAATATGTTTATAACAGATCAGCTTTGTTCAAAAAGATTTTCTTAAAATTGAAATCCATTTTACCATAGAGAAATTAATTCAACAAAATGATAATTTCTGTGATGAAATATAATCTGTCACCAAATTTCATAATGCTAAATTATAATCTACATATTTCTAGTGAGGTAATTGTTTTCTATTTCTCAACCTTAGTCATGCTACTAATTTTGATATTTTTGGAATAAAATATCTGTCCAGTTTTTCAAATATTTCTTGATGCGAAAGTTCCTCTGGTCTTTTAGGCTCACATAATCAATTTTTCAGCAGCGCCACACCCTGATCTGTAAACCATAAAAGAGTAGACACCTTTGTCTATCTTGTTTATAAGCATGTAACATTCCACATGTTCAACATAATATTTTTCATGAGCCGTCATTATTTCTGTCAAATTCCCCAAATACTATTGTTTAGTGATAACATTCTTATAATATCTATAATAGCTATCAGAGAGTGCTATTTCATCATTTGTTCATTAATCTTTTAACAACTATCAACTTGCACCATTCAACTGCTTATATGCAGTCCCTGATGGTATATAAAATACCATTCAGAAGCTTAAATGTTAATAAAACATAAACACAATCTTAGCAACAAAGATTTATTTAACAATAATAATAAAGTAAAAAAAATAAAGAAATTGTAATTCAAGGAAACAAGTCTTTTTTACCCTCTAATGATGGTGTTTAATGTGTCACATACCAAGGATAAGATCGAATACACATTTTGTATTTATTTTAAACACAATTATGCTTGATCCATTTAGATATATAGGTCACCGGTATAACTTTAGAAGCAATATTTTTCTGGAAATTTAAATCTGTCTTCATCCGAATACAATTATTTCTTCAAACACACCAGACTCCCGTGCTTACATACACCATCTAAGCATAAGAAACAACTTTAGTACAGCTATTAGCTTCTTATTGCTATCGGGATGATTCCTCAGTTCTATTCTTCTTTTGATAAAAACCTTTTAGCATGGCATCATTGTTTTTTCAATGTGGGGAGGGGGTATATGTCGTTATAATTGTGAATGATTAGTTTACATACGATTCTGTTCATTTTGAGATGCAAATCTTAACTGGGCGCATATGTGTATTTTTCTATAGAGTAATTAAATTGAAATAATTAAATATTAAAATAATCTGCACATATTTACAAAAATTAATAAATAATCATTTATTATATACAGATGCACAGACATGATTAGATTACTTGAATGATATTTAAAATATTAATAATGATAAAGATGCTCCGAAAAGTTGTGTTGATTAAAATGGAAAACAAAGGAACTAAAAATAGTAATTTAAGTCAATTGGATTTTGCAGATAGTGATATTTTCTTAAATAATATTTCAGAGAAAATATTACAAAAGCTATTATATGAAAACAAAAAATTAGGGCTAAAAATAAATTATATATTAATATTCTACAGTGGAGAGGAGAGGTGTCAAGATTGATAATAATGAATTAGCAATTAATAATTGCATATATCACGGTCTAATTATTAATATAGATAATAACATGGTAGACAAAATTAATCACAGAATTAAATTTTTAAAGCAACACTTAATATAAAAATAATTTAAAAAAATACCTATAGACATAAAAAAAAGATTTTTAACAAACGTATTTTACAGTTCTCAGACTTGATCACTTAACAATGAGCAATTCAGAAAGTGAAAACCATGTAGAAAAAATGCATGATAGGAATTACCAAAAAGAAAAGCACATGGGTGAGAGGACAAACAAGTGTTACAGATATTGAAAAATTAAGATTGGAATAGAATTGGACTATACATATTATAGAAGAAATGACAATAAAAACTAAAATCCTAAACTGAATCTTGAAAGATTTTGAAAGACCTATAAAAAGATCATATATGAGATGGTTGCTTTGGGATAAGGAAAATTGCAGCAATAATGTAGAAAAGTTATGGATGACAAAAAATAAAATAAATGTAAAAAAAAAAAATCATTCTGCTGTAAACTGATAATGATTGAAGATACAAGTGATTAAGCTTTTACTACAAATATTGTTTATCTGTCTTCTTTCGTGTATTGATATAGATATCGCTGTATGTACTAAATCGTAGTATTCTGGAGACATATTGAAAAGAGCAAAAAACATAATTTGCCGAAAGACTTTTTTATGATAATTATATACTTTGTATAATCTTTGTTGTTTGTAGATATGTATTTTTTAACATATTATTGACTATTAAATATTGAATTATAAAACAGACAGGCCCAATTTCAAAATAATTCTATATCTAAGTTGAGAATGTTCTATGATTTATCATTTTAGACTTCAAAACTGTAACTATATATTTAGCTTAGGCATAAAAAAAAAAACAACAACCAAAAAACAAACAAACCATTAAGCAGATATTGTTATCTGTATTCATAATCAGTCATATTTTCATGTTATTTTTTTGCTTTCAGGAATACTGGCAACTTAAAATATTTAAAAAATTTTTTTTTAAAAATAAAGTTAACTATAATTATTTTATTATTAAGGTAATTATTTCATGCAATATATATTTCTGACAGTTCAACAATCTATACATTGATCGCTTCCTTCAATTATAACAAAAAGCTTGGCAATAATGGATACTCTTCCTATTATGCTGTTATAATAAAAAAATGAGTCTTTTCTCTATATAAAGTATTTAAGTAAAAACTTAATTACATTATTTTAAAATATATAATAAAATTTTGAATAATGAATGTTAATTAAGCCTAGAATAAAAGCTTATAATCCAGAAGATATTGTCGAGAAACATAATAAAAATTGTTTTTATAAGGATTAAAAAAATAATAAAATAAAATTTTTCATTATTTTAAGACTTATTTTCATGAATATTTATTTATTTTTTTTTTTACAAAATTTTAAAATTTAAAGATAAAGAAGTAAAAACACTTTTATTGCATTTCAAATATATATATACACACACAAATATATATATAAATTGTGTTCGTCTTTGATCAAATAAAAAAGTCACTGTATTGAATTTGTTCTAAATAAAAACTTCTATCCATTTGTCCTGATTTATATATATATTGCATACGGCTGCAGAAAGGGACTTGCTGTTAAGTGAAAGGAGATCCTTTGATTCCTCTTTGAGACCGTAAAAGGAACCGAACAGGGCAAATTCCTAATGTCAACCCCATATGTTCTTGTCGTTGAAGCTGTTGTTATTATGTGATTATTCATACAGTACATGGATATGGATGGGCTGCTCACCAACATGCATTAGCTAGTATGGTGAGTTAATCAGCTTTTTACCTCTGAGTTTAAAATCAGAAAACACCATATTGAAATATCAGCTCAGTTTTCTTGAAGGCAGAATGAATGAGTGTGTGAATGAACTTTTCTTTTTTCTAGTTGATATTTACAATCGCATCCAACAAAATTAAATCATAGCTTTATTCCCAGGAGGCTGTAAAGTTGCCAGCCAAAGCAGGCATTGGTGGCTGAAAACAGAGGGTAGTAAGAATACTCCGGCTGCCATTTGATAATCTTTTATTTAGCTACTTATAACTACAATAATTGCAAAAATTGTATAATATTAAATGAGATATTATTGGACTTTATAAAGTTAAAAGAAAAGGTGAAGAGACAATTGATTTAAAAAGTGGACATCTATTGTACTACAAAGGCATAAACCAGAGGTCCCCAACCCTATGCCCGCGGGCACCATGGTGCCCGCAGACCATTTTACGTGTGCCCGCCGCTATCTGAACATGATAAAAAATTATTTATCTGATACAAATAAATTTAATTTTTAAAATTTCTTATAAATTATTGTATTATATTGTAATCAAATTGTAGGGCATACTATACTTTTACAGCATAAAAATATAAACATTAATTATATGTTAATTATATTAAATTTTATTTTTGAAATAAATATTTTTTTGTACATTATGTGTATTATTAACAATATCCAACTATAAATTTACATTGAAAAAATAAATGATGCCCGCTATCTGGTTGAAAAAATTAAATGGTGCCCGCCACCTGGCCAGTATTATAGAATGTGCTCTTAAGTGCAAAAAGGTTGGGGACCCCTGGCATAAACAATGGAAGTACAAATTGAGTAGGATTCGTTATTAACAAAAAGTGGAAGGACAACATTGTGGAGATTGATGGTTATCATATGTGGCAAGATTTATAGGTAGATACCAAATGCATATAATTCAGGTTTATGCCCAACAAGTTCTCATTGTTATAAGGAAAATACAGGATTTTTATATGGATGTGGAAACAGCTTTTTATCAGATCAAACATTTAAAAATTGTCATAAGAGTATGACATAGACTGGTGGAGTTTGCAAAAACAACAACAACATTATATTATGAATTTTTTTTTTGTTGAGAAAAATGCTAAACAGAAATGGACATGGAAGCATTCAAATGAACATACAATAGAATTGGATTATATTTTGACTAAAGGAAAATACATATTTTTAAGACTGTAATGTTTTAATAAATTCATCACAAGAAGTGATCATCAATTAGTAATATATAAGATATGTGATAATGAAAAACTATAGAGACAAAAATTAAAAAAAAAAATCCAATATTCACAATTGTTATTCTTAATCTTCAGAAACATTCCAATAAATTTAAAGTAGAACTTGAAAATCGTTTTCAAATAATAACAGATTTTGAACATGATTCAGATTTGAATGAAATTAATACTTTATGAACTGCACCAAAGATAGCTGATAGAAGAAAGCAGCAATTGATTAGTAAAATTCCTACTCATACAAGACAATTTATAAAAAAAAGAAGGTATATGAAAATATATAAAAATGATGCACCAAGGATTGAAAATCCAGAATTTTGTAAATTGGTGAAAAAATAATTGATATATAATTGTGAATTGGTAAGAAAAGCTATAAAAGTCTCAAGAGTGGAAAACAACATCTTAGTATTGGTAGAAAACTTGTTCCACAATAAGAAAAAGAGATGGATGAAAAAATAATTGATAATGATATGATAAAGTATAATTGTGAATTGATAAGGAAAGCTATAAAAGAGAATAAAAGTCTCAAGAGTGGAAAACAACATCTTAGTATTGGTAGAAAACTTGTTCCACAATAAGAAAAAGAGATGGAATTATTACTAAAAAGAAAGATGATATTGTGAAATGTGTAAGAGTTCTATCAAGAATTATATAGCAATAAAGAACAAGGAAAAGTATTTCCTACAACAACTATATCTTCTGAATTACCCAGGATTTTAAATAAAGAAGTGAGAAATGGAACTAAATCTATGAAGGAGAAAATTCCAGGTAATGATGGAATTATAACCGATGTCTTAAAAGAAGCAGGGGAAGAAATAAAATTTTTTATGGCAAAGTTATATACCAAATGTCTAAATGATAAAGACATACCAGATGATTAGAAAAATGCAATATTAATATTTTAAAAAGGTCACAAAGAAGATATTAGCAATTACAGACCTATCTGTCTTTTATCAGTTCTATATAAAAATTTTACCAAAATAATTACAACTCATCTACAGTGAATTGTGGACTTTAACTAGGGTTATTGACTGTAGTATGATCTAAAGATTCCTTTTAAACAAATATATTTACATCATGTAGTGGGTGATCAGTCACCTGCATTTTTTTTCCTTAATAAAAAAAATATAAAAAAAGAACAAGCTGAATTTAAAAGTGGTTTTAGTACATTGGATCATATCTAAATAGAAAAAAATCAATGAATATGAGTTGCTGTTATGAATTGGTTTTGCAGATTATGAAAAGGCATTTGATTCTATTAGCATTTCTTCAGTGATTAAAACAGTGAATTATCAAGGTATAGATCCAAATATTTATAAAAATGCAACAGAAATAATTAGGTTATATAATATGCTAGGAAGAATAACATTGAAAAGAGTGTACAACAAGGTGGCTCCATATCTCCAAAACTTTTTATAGCAGTTTTGCAAGAAGGATTTTGTGAATTGAAATGGAAAGCTAAGGGAGTAAAAGTAAATGGAGATTATTTAAGTTATCTAGATTTTGTAGATGATATAATTGTTTTTGCAAATAATGCTTTAGAATTTCAGGAAATGTTATAAGAGTTATCAGATGAAAGTAAAAAATGGGACTAAACATAAATATTAAAAAGACTAAAGTAATGTTCAATGGATTTTCTCAAAAGAAGAAAATAAACATTTATAATAAGAAAAAGTTTACAATTACATATATCTTGGACAGATTATCATTATGGATGGAAACATAATGGATAAAATTAATCATAGAATTAATCTTGCTTAATATTAAAATGAAATATGACTATGTGCTTGAAAAGAAAGGTTTTTAATAAGTGTGTTTTAGCAGTTATTACTTATGGATCTGAGACTTAGACCTTAAGAGAAGAGCAATACAGAGACTTCAGATCACTCAATGAAGTATAGAGAGATGCATATTAAGAGTAACAAGAAGAGATCGAAAATGAAATATGTGGATGAGAGAACAAACAGGTGTTACTAATGTTATTAAAAGAGTTAAAAAACTTTAAGTGGAATTGGGTTGAACATATTGCTAGAAGAGATGATAATAGATAGACAGTTGAAATCTTAAATGACATTCTGAGAAATTATAAAAGATCTAGAAAGAGACCACATGTGAGATGGATGAAATAAGGAAATATGCTGGGGTGATAAGAAGAGAGGATAGAGATCAAAGAAAATACAGTAGATTGAATTTGGAGAGATCTTCATCTTGCATTGGATTGATAATGGTTGAAAATGATGATATAATTACTTTAACACATATTTCGAGATAACTAATAAACAATAAAAGTTCATTACTACTTTCTATAATGAATATTAAAAAAAATTATAATATTAACAAAACCATGATATAGGTTATCTCAGGAGATATGTTTGTTAAACTCTAAAATACCTGTTCTATACAATATAGCATTATAAACTTGTTGTATAGGTATTCAATTGCTATACATTTTATTTTTGAAGTGTTAAAGTTATTATTTTAAACAATTCTAGATTGCTTTATATTTAGACAAGTAATATAATATTAAATAATCATATAAAACTGAACTATTTGAAAGTCTATGTAAATATTCCTATATTAATTAAATTTAATACGCAATAATGAGCTTTAGTAGATGAATAATAATAATGATATTAGAATGGAGAACTGTTCCTTGGTTTGGGAAATTGATTGATTTGTTTTTTAAATAATAATATATTTATATAAACTTGATTTTTACATAAAGCTGATTGGTTCAACAAATGTAAATAATCTTTCATTCATAGAGGTTGCTTTGACAGCAAATAGAATATTCTTGTGTTGATAAACTTGAGCTATTATCATGTTACATACTCATATATATATATATATATATATATATATATATATATATATATATATATATATATACACACATATTAAAACTGATATGTTGAAATATGTACATATTAATTACATAAAAAAAAAAAGACAAAAAGTAGATGTGATAACATTCTATTATATTTTTACAAACAGATAATTTTTGTAAAATTCTGAACAAAAATGATAGTTTTAGTATGAAAACTAATATCAATTTAATTAATAATTAGTTATAAAAAAGTTTTAGTATAAAAATTAATAATGATGTAATTAAATAAAATTTAATACTAATTATTTATAAAAAAAAAAAAATCAATTAAAAAATTTCAATGTCATTATTAATATAATTAATTTCAAAAAAGCACAACTTTGCTACAATCAATAGTAAAAAATTAATTTCTATTTAACAAAATAAATAATAAACAAAAATGGTGTATTTTAACTTCTATTACAGAAATATTCAACCACCTAAATTTTACAAAACAAACAAATTATTGATGGAAATATAAGACTTACTATGACTGATTTCTTTTATGATATATTAACATTAGGATAAAATATTTAATGCAATTATACAAATTAAATTGATAATGTTAATCTTCATTAGTATGCATAATTTCTGTGTGCCTTGATATTATTTTGGTGTTAAGTTCATTCACAACCAAGCTGCTTATAAGTAATTTTAATATAGCAGTATGGATTTAGTCAATTAGCATTCTAAGTCATTCAACAAACTAAATTTATTTATTTTAGCTACTTGTTTTGTGACTTCTATGTAAATTACTTATTTTCATTTTCCTGCATTATTCATGTTTTTTTTGATCCCAGAATGAATTTTCTAAGAATAACATTATTTTTCACATCAGTTTCTCACACTGACATTTATTGCATCAATCATTAGTAAATAATGATTCTAATGTAGCATTTTACCACTTTGGTAGTTTTTTTTAAATTTGAAAATATGTACAGGACTCTTTACTCTCCATCTTTTTCTTTGAATTAAACGAAGACTGAGAAAATAATATTTCATAGAGACAAGTAAAGAAGAGGATGGAACCGCCCTTTTCTTGTTAAATTCTCTGTCTCAGTGTTTACGATCTGATTGGCTGTTGATAGTTATAAGCGCTTGAGAGTTTTGCAGTCTCTTAGTTTAATTTCAAGGACAACTGTAAGTGCGCACTTTCAAGTTTTAATTTATTTCAAGAGCTTCTTCTGCACTTATTCATATAGATCAGTTTCATTCATTACCTTAATTTTTAATATTTTATTTTCAGTATAGTAGAGAATTTATAATATTAGTATAATCCATGAAGCACTGCTAAAAGTAAAAACTTACTTCCAACAAATAGCTTCATTACATAAGCATCCAGTATACTAGTTGTGATCAGGGTAATCTTGTAGTTTGAATTGAGATTTAAAGTTTTGGTAAAACAAATATCAAATCAAAGATTTTTTCAAAAAGTAATGCCATAAAATTCTCTAAAGATATACAAAATCTTGAACTATGATTATAAAGATATATGTTACTGATTTATAAGTAAAAGATCAAGATGATCACAACAAAAATATAAAAAAAGTCAAATACTTAATTTCTATATTTTAATTTTTTTAATCATTTTATGTGATTACTGTAATATAAATTTTTTATATATTTTACAATATAAAACTATGTAGCCAAAATCACATGCTATATCACAGGGGTCAGTCATTTATGTAATAGATGAAAGAATAGAGATAAATAATCTAGAATGTAATAAATAAATATGCCAAGTAATGAAGAATCCTATGTTCTAAAGTCATCATCAACAGTGTATAATAGTCAATATGCCATACAAGACTTATTACAATATATATATATATATATATTGTATATACTTTTATATATATATATATATATATATATATTAAAGTGATGCCAATCTGATGATTAATGACAATAATCAGGCCACAAACACACATCTTTTTTCAAGATCCTCTAATTCATTCCTATATTGTATGAAGGCTATATTTCCTGAACACCATTTATTTTAAAACCATTCTTCTGATGGTCAGCTTGAAGATCAACCAAAACATTGCAGTGTAACTTATAACACATATGCTTATATTGACAAGATGCAATTTCCTTTAGCAAAGGAGTGTTTACCCATAACAAGCATAATTATCATCCTTCACTATTAATATTTAAGGTAGTAGAATTAGTTGTGAGCATGGATACATTGATAATAGCCCCCATCCTTATAAAATATTGAGAATGAGAATGCTAGACAAGAAAGAATAGCAATGTACTTGAAATTAATTTTAAATATGTCTAACAATTTTAGTAAGTAAATTAAATTATATAATAAAGATTGCACATGGTTACATAAAAAATGTTTACACACACAGATATGACTGACTTGAACTGTTTTTGAACTGATGATCTGAGATATATCAACATATACTCTTTTAGTCATTGAATTGATTTTAAAACCATATTAAGTTCCAGTTTCTGATGTTTATTTACTAATTAAACTTGTTATATATTGTCACTACTTACAATTGTTTTAATAATATGAAAAAAATAAATAAATACAAATTAAATGTGAACAGAAAAGAGAAGAATTGTGCTCATCCAAAAATATCTAAATGAGCAATAATTAGTAAGAAATTCAGATTGCATATATCCTACTTTATATATTTATCCATGGCAAATAAATTGTAGATACAAAATACAAAAAGAAACTATTCACTTAATTCTATAGAAACTAAAATAAATAATGAAATCTAATTATGAATTTTAAGTTATCTATTTTAAAAGTGATTCATTATTTTATTTATTTAGCAGTTGTAATTGCTGAATAAATTAATTTCAATTAAGCTTGTCAATGAGGGTTTGAGTCTAAATTCAGATAATTTATAAGTGGCTACTTTTATTTTCTCTATATTATCTTCAAATTCTTGAGACTAGAATGTGTGCAGAGTGGATTACAAATTCATCCCTTATAACATTGCATCACATGGATTACAAGTAAGATTATCACATGTAAGGCATAGGCACTAGTAAGCCATAATGAGCATCATGATGGACAGGCAAGATAAATAAATGAAGTGAAAAATTAGCACATTAATGGATCTTCCAAAATTGAAATTAACTTTCTTATGGATAATGCTAAGAAGTACTTTCTACAACCATATTATAGAATTCTGAAGGTTTATGAAGAGGTTTTTATGGCCTTATTGCTCATCTTCTTTCTGTTTGTTGATAATGAGCTATTATTTTATTTTCTATTTTATTTAGATTACATACTTCTGAATAATATTCTGTTCTTTCTTTCTCTCTCTTTCTATATATATATTGTACCTATATTGATATAGGCACATATAATTTTTATCTAAAATTATTATTAAAGTAATCATTCATAAAAGAAAAACATAAAATTGGGCGTTGAAGAGTTTATTGCAGTTTGTTTTAGAAAAAAGATAAGAATTAAATAGTTTTCTAGCGTTAGTTTTTGAAATAAAAAAAGCTACAATTAATTAATCCTAAGGGGGGAGGGGGAGTCTTGTTTTGAGACATGAAACTAAAGGTTTACAAAAGGAAATAGATGGTTTTTGTTAGTATTCGTAGAGGTATAGTTTGGGGGGTTAAAGCATGCAAATCTCTTTTCATTCAAGTTTAATTAAAGAAAAATAATGTTAAAACTAATATATGACCGTATATATGTGCGATTGTCAACAATAGAATAAATGTTATTATAAATAAATGAAAGTTAAAAAAGATTATTATTAAAAAACACGGCAATGGTTATTAATTAAAATATAAAACAACATCTCTGCATGGCTATTACTAATTAAGCAATCTTCCAAAACACGTTTATCAAAGGATTAATTGATAAGGAATTTGACAACAGATCTTTGCCGGAGATATCAGAAAGACAACAAGGCGCAGGTATAAATAGACCTTTTTTATCGGACAGTAATTCATTCCACAAATTAGTTGAGACAATCAGTTCACAAAGTTATTGAGAGAGTGCAGTTCGGAAATTAATTGAGTCAGTTAAGAAACAAAATGCAGTGCTGAGAATATTTTGGAACGCACGTTCACCTCCAGCCCAGATGTCCGAGAAAACAGCAGATCTGCCCGTAAAATAATGTCAGCTTAACATCTTAGAAAATCTCCGTCAGTATCTATTTGTCTCCGATGGTAATAATCGTGAAAATCAGGAAACTCAGCAAGGAAACGTCCCAGCCGGCTGGAAGCATTCATACTGGAAGAAACAACAAACAAGAAGAAAACAAAGTGTTAAATCTACGTTCAAAATCCTAGGTAAAACATTTGCTTATTTTCGTTTATACTGTAATAGCCATTGCATTTCATTAATTCGTGTGAATCCTCCAAGAGTCTAATTATATGAACTCGATATCATACATAAATTAACTATTGATGTGTGTGATTAAATTTCAAATGCTATGTAATACTTTAATATTATTATGTGTGTGCATGAGTTAATATGTGCGTGATCATTATATCAATATTTATTAGTTAAATTAGAGTGTTCTGTTATTAAATCTATAGGAATATTTAAACTATTTAGAAATGTTAATTTAAAATATGCGTGTGTTTTATTAGAATTATAAAATGTTTAAATTTAGTAAATAAATGTTAGTTAATAAATTATCTTTAAAATTAAACTTTATTCGTCGGTCAATTCTTTTTATCAATTCCCTTTTATCAAGTCTTTCAACCACTAATTAAGTATAATCTATTAGTGATTACAAACAACTGAGCTAGTCATGGATTTAGGCGTTGGGTTAGTGGCCATTGCTCAAAGTGCGTTATTTATTCATCCTTGAATAGATAGCTGGCGCCCGTGTTTATACACAAACAAAAAAAGGTGCTTTGAACTTGGTGTTGAACTCAACAGCCGAGAAGAAGTTATGTCCTGGAAATGTAACGCTAGTTATATATTTTATAGCTATCGTTTGGGCATACATACTCTCCGAGTATGTTCTTCTCTGCCTAAGAGACCGGTGATTCGAATCTACATATTCGAACCCGGTTCAATATATATATATATTCAAATTTTATTCTTATCTCAGGGCATCTTTCTCTTAGCCCAATCATATCACAATCAACCATCAGCCCAGAAATCAAATTCAAATTCTCTCACTCTGGTTGCATTTGTGAAATATCTAATTCACTTTTTTTCAGTTGAATAAGACATATATAGCTTATATTGTAATTTTAACTTCATATATATATATATTTCAAATTTCTATTTAATCACAATTTTTTGAAATATATAATCAAAAACATGTGAAAAACATAAATGATCCCCAAGATACACCCTTCGTGTTGAACTAGCACTTATCAGTTGACTCACATGACAATCTCTTCCACATATTTCCAATCATCTGTTTAGAATTTTATAGATAGCAATTTATCATAGTTTGATTATGAGTGTCAAACTTTCTGAACTCATAACTTTGCTATAAATGACTTTATAGAAGTATCTTAATAATTATTACTGACCATTCATTAAACTGGAGATTATTTCTAGCCCAAATATACTCTTTAATTTTCAATTACTAATATGTGCGTAATGTTATAGTAGCATCAACAACAGTTTCTTTGCCAATGTTGATAGTTTTGATAACTCACTACACCACTCTTATGCAAGGCAAGAACTTGATTTTTATCCTATTTTAAAATCTTGTGAAGGGATATACCATCCTTTGCACTGTAATATATTTCCAAATTTTATTATTTCTGTGTTCGCTTTAGCTCAATCATATAATAACCATCAATCAGCCCAGAAATCAGACCAACCTCTCTCACTCTGGATGCATTTCTGAAACATCCAGTTCACTTTTTTTCAAATGAGTAAGACATACATAGCTCATATTGTAATTTTAATGGTTTTTTTTTTGGGTATACTTTTAATTTCATGCATATTTAATATATATATTTCAAACTTCTATTTCATCACAATTTTCTGAAACATATGACCAAAGAAGACATATGGGGGGGGGGACCCAAGATGTATACTTCGACTCATACATATTTTTATCATTTGTTTAGGATTTATAGACAGCAATTTATTATAGTTTAATTATCAGTGCCAAACTTTCTGAACAAACAACTTTGCAATCACTTTATAGAATTATATTAATGATTATTATTTATCATTTATTAAACTAGACATTATCTCTAGCCCAAATATACTCATTAATTCTCAATTAATAATGTGTCTAGTGTTATAGAGGTATCAGCACCAGAGTTTCCTTGCCCTTATTCTATTTGATGGTATTGAACTATTATAATCTTTTTTATTGTATTCAGTATGATATATTTCTGAATTATATTTTGTTCTATATTCAATCTCTCTTTCTCTCTATATACAGTATATCCTCCACAAAAGCAAGAATTTCTTACATAATTATCACAGACATTGACTTTTGCTTTGTTTTTATATAATGTGATAATTATAGGTTGTTTTTACATTCCAAATATATTTTTTTACCTTTTTTTAATGTATACCTATAAGTTTAATTACTTTACCCAATATTAATTAGAGCAATTATCTATATTCAGATTTATAATTTTATTTATACAGAAACAAAAAAGAAAAATTATTTTTCAATTTCTGAAATTCCAGTATCTTAACATTTTTATAAATAATTTTAAAAAAATCAGGCTATATTTTCTCATCTGATTTGTACATTTTTTCTTATTGAAGCTTTGCTTTTAATTCTTACAATTTTGAAATCATCTTTGTTCAGGGGTTTAAAATTTAGTTAAAACCAGATCCCACATTCCAACCCTAAAATGGTGATAAACAGAGAAACATTTGTGAATTACAAATTCTAACAACGTGTATATTTTATTTATTTTTTCTCATATATATATTTTATAGAGTAAATTTATAATTTTACATTCAACTTTTTATTGTATTTTGTTCAAGCATACCTCATGGCAGTTGTACTATTCCTTTTTAATTTAAACAATAGCATTTAATACCCACTAATTAAAAATGACTGAGATATTTACAATTGTATGAAACCAGTTTATAATTATTACCTATCTCTGTGCTTACATATAAACACTTTATCAATCACCTTCACAAATTTAACTTTATTTAATTACTCTTTTAAGATTTAGTCCTGTGACTATAATTTTAACATTCCCCCACTTTGGTGTAAAAACTTAGATTTTTTTGAAATATATCATAGATTTATGCCATGTATGAGATCTGGATTCAGAATATTCCCCTTGAAAAAGAAAAAAAATGAAAGAAATGATTATTGTTATTATTATACTTTATTCACCCCTAATAGTTAAGCTATATAATTTTTTTTTTTTTTTCACATTTTCATTGCAACATGGAAAGAACATATTGGCAACAAGCAAAATCATTCCTAAATTACTGGACAATTACATGCTTTAAATGTGCTATCATACATTTTTTTAATTTAATGCTTTATAAGTATAAACTAGTATTCTGATAATCACAACTCATACCCTCACATACACGGAAACAAACAAAATACAGTTTAAACACCAAGTCACTGAAACAATATCAAAAGAAGGCTGGGAATAGGGATTTTTTGCTTTACAATTTAAAATAATAAATACTGAGACAGTACACATCAACAATATCAGCATTCAGCTTACAGGTAATCCCAGAAATCTCGCTTCATGGGTTGAAATTATTTGGATGTCCACCAAAATTTATTCATGCAACATAATTCCTATATGATCGAATGAGAATAAATATTACTACAAACAGAAAATCTGAGGTATTTGAAAAAAAAAAAGAACTTGTTCCAACATTGTTATCAATTTTTATGATAATGTTTGGAATTGTTTATAGGTGGCTAATGAAAGGGGGATCAAGATATAATACAGATTTAATCGTGCAATTTTTAAATGAATTGATTAAAAGCAAAAACAAGAACTTCATTTTCTTAAAATTAGAATTGGCCATATTCATAACTATTTATTATTGTTTATGATTATTAAATATGATGTAGATTGTTTAGGAGCATTATGGAAAAATCTAGAAGTATTAAGAGACTGCAATGAACATTAGATTTGCAGAAAACAATTCAAACATAATTGCAGTGTGACATGCTGAACCTAATATTGTAATGACTGAGACTGGTAAGGGTCTGAATTTAGTTGAAGAGATAGAAAAAATTCTAATAATACTGCAATGGAAAATTTAATTTTTACTTACTTATGAAACTACACAATTGTGAAAAAGTCTTTGTTAAATGATGTATCTGAAATAGATATAAGCGTGAATTCCTTAGATGAAAAAAGCAAGCTTATCTAAAGATGTTCAGAATGCTTTACAAATTGCTATATTTGTTAGTGATGTGCAAGAAGTAAATAACTGTGGATGAAATAGCAAGTGAAGACTAAAGAAAAAATTGAAAATTTAAATAGAAGCTGTAAATATATATATATATCTAGTAGGAAAGCAATCAAGTATAAATTTTTTTTACAAGGAATCTTATAATATCTACAGTTCTTGTGACTTCATTATACAGAAGAGCAAGATTCATGACATTATTAAAGCTTCATATAATGCATTTTTTAATATATATGCTATAGAATGAACTATAAGTATTAACAAAAGGTCTCACATCTAGTGCATTTGTTGTGTAATAAAAAATATTTATTTGCAACTAAAAGGAATGTTTTTCAGATAATATTCTTAGCATTTGTTATCAAATTTAGTACAAGAAATTTTATTAAGGTTCCTATAAGATGCAAAGTGTAAGAACTGTAATTAAAACAATTATTATTTTAAGGGAATTGAAAAACATAACAATCTGTTATATGTGTGAGTACTTGTAAATATATTAAAAATTAATAATAATAGTAAAAAGAATTTTTAAAAATAAGATTAAAAAGGTTATAAAAGTATATTTAAAATTATAGATTTTTTGTTTCATTAATATACTTAAATAATTTTTAATTTGGAAAAAAAGAAGAAAATTGTTTTTTTTAAAGACATTTTTAAAATGTGTTTTTAAAGTAAATTCTCTTGGATTAATATCATTTTTAAAAAAGAGAATTATCATCTTTGTAGAGACTATAATATGGCAGATAATGGATAGATGAATTAATTAATGAATTTAAAAGCACAAAAACATTTATAAAAAAATATTTTGTAAAAAAAATGATATTTTCAAAACAGAAATTTGGATAAAAAAATAGAGCAAATGAATTTAATGAGGAATTAATATAATCTATCTTCTAGTTGATATTTAAGGATAGCTAGGATAAGCTACCATAGAGACTACTATATCATAACCATGGATAGTTAAACAACCACAGAAAATACTTTGGACTGGTTGCCTGTGAATTTTGTGAAAAGATAATTATTACCATTATCACACTGTTGCCAAAAATTAACAGATCTATACCAGGAATGATACTTTGAAGTTTTGGTTAGAGCCCTTTATTTGTCTGAAAAATCATCAATCAGTTGGCAGATAACTCTGGAAAATCTATAAAATGAACACTAAGAAGAAAAATCTATAATATTGAATAAACATTGTTAATAGAACAGTTGAAATTAGACAGATAAACTTGTTTCTATCTGTCATTTCAATTATTTAAAAATGAATAGCACCTTCCCTTAATTATAAAATATTTTTAATGTTTTCTTGTATTAAATCAGATGGGTGTTCATAAAATTGATAAATATGCACACAAATCATTTTTAAAAAAAATTAATTTATTAATTGTAGTTTTAAAAATCTTTTTTAAAATCTTTCATGAGCTTATTTTCAAATATATTATTTATTTTAAAAAGTTGATCTTTGCTTTCCTTCTTTTTTTTTTTTTAAAAAAAAGGGGGGAGGGGCGCACACACACACAAATTTGATTTTATAATGACGAAGCAGTCTTGTTAAACTTCCAGAATTCTTTACTGAATGTTAATATTATGTAAATGCAATAATGATATATAAGTATGTATGTGTTGTTAATTGATTTTAACTTGACGAATTTTTTATTTTATTATTAATTTATTAAAGTTTATCGATTTAGCTTTTGAAGACTTTATGCCTTTCACAGCTAGATCAGATCAAAATCTGGTTGATAATTTTCTTTAATCAAGAAATGACATCTATATCTCTGGCTGATGACATGACACATATATTACTAAGGGTCATATATATAAATAAATCTTTGCCATTTAATCATAGTTATCTAATACATCCTTTTTGTTTTTATTCCAATTATTGAATTATTATTGATACTGTACTGCAGATACCATCATAATCCCCATTAGCATCACTTAAATAACCCCTTATCAACATATATTCGGATACAAATAAATAGTCAACCAAGCTATGGCTGTTAATTATTATCATTTTCATCTAATCTACATTGCATACACCAACGTCTAATAGAATGGAATGTGGATTAAATAAAACTGATCTTACATTGGAGTTGCATATGGTGATGATTCATACACTAAGAAACACTGCTATATTTACAGAAAACATCATTTTGTATTACATATACACAAATTTGAATGTAGATATCTATTTCATAGCAATAGATAAAAGACATTTATTTTTGAATACCACTATTTTTCTTTAAAATCATCACATTTATGTCAGACTCAAGAGAAATGTATGAATTTCAGTTATAAGTCAGTATTGTTAATATAATTTTAAATGACAATTTTAAACAAAATTATTAGTATATAATTAATAATATGCTTTTGATTATTGTTGGAGGTATGTAAAGTGTATCCTTACAATATATTGTAACTATAAAGGTTTAGCTTCATAATGCCTCATGAATAGGGCAAGACAAATTGAAATTAAACTTTTTGCGAAACAAAGAAAGTTGTCTGAAGCCTATTCTTTTATCGATAACAATATTGTATAGTCAAATCCTATAAATTAGAAAGAAAAAGTGCAATTGTAAATTCGTTATAAATGAGCAATGAGAGCCTTATAGAGCGAGAGGGCATCCAAGTAAAGCTCATACAAGGTAAAACATCAATGCTATGTGAGATAAAGAACAATTCTATTACATCCAAACAGCATTTAATTTGATTAAGGATGTCTGAATTCAAATTTAGCCAATGATTGTATATTTTCTTATAACATACATATAAATATATTACATGTGCACATAATTTATACATTAATTTATATCTTTTATATATGCACTGTGTTTTTTTTTTTTTTTTTACATATATCCTTTAAATTATATATATGAATATTTGAAACATGGTGTAATAAAATCCGGTTGAGTGCCATAATTAAATTCATAATCTGTTACACCTAAAAATATTCCTCTCTAATAAACATCTATAATCATCAATAATATCTCAGGGTTCAAATATATGAGGTTATTAAACTATTACATATCAATGAATTATGGATATTAACTAAAAAATACAAATTCAGTTTTAAAAACTAAATAAATATATACAACTATTGCTTTAGATTAAATATATATATATGCACCTATATGTATTTCAAACGTGTAATATATGAATTAGATGAAATATTGAATCTTTTAAGCTTAACACCAGACATAAATGTTATATTATCTTTTATACATTAAAATAAATAAATTAATAAATAATCAGATTTTTAAAATATATATATATATATGCACCTATATGTATTTCAAACGTGTAATATATGAATTAGATGAAATATTGAATCTTTTAAGCTTAACACCAGACATAAATGTTATATTATCTTTTATTTAAAATGTATCTTTTTCACACTTAAATATTAACCTACACAAAAATAATGTATGCATTATATAGCAATGTATGAAATATTATATATAACTGCATTATACTATTACCTATTCTGAGTAACTTCATTTTTTTTTTTTTACATAAGGAAAAAAAAGTTTTCATATATATAAAAATGAATAAACTAAGCAATCTTTTTTTTTTTTACTTAATGGCTAAAGTTATGTATTGTGATCTAAGATGTTGATGATGGTACACATAGCAATAATATATTTAACTAGATGTTTTCATTCCATAAAAAGTTCAGAATAAATTGTTCAAGATAATGTATCCATTAATTAGAATAAACTAATCATTTTAAAAATAGCAAGTTTTATAATAACAAAATGAATAAAGCTTTAGAGTGTTATATTTCCAGGTAAAATAGAATAAAAATTTATTGTTAAAATCAAATAATAGAATGCTGTCACTTATTACTTTATGATGATTTTTCCTGAGCTGTTGTTGATAAAATACTATTTTATAATCCTTTGAAAATGATGACCTAGATAACAATTATTTTTATAATCAAATGGTTGGTTTTTTTTTTTAATGAAGTGAATAATTACTGTGACCTCTTGGACCAGAAGCCATTGTAATTCAACCCTTCCATTCTTTGGTTGTTTATAGCTCAGCAGCTTTCCTTATGGAAATAATGGCTCATTTTATTTTTCCATTTCTAAATAAAGCTGATTTTGGAATGTCCTTGCTAAGTATCTCACACACCATGTAACATTTAATTCACGTTCCAAAGTCTTTTATAGATCTAGCTATGTATTTTTTTAAAACACTTATATATATATTGTAACAATGTTATTTTAAAAATTTAAGAAAATAAATAGAACAAATTATATTAATTTTCTTAATAAATACATATTTATTTAAAAATAATAATACATATTTTCTTATGTTGCCTATTATTTCTTAACTAAATTTAAGAATAGAATAATATATTACATGTACATTTATGATCTATTGTTGCCCTTGTCTGATTTATATATATATATAGGCAAACTAATTGTAACACACACCACACCTATAAAGATGTGTTTAATGTCATGTATTCTCACATTAAATCACCACCTTAATGTGAATAATTAATATGTTAATGCTTTATTAAAAATGAATATATATTAAGTGTTAATACTGTGGATAATTCATGTTTATATGAATAAGTAAAGAATTTTTATTTAGATGTCCAAATACTTTTGTAGTGGAGCTGCAATATCAGATATATTTTGTACTAAGCCCACCTCATGTACATAATAGTTTACATTTTAATTACTGAAATGTAATTGTACAGTACTTTTCATTATGCATAGAGATATAACACAGATGTGCTTTTAAATGTATAGTATGCATATATTAATTAAAATTATAGCATAAACAAAATTAAAAAAATGTAATTATTGATAATGAATTGAGAGAGCATATTTACATATATATTTTCTGGGTGCATGTTTCCTCCTTCCAAAAAATAATAAAAAAATTATTATACTATATCTTTTTTAAAAATAAAGTGAATAGCAAAAAATAAGATTTTCATTGCAATCAATCATGCGCTGTGTTTTATATGTATATATTTAGAACACAAAGAAATAGCGTAATTAGAGATATAATAAATGATGAGTGTTACTGAATTTATATGTGCATATGTAGAACTCAAGAAATAGTGTAATTAGAACTATAATAAATGATAAGCGTTACCGGATTCATATGTGCATATTTAGAACCCAAGAAATAGTATAATTAGAGATAAAATAAATGATAAGCATTACCGGATTGGAAAGTGATTAATTAAAATATAAAGAACAATTATAATTAGTTATATTCTAAAACATTCCACATTCCATGGAAATATATAAAAACTAGGAAAATCGAGGTCTGTTTACATTCATTTGAATCGTGAGAGTTGCTCCTGTTAGAGAAGATAATTGTAACCAAGTATAATGAGAACTAACTCCATCACTGAAGGTACCAAAGTGGACCTAGGGATTGTACAGGCCACATTGGCCTTATTATAATTTATGTACACCTCGTTGGCATTCATAAGTAATATGTATAAATTATAAATATGTTAAGCTTATTAGTAAATCTTTACTATTAGTAACTTGCGGCAAATAAAATCAGTATTTGTTATAAAACCTTGTTTCTGAATTGCTTTTATTTCTGTTGGTCTGACCACCTTTACCCCCAATAGTAGTATTCGTGGCGGCTGTACACAGCAGAAAACTGGCATAGTCGACAGGATAGAATTCAATTTGTAATTCTGCATCGTAATAGAATTGTATATTTGGAAATCATGGGGGAAGTTTTTTTTTATTTATTAGTAGTTCAAATAAAGAGTTAAGATGACGACTGTGCTGCAAGTGACAATAAACGAGGTTAATGTAAATAGTCCTATTGATTGGCCAATTTATCTCAAAAGGATTAAGAAAGTTTTTTTTATTAATGGAATTGTCAGCGACTCATTAAAGTTGCCATGTTGTTATGTTATATCAGACAAGAAGTGATAGAAATCACAAATAGGTTGTGTAATTACGAAGAACCAGAGAAATTGCCGTATAAAATAGTTGAAAAACTAAATAATTATTTTAGTCCAAAGCACGTAGTGTGGCTACATTTTAGAAATAGATGGCAAAATAAAGAGGAAAGCATACAAGACTATGATCAATCATTGAGAGAACTAGCTAAGAGTTGCAGTTATGGTGATGCATTAGAAGATGTTCTACTAGAACAGTTACTTTGAGGCATGTGTGACAAGAGGCTAAGACAGCAATTACTGATCTCAAGTGACTTGTCATATGAGGAAGCATCAAAATGGGAGTAGCCCATGAAATATTGCTGGACCAATCAAGGAAATTTCAAAATTTTACTAATAATAATGAATGTAGTGAGTTAATAAAAAAAACTGAAAATAAATCAGTCTTCTAAGAGTAAGCCGAAGGAAATCATTTGCTACTATTGTGCAAAAAAAAAATCACATGGCATCTAAGTGTAGATTTAACAAAGAGCATTGTAGAGCCTGTGGCAAAGTAGGTCATTTAGAGAAAGCATATAGGTCGAATGAGGAAAAAGATCGTAGTGTATCGCCCACTTTTCCAAAGGGAAACAAGCAGAAATGTGAGATCTATAATACCCAGAGTGCTCATTGCAACCAATATATGATGTCAGTGAAATTATTAAATACAAATTTGGAAATGGAAATTGACAGCGCATCGGGTGTATCAATGATGACAGTCAAAGATGGGTAAATGGTAACAACAAATTGCGTGAACCCCCCTACATTAATGAGAACTAGTTTAAGAGCAAAAGATGCTAGTGGTAATATTATGAGAATATTAGGAAAAGTAGAAGTGTAGGAAATTAAAAAAAGCGCTCATAGATTCACTGTATATAGTACAAGGCGGTCTGAATCCTATTATAGATAGGGAATGGTTTGATGTCCTGAGAATAGAAATATGTATGATGAACAACACCGCTATCGAGGTAGAAATAAAAAAATAAATACAAAAGTTTATTTAGTAATACAGAAAGCCAATTCAGTACTAAGCCAGTCGATAGTCTTGCAAGAAGGAGGAACTCCCATGATTTGCAGGACCTAGAAAAATTCCTTTTGCATTACAAGCCAAAGTGAAACAAGAGTTAAATGATTTAGTTAGCAAGGGAGTGCTAATGCCAGATGAGAAGGCCGACTAGCCACTCCGATTATAGTGATATCTAAACCAAATGGACAAATCCACATTTATGGAGATTACCGAACTAAAGTAAATAAGAACCTTACAAAGAGTCAGTATCCGGTGCCTAACTTCAGAGAAATATTAGATAGTATCAAAACATCCAAGTTATTTCGCTAAAATTGATTTGGGATCAGCGTTCCATTCTAAGCATACCTCGGAATTGTTAACTATCACTACCCACAACGGATTGTTTAACTACAACAAGCTGCCTTTACTGTCGCACCAAATATCTTCCAAGCCAAGATGGACATGCTGTTCCAACAAATGGAGAGTACCGTATTTTGATATTTTAATAGTTGCTAATTCAGAAGAGAAATTATGCGAGCAACTTTTTAAAGTTTGCGATAAATTATCTAGTTTCAAAGCTAGAATAAACGCAGAAAAATGTATCTGGATGACGACTGAAATAAAGTTCCTGGGACATATCATATCAAGAAAGGGAAAGAGGTCTGACCCTCAAAAGATTGCAGCTGTAAAAGAAGCCCCCAAAACCCAGAAATGTACGAGAACTACAGGATTTTCTGGATCTACTTAATTATTTTGAAACTTTTCTGAAGGGAAAAATGCATATAGACCAATGTATAATTTACTAAGAAACGGGCAAAAAATGGCATTGGATCAAACCCAAGAAAAAGCATTTAGTGCTATAAAGAAATTGCTTAAGTCAGAAAGTTTATTAGTACACTATAACAGCAGCTTCGAATTGATACTAACAACCGATGCATCGGATTTTGGGGTCGGAGCAGAATTAAGTCATACAGTGACTGAGGGCGAGTGACCAATAGTTTTAGCTTCAAGAGTGTTAACCAACGCAGAGCAAAACTACAGTCAGTTAGATAGAGGCATTGGCTATTATCTTTGCAGTGAAAAAATTCCATCAATACTTATATGGGCAGAGATTCAAGATCTTTACTGATCGCAAGCTGCTATTAGCTATAAAAATAAAAACGCACTGCATCGCTTGAGCCTAGAAGGTTACGTTTGTTAAATTTGATAGCAGATTATGATTTTGAGCTAAATTTTAAAAAGGGAAATGCAGACGCACAGTCGAGAGTCCCAATTAAATCAGCTCCACAAAAAATGGATTCAACCATTAACTACATAGATAACTGGAATAAAGGGGCAATAGACAGCAAAAAGATAATGAGTTGGACAAAAACTGAGCATGGTTATAACTTGTTAATAGAATGGATCAGCAAGGGCTGGCCTAGAAGTTGGCCTGAGATACTGTATAAAGCTATATGGGATGTAAGAGAAAAACCATCTATAAATAAGGGATGTGCATTAATGAATGATAGAGTATTAATACCTACTAGTGGTCATCACCAAGTTCTGCAGCTTATTCATCAAGGCCATCCTGGAATTGTAAGGACTAAAGCACTTGCATGAAGCTATGTTTGGTGGCTCAGAATTAACTGTGAGATAGAATAATTTGTGAAAACCTGCAAGAATTGCCAAGTGAACACAAACATTCCAAAGAAAAGTTATATGACCTGGTCTTAGTTGAAAAAGCTTGGAGCCGTATTCACATCGACCATGCCGGACCATTCCACAGCTTTATTCTTTTTATTATTGATTGACTCATACTCAAAGTGGACTGAATATACAATTGTAAGAAATATGAGCACTGAAAAAACAATCAGAAAACTTAAGGAAATTTTTTCTTTCCATGGTTTTCCCGAAACTATAGTATCAGACAATGGAACCAGTTTCACAATCCTAAATTTAAAGATTTTCTGAAGGAATGGGGAATTAGACATATAGCCATGCCTTCATATCATCCTGAGTCCAATGGGATTGCAGAAAAGGCAGTACAAATTCTAAAGCAAATGCTATGGAAGGAAGGTACTGCAAATATTATATTCTGCCTTATTGTATCAGCACAGTACACAGATGAGTAGTATGGGAAAATCTCCAGCTGAAATAATATTTGGACAAAAGATCCACACAAAGTTATTGCTGATTCTCCCAGATCAAAATTTTCTCAAGTAATTAAAACAACAGCACAGAATGGCAGTATGTAGTGGGAGAATGAGAGATGTGCTTGCAAAATACTGGGTGAAAGACATAATTAAAGAAAAGCACGTGAAAACATATAAATCATGTCAGACGTCGGGAAGAAGAAATTGAGCAAACCAGAAGTAATATAGTGCCAGACATTCCAAATTACATAGAGGAGGCGGACTTTCTGGAAGTCAACAAAGAGCACAAAGCAGACAATGACATTACTGTTGAAAAGAAAGCAATCCTGCGTAGGTCACAAAGAAACAGGAAGGAATCGAGTTATCTGGAAGACTATGTGAGACTTCCAAAATTGTAATTTTCGAAGTGGAGGAGGTGCTTTATATGTATATATTTAGAACTTAAAGAAATAGCCTAATTAGAAATACAATAAATGATGAGCATTACTGGATTTATATGTACATATTTAGAACTCAAGAAATAGCATAATTAGAGATAAAATAAATGATAAGCGTTACTGGATTGAAAAGTGATTAATTGAAAGATAAAGAACAATTATAATTATTTATATTCTAAAACTTTCCACATTCCGAGGAAAAACTCAAAGATAAGGAAAATCGAAGTCTTTTTACATATGCTAGCATTGTGAGAGCTGTTTGTGTTAGAGAAGATAATTGTAAACAAGTGTAATGAGGACTACAGAGTAATACAGTGAACTCCATCACTGAAGGTACCAAAGTGGACCTAGGGACAGTACATGCCACATCGGTCTTATTATAATTTATGTACGCCTCATTAGCATTTGCAAGTAATATGTATAAATTGTAAATATATTAAGCTTGTTAGTAAATCTTTACTATTAGTAACTTGCGACAAATAAAATCAGTATTTAATTATAAAACCTTGTTCCTGAATTGCTTTTATTTCTGTTAGTCTGACTACCTTCAACCCCAATTGTAGTATTCGTAATAGCTGTACACATTACTCTCAATGATATCTTTTTTTGTTTGATGACTTTTTTTTTCTCTATAGAAACATAATAATAATCCTGTTATAAGCAGACTATGGCCTTTCTAGTTGTTTTGATGTTTTTAAATCCATATTGACTTCAGAATCTATACATTCACACTCTAATTGTCATTACCTATTTCAGATTTTAACTTAAACTCTTCAAATTTTAAGCTTTCTGATGGAATACAAGAATGTTTTAAGTTTTTTCCTGCCATTATTAAATTGTTTACTTTCATTTTATTGGTTAAGATATTTTACGGAATTTCGTAAAATATTTTATTACATGAAATATTATACATTAAAATTAAGAATAGGTAAAAGAATAAAATATATATGCTTTCAACATAATTGAAGAAATTAATAAACATGATTATGAACATCCCTGTGAGATGAAAAAATGAAAGCTACAATATTGTAAAATTTATAAAAATTTATTAATTTTAACGTTTCTATTTTTTTGTTTATTTACATTTTTTTTTGGACAGCGTATAACTGAAGTAATGTATTGTACCAGTCCGTCCATTTCACCCTTTATGGTCCTATAAATCTTTCGACCCACATACGCACCGAGCATGAAAGTGACATATGTAATGAGATGAAATAACGATAATAATTCCCTTGCGATATCAATGATTAAATATGAAAAGCAAATATCCAAAAAAAAAAATACTAGAGGAAGGAGATATAACTCCAAAAAAAATGAGGTCAATCGGAACCTTCCCTGTTATATCATCCCACACCAGTCCAATTAACTAACGGTGGTCACTCTTTTAATTTACACACCTTTAAAAGTACTAAAATATTTTTATTTAGTCTTTAGCGCCACCCCCGACAAAGAAATGTATTGTTGACCCTCCCCTTTCCTTCCCGAGAGAGTGTGCAAATAAAATGACCACAGTTATATATCATAAGAAAAAATATATATATGTTCGGGACATAAAATGAGACAATATAACCCCCCGGTAAGTTATCCCTATCTAGCTCATAATTTATTTTCCCTATCTCAGGTTAATGATTGGTTCAACCCGTTTGCATGAAATAAATCCAGTTACGTGCTAATGATTGAATAAGTAATTTGAACTAAGCAAATAAGAGTGGCAAACCATTTTTTTTAATAAAAAAAATTTACTCTTTATTATAACTTTTAAATGTTTTATTAGGTTAAAGATTTTATATAATTAAAAAATATATATATAGTACTTAGGTTAAACATCTATTTACAAAAAAGATTTACATGAAGAAAATGTCATTTAAAAAAAAAAAGAATTGCATAATGGGTGTGGCCTATATCCCTTTCCCCACTTAAAAATTAAGAGTATAAAAAACAAATGTATGCAATAAATTTCCCAACAAAGAAACATAATTCATATCGGTATTAAAACCATTTAAAAATAATAAAAAAAAAGAACACACTAGTTTGCATGCATGTCTAGTGATTACTTCTAGGATCAATAAATTATTAATATTTTCGCATCTTTAGATTTTGGTGCTTAAATATTTATACATGAGACATATTTACGTTTAGTTATTTTAAACGTATAAAATGATGCCCAATAATTAATAATATGGCTAAAGGACACTCTACGTAAGGTATCACCATAGTAAAAGATTATGAGGTAGAGATTCTCCACGTAGGGAATCTAAATGAGACATGCAAGCAACTATTATATAATATAAGTGATATAAAGATTACATTAAAAAAATAGTTACGAGTATATAAGAAAACATATTACTGAGTTATAGAATAAAAAAAAAATGAATGAATGAATATCAAGATTTAAACTCATCTGTATTTACAACTGTTATAAAGTTTGGCTTCGAGCGGACCACACAAACTACTCTATAGGGCGGACAGGGCTTCCTTCTCCATTACACGTATCAAAGAGTCCTTGTTATCAGGTCTTAGGTGGCTTCTTTTAAAACATCGTAGGGCTTCAGGGATGAACTGGCGGTATACTGCTGCTGGTGACCTACTCCATGGTTTTTTTGTTTACTGGAACAACTATAATGGCCATCTCTAATAGGCACTTGTTCGAAGATTTATAGTTATACTTCTTGTCAGTAGATTGGTTTTAACACGACTGATTTTATTACCACTTTCACGCCTTTCTTCTTTTTAATTCGGCTTTAACTTTCTTTACGATAATGTAATATTGGATCTGGGTGAGTTTCAAAATCCATTTTTATTACTAGGCATTTCTTCACGATGATATATCGGATCTTACTGCTTCCTTAGACTGCTCATAAGCAACTTTGATTTTCTCCCAAAATCTACGGTCTGCCTGCTTGGACTGATCGGGAGTGATTTTTAGTTGTTGTTTTTTTTTTTTTCAAAAGTCTACGGTCTGCCTGCTTGGACTGTTCAGGAGCGACTGACTTTCCCCACCTAATAGATAGCACCTATGGTCCCCTTTCAGCCAATTAAACTACCCCCCTACAAGCTATTGCATCAGCCTATAATCATTTAAAATATACCTTACATTCCTTAATTTTATTTGTTACAAAGTATACTTTTTTAATCATAGAAATTATACAGTTTCCATCTTAATTAATTAGAGCACCCATTATGCTTCTTTACATTAGATAAGACCAACTTTTAATTTTTTATCTTTAAAACAGATCAAAAGAACAAATTTTCTTTTACCACAAAACATTCCTTTTTATCTTTTTATATACAACAACAACAAAAAAATACATTCCAATTTATGAAAAGTTTTTCCTTATAATTACTAAAAACAAAATCCATTATAATGAAAATATAAAATTTGACATTATATATTTTTCTTTCTTCAAAAAAAAACCCCCATTTATTTAAAAATATCAAAAAAAACAAAACAAACATTTCTGGATACATATATCGGAACATTACAAATAAAATAAAAATGTTCCCAACGTAAACTAAAATCATCACAAACTTAAAACTATTCTTTATGTAGCTTTTCTTTTTTTATAAGATAATTTCGTTAATAATACAACACATGCATTTGTACTGTTGGGTGAAATGGGAATACAGTATAGACCAAACCCAGTTATTTACTTCACATATATAAACATTTATACGTGTTTTAATTACGATCTATTCAATCGATTTTATATTAAATTCTAATCCTGTTTTAAAGATTAGCTGTGCTGACTTGTCAGCAACAGCCATTTTGTGCATGGCCATTATACACGGTCTGGCACAGTATACTGATACAACACATACTGTGGCTTTATTGTGTAACAAAATAAACAATATTTTAAAACTATCACACACAATTCTAATGCTAGAATTTTAAAATGCTATGGGTAAATTCAAATATCAAAATAGAAATGAGAAAAGAATAGACTTGTAGAATTTTCTGGGGGGAAAATGTGTTTATTATGATTTAAAAAAAAAAAAACTAAAATGAAAATTTAAGCATTCAAATTAAGTTACAGAAAAGTTTGATTACAAGTAAATATGTAATTCAGGACTGCCGTACACTTAATAGATTCAATGTTGAAATGATAATTAATTAATGAGATATAACATACATATTAATACAAAGCTAAAAAAACAGAAATTATTAAAAAAGATAAAAATAATTTATACAAAAATATTCTGATGAATTTATTAAGCTAAAACTTGGCAATTGTTTAAAAATATTAACAGACTCGAATGAGATTTAAACTAAATGGATAAGAAGATAATTATTATTCTGCTAACAATTGCTGCACAAATAACTAGTGTAAAAATAAAACAATTCATTAATAAATTTTCAACAGAGATAAGCAAATTATGAAGAAAAATACTACTTAAGTTCTTGCTCTTTGAATGCCCAGTGAGGGTAACTTAAGTTAGAATTTTAACCAATCACTGACTTTAAATCACAACTGCACGTAAATGGTAGGAGTACAGTCACATGGCATACATAACCTTTTTTGTTATTGTATCATCTTTCTTACAGTGTTTTCGTTTTTTCTCTATCTTAAAAATGGCGTTTTTTATGAACATTTTAGTAAAGAGTTTTATTATTTTGTTTTATTTGATTTTTTAAAAATTTCACAGAAAAGATTTAACGGTAATGTTTTTTTGCCAAAAATAAAACATTATTCCTATACGTGTGCATTGAAATCAGAGGGCTTAAAATCTAAGTAATCAAAATTATATAAAACTGTAGAGATAATCATTTCCACCAACTATAAATTTATAATATTTTTCTTTTATTTTTTTTATATAAATAATTTATAATGCTGAGAATAAAAGTTTATTTTGTGTTCCAATATGTATATATATAATTTCTTGGATTTAAATCTCAGCCAATTGTAAATATAATATTTCAAAGATATTATCACCTGTAACTGTACAATATTTTTTTTATATAAATAATTTATAATGCTGTAGAATAAAGATTTGTTTTGTGTTGAAAAATATCTGTTTGTGTTCAAATACATATATAACTCCAAATGTCTAAAACTTAGCCAATTGTAATTTTATATGAAAGTAATGTTTTTTATCAGTTGTAATATAAATATTATATATATATATAAAAGATTATAATGAAAAGATCAAATTTATTTCATTGTCATATCCTACTGCAAGCAATATCTCATGTTTGTTTTGTATGGATCTGTATATCTTTGTCATGTACATCAATTATATTTTATTTTTTGCAATCTATGGATATTTTTTTCTACATTTATTAATATTTTATATTGCACTAAATTGAAAAAATAAAATTTTCTTGTTTAGTTATCATCATGTGTAGAAATGTCATGTACATAAGTACATCCTGAAAAACTTTTGTCTTTCATCTTGTAACTTTTTCTCTTTGCTCTTTTATATTGTACATTAATTTCTTTATGTAATTATTTTATAATTACTTTCGTTTTTATAATAAATTACAATTAATTAAAATTCTGTTTGCATAATATATGATATACAATGTCTAATATCTGATAGACAATACTTATTGTAAATATTATTTCTTTTTTTCTCTTAGAAAGAAGCACATGTGCAGCAGATGGCTGCATAGAAAGACAAGACCTGGGTCAGCTAGTAAAAGTGAAACTCTTCAGCATGACTTATTTCTAATGCTTTGCGATTAAGGTAAGTCATGTTATATACATTTTTAAAAAAAATTCATAAGGAATCTGATTAAGTTACCTAGAAAAACGTCAAATTAAAATTTAACTCTCAAAATTTAGAATTAGTGACCCTATAATAAAACAAGCATTTATAAAAGTGTTAAAAATTTTTTCTAATATTTTTTAAGGGTAATAACTAGATTTGCTCAGTATTATGACATTCCATAGTATTTGCTTCTTGTAACCACATACAGCACCTCACATTTAATGCATTAATTCTGAAGATATTGTATAAATTGTATTTTAATCTAATTGCTTAAAATTCAAAATGGTATCCATTCAATCTGAAGGGGATACAAATTCTAAAAATAATCCATTTAGAAAAATTGAATATTTGTATTTCTATAACATGACACAAAGAAAAGGTAATAATAATATAGGTAAATATATCTGTGAAATGACAAAGAAAGTTATAGAAAAGAATAGAAATCTAAAAAATATAACATATCTTGGTATGCAAGAGAAATCTTGTTAGCAATAAAAAAAAATGGCAATAGAAATGATGACATCAAGAAATCAGTTGGAAGAGTTATAGAAAGATTATATAATAATAAAAATTAATCAACAAAGTAACTTCTATAATCACAACTTTTGAAATGCTAAGTTTTTTTTAAATGAAAAGATGAAAAACACAATTAAAGAATTGAAAAAATTCCAGAAAGTAATAAAATTATTATTGATATCTAAAAAAAAAAAAAAAAAAAAAAAATAGATGAAGAAATTGTTGTCAAATCTGTATATCAAATGTCTAAGTGATAAAGATATACTGGATTATTAGAAAAATACAGTGGCAATATTAATATTTAAAAAAGGTAAAAAAGAAAGATTAAAAATTACAGTTCTATATAAGATCTTTACTAAAACCACTACTACTCATTTACGAACAACTTTGGTATAAAATCAACCAAAAGAACAAACTGGATTTAAAATATCACATCAACTGTTAAGAGAAGTTAGAAAAAAGACTAGTTGCCATTATGCTTCGTATTTGTAGATTATGAAATACATTTGATATTATAAGCAGTTCCAAGCTTTGGAACATCAAAATATAAATCCAGGATACTATCAAATTTTGAAGAATATTTATTAAAATGAAATATCAACGATAAGATTACATAGTGACACTAAAATTAACATTGATAAGGATATTAATCAAAATTTTTTACTATAGTTTTGGGGGAGGTACTTTGTGGATTAAAATGGAAAGTTAATGAAATAAAAATAAATGAACATTATTTAAGTGATCAAAATTTTTCATTGTTATGATTGTTACAGACTTCTTGAAATATTACCAGAGATATTAAATGTAAGCAAAAAAGACTAAAGATGAATACTAAAAAGACTAAAGTATTCAATGTTTTTTCACAAAAAGAGAAATTAATAGTAATTGTTGTATATATATAATATATCTATGTGGAAATAAATTATTTTAAAGTATTTTATTTGTTTAAATATTGTTACATACTTTCCCGCTAAAGGAGTAACAAAAAAAAAAAAAAAAAGCAGAATAGTCAGAAAAAGAGCACATTTTTATTAAGCAATGGGGATTTGGATTGTCGCTGTCGACAATTCAACATTTATGGAAGCTTGGTTTGGACAGGATTTCCTGGTGAATTTCACCACTGCAGAGTTCCAAAGCAATCCTAGAGACAATTAAAGGCTGCACAGATTTTATTATTAGATTAATTAAGCCATAAGGCATATGTAAACATTTATAATAGATAAATGTACGTAAGAATTTATTCAAATAAATTCTATTATATAAACTTACTTATGTGTGTGTGGCGATTTGTTAAAATATTTGTTGTTAATTACTATTAATACACAGCAAACAATTTGGCACAGTCCGTCAGTCTGAGGAGGAGACTGCACAAACTGAAATCAAATTATTTATAAAACCACATATGAGAAATCAAAAAAGATGCAAGTGATAATAAATGAATTTGATGTGAATAATCAATCAGAATAACCCACATATAGGAAAAGAATTTATTAACTATTCTTAATGAACAACCCCATAAACGATGAAATAAAAATAGCCACAATACTGTGTTATGCTGGTCAAAAGATAATTGAGTTAGTGAACCAACTTTATGACCTATCAGAATGAGAAAAACTTTTACACACTACAACAACACTGAACAATTATTTCAGTCCTTAACCGTCAAAGTATATGGCTCATTTCCATTTCTGCAATAGATGACAAGTTCAAGATGAGAAACTGAGATAGTACAACCAAGCCTTAAGGGAGCTTGCCAAAAATTGCCTCTATGGAGACTTTCTAGAAGAATTATTAAAACAATTGTTATGGAAAATATATGATGAATGTCTGAAACAAAAATTATTAAACTATGAATCGTTTAATATATGAAATGGCCATAAAAATGAGACTAGTTTATGAGCTAGTGAAAAAACAAGCAAGGGAGTTTCAACATGCTAGTACATCGGAAGTTAATAAAACAATTATAAATAAAATGGAAAATTGTAACAAAATTATTTGCTTTGTTTTTGGAAAATCAGGCCATATAGTTAAATAATGTAAATGGAAAACAAAGAATTGTAGTTGTGGACAGAAAGGACACTGCCAAAAAATGTGCCAACAAAACAAATTAGTAATTAAGAACAAAGAGAAAATCATGCTACCTGTTACAATTTTCAATAAACAAATAGTCATCAAAATTGATAGGGGTACTAGGATCATTATTCTTAACTTTTGGGACTGGGAAAAAATAACCTGAAACTGAGTTTGAGCAAGACCATTTTGAAAGAGAAAGATGGGAGTGGAAATTAAAAATAAAACAAATTTTTTACAAATCTACATTGTACCGGTCAGTTTGCATAATTCATACAACCAGACTTGGAATTGTAACCTGAGTACCTCAAGTCAGATTATGTACAAGATACATAAGTCAGGGACACTCTCTAACTCTGCCCTACAGGTTCAAACCCAGGTCTCTTTACTTATGATTAGCAATACTGATGATACAAGACATGTTCAATTCTTTCTAATTAGGTAACTGGCCAGATCTGTATAATAGTTATCAATAAGACATTGTTTATGTCTTCGGAGTACGTAACCTAATGTGCATAGATACATGTATGTGGGAAAGCATAATGAATAGTATAGGCAATGACTCTAGAGTAAGATTTTAAATATATTTAATAATATGCATATTATGTGTTAATAGATATATCTTGCATTTAAATATAAATATTAGCCTCGCATTACAACATTTACAGATTTCATAGTTTTATATATATATTAAAAACAAGTATATTATATTCTTTAAATACATTTATTTACAGGTCGGTCTTATACATATGTTTAAACAGATATAATTTTATTCAATACATTTATTAATAGTGCGGTCTTATACGTATATTTAAACAAGATATACCTTTATTCAATACATTTATGAATTGTGCAGGGTTATACGTATATTTAAAGAGATATGATTTTATTCAATACATTTATGAATAGTGCGATTTCATTGGTATGCCACTAATTCTTTATTATTGCATTAATGGAGTAAAAGAGGGATTACAGTAATTGAATAGTACGCAAATTATTATCAGCCTAATGTTACACGCAAATATATATAAGTTTTTATAAACAATCACTTAACTGGGAATAGATTACCAACATTTTATTTACGCAATAGTGTACTGCGTTATGACATTATATATCAATAAAGATTTTATATTTCAGATGGAATATAAGGGAAGGGTATACTGAGTATTTTAATTATCCAGAATCGGATACTAGCACATTAATTTATAGACTTAAATATAACATTCAGCAATAGCAATTAAATACGTGTATTTCAGCCCAAGTGATCACAATGTCAAACTACGGAATTATCTAGGCAGGGTTTAATAAAGAAATAATAAGGTAGAGTAATGGCGGTGCTAATGTACGGGCTGTTTTTATATTAACGAAATTCATGGACGAGATACGATGGTGTGCTTATGAGAGTAGCGAATGGAAGTGCGATTTTTGTCTCACATTATATGAGACCGACTTGCCACACTCCAAATTTACGGAGATCGGTCATTGGAACGAAAAAATATTCAGCCTGAATGGGATCGCACTGATGGTGCAAAAAATCCCATTATTAATCAGGCCCAAGACTTGCCACACTCCAAATTTACGGAGATCGGTCATTGGAATGAACAAATATTCAGCCTGAATGGGATCGCACTGATGGTGCAAAAAATCCCATTATTAATCAGGCCCAAGGTCTATTCCCCTATCACGGACTGGAAGTGACGAATGAATGGCTTGGGTCTTTCCTGATACCTGTTTTAGACGAATAGCATACAATTAGGAGATAGACCAACATTAGCAACGCTTGGACAATATATATATATATATCAGTTATTTCTGATGCTTAAAGTTAACCCAAGGTATTAGTTATTCCTTTTCTTGATGGTATGATCAAATTATTTAAGCTGACTTATTTAAAGATAACAAACATTATGATACGTATTTTGAAATATAAAATTGATTTCTCACCTTAGTAATTTTTTTCTTTTAATAAATTTAAAATATAGATCTCAATTTCTCCCCACCCTATGCCATCTAACTATAACTTTAACATTATTTTGGAATCAGACACAAAATGATAAACAAAATTTTTAAAAGCATTAATTCGCTTATTTACTTGGCTGAGGATATTTGAAGGATCATTATACAATATAATAGGGGAAAAAAAAGTATTAATTTAAACGATTTTTAAATATAAAAATGACATATGAAATATATAGATAATCTTTATTTTTTAATTTCCCAAATCTGCGATCTTAAATCATTTACTTTTTTTTTTTATTAATTTGGGAAATGTTTTCCCCCTTCCCCAAACTGCAATAATAAGACACTAAGAAAAATAACATTTTAAAACTTTCCAACTCGGCAAATGTAGAATTTTATAATAAACAATAATTAAATGACGCTCCCTTTTTTAAATAATAGGAGACTTTGCTAAATTTAAACACATTTGCAGAGTTGGGGAATAAATTAATGGATATTATTTGAACGAAATAAAAAGAAATATATATATTATAATTATATAGAAAATCAATGCCGCACTATTTTAAAATAAGAATGTTGCGAGGCTAATAGAGAATTATATGATTAGTTTAGAAAGAATCCTGGAAAGTGGATTAAAGATTACTACATAGGTAAGTTACTTTATAAAAATGTGCATTTAGTTTACATTAAATTCTGGTTACAATAAATATACAAAAGATATAGAAGATAAATGTGAGGTGGCATTATTACCTTCACAATACTTTCTTGAGTCCATGCTGGTATAACAGTTCATTATTTTTGATGTGGTTTGAAATTAACGGCAGGTAGCATGCTTTTCCAGATCAAGTTCAAGGCACAGTTAAATAGTTCAAGGTTTCATTTAAGTTCGAGAAGCATTTCCATAGAAAGTGGCTCAGGAATGGCCAAAGGAAAGGCGCGATGGTTTACTCCTCAGTCATGTCTATGGTAACGAATGGCATGAAATCATTTAA
Source organism: Epiperipatus broadwayi (assembly GCA_028023455.1). Taxonomy (NCBI): domain Eukaryota; kingdom Metazoa; phylum Onychophora; class Udeonychophora; order Euonychophora; family Peripatidae; genus Epiperipatus; species Epiperipatus broadwayi. Next base: position 1,614,143 of record JAQFVV010006330.1, read on the forward strand.
ACAAGCTCTCTCTAAAAAAAAACTAGTGATTCAGACTAAGCTAAAAACAAAGCACTCAGATTCAGATTTTGATTATCTGATTAATGAATCCAATTTTCGCACTATTTATATGATTCCTTGGAATGTTGCAATGCACTTTGAAGTTGTGGCCTGAAGCGATGTATAAATATTGATACAATAGCTAATTTTCTATAGCAATCCCATCTTTGTTTCATAAGGAATTTAAGATAATGCAATCGGTCTGAAAAATTCTTGAACGATTGTCTTACATTCTATTTTAATATTTGTAAAGATCTCTTAAATAGATTAATTAAATATTAATGGAAAAGTGACTTTTATTTATAGCACTTTTGATTAATTTGACTTACACTAATTAATTTCCCCCCCTTTTCTTTGTTTAAATTTTACAGTAATGTTTCTAGAAATTTCCAACCCGATTCCGTTATCTTGTGCTGCCATGATGAATAAAATATATAAATTTTAAATACATATTTCCCAATTAATTTATATAGCATTATTAGTACAAAAAAATATGTATATATTTTAATTAAATATATCTCTCATTGCGTGTCCACGACTATTGATTCACTTTCTTTCCCAAATCATTAATTTATTTCTACCAAAATGGGATTAATATTTAAGTAAAAAGAAAAAAAAATTCTGGGTAAATAGCGAGTACGTGTACAAGCACAAAGATATAGACTTTGAACTCTGTTAGATGGTACAATGATTATTGATACTCGTGAAGCATAATCTGAGCTTCAGATTATCTGCTTCAATATGGTAAAAGGCAGCATAAAACCTATAATTGGATGAGAGTGATTTAACTATTTGGGAATCAAAATCTGTTTAGTAAAGAAAATTACAGAGGAACAGAAATTACAAGGGCAATTTCCAACTCTGTTTCAAGTTAAACAAGAGCCATTTAAAATCTCCCCAGTAGAAATTGTATTGAATGACGATGTAATTAACATGCATACATAAAACATAAAAAGTGCCATCAACTTACAAAGTTAAAAATGAGTTAATGAATGACAATTCCTATTATAGTTATGACGAAAGCAGATGGTCAAGAATGTATTTGCGATGACTATTATCACACAGTAAATAAAAATTCTGCAAAAAAGTCAGTATATTTGTTAAAATGGAGCAGGCTGGTTATTACACAAAGAATGACTTGTGAGCTGCTTTCCATCAGATACCAGTCTCATCATGAACTGCTGAGATTCTTATGCTAACATGCACAAAGGATTATTTAATTGCAACAGATTGCTGTTTGGAGTCACTATAGCTCCAAATATATTTTCAAGCAAAGATGGACATCCTGTTCCAACAGATGGATGGAGTGATTCCATATCTGAGTGATATTTTGGTTGTTATAAATTTCAAAGAGAGCCTATCAGAAAAGTTATCACAAGTCTGTAAAAAGATTGAAAGTTTTGATGCACGTATAAATGTAGACAAATGTATATGGATAGTTAGAGAGCGGAAATTTTTAGGGCATAGAATTATATGCCAAGACAAATCTGGAAAAAGTTAAAGCTGTGCAGATTGTCACCAAACCAAAGAGCTGCAAAGAATTATAGGTCTTCCTTGGCGTTATAAACTTTTTAGAGTTTTTTTTTTTTAAAGGAAAGGTACATTTTGGTCAGCCCATGTATAATTTACTAAAGAATGGGCAGAAATGGATTTGAGAAGCAAAGCACAAAAATATGTTTAAGCAAAAATAAAAAAAAAGGTTTGTTCTCATCATAATTTATTAATTCCTTATGACAATAATAGGGACAGGGACATAATTCTAAATTATAATGTATTAGAATATGAAATAGGGGTAGTTTTATACAATATAGTGACCAATGGAGAAAGATTTATTGTTTAAGGCTTATGGACCTTGTCTAGCACTGATAAAATGTATAGCCAATTAAACAAAGTAGTAGTTATAGTTTTCACTATAAAAAAATTCCACCAGTATTTATAGGGTTGATTTTTAAAATTAATTACAGATCACAAGCAATTACTTGGAATTTTTGCAAAAAAAAAACAACCCAGCCTCTGATTATCTAAGCCCCAGGATGTTTCATTAGATAAACTTATTAGCGTGATATGATTCTGAATTCAATATCAGAAAGGGAGCATAATACAACAAGTAGTGCCCTCTTGTGAATTCCAAATAAAAATGAGCCTGTAGAAACAGATATCAGAATAAATTATATAGACAAAATTAATTTGAAAATAATAAATAGCTGGACTATTGCTAAATGGACAACAAACGACCAAGGATTCCAACAAATTATGAATTGGATAAAAATATCATGTAGAAATTTTGCATAAAGCCTTTGGGCACAGAAAGAAAAGCTTTCTGTTGGCAAAGGCTGTATTGTCAAAGAAGATTGCAGGCTGAAAAAAAAAAATTAAAACTATTATACTCAGGGATAGTTCAAACAAAAATAACAGCCCAAGGATATGTATGATGAACAGGTATAAATAAACAAATTGAAGAATATATTAAAAAAATGTAATTCCTACCAAACAACACTCCCAAATTCTCCTAAAAAATTTATTGCATGGCCAAATGCTACCAAGTCTTGGAACAGAGCACATATGGATCATGCGGGAACATTTATGAGTCATTTGTCCCTGATACTCGCCAATGCATATTCTAAGTGAGCGGAGTACAAAATTGTAAAGAGGATGAATTTTGAGGAAATTATGCCTAAACTATTGGAAATATTTGCAAACCACTGTTATCCAGCCACTACAGTGACAGAAAAAGATATAGGATTTGTGTATTCAAAAAAACAGTGCTGTATACATCATATTTTAATAATTGCATACCCCTCAAATGGGATAGTGGAGAAGGCTGTGCAGCAATTAAAACTGGCATTGCGAAAGACCAGAAGTGTAAAAGTGAAAGTGATAGAAAATAAAATAGCATTTTCCCAGCATTATGCAACATCTTCAATAACTGGTAAATCTCCAGCTGAATTGATGTTTGCTGAAAATTAAAAAATAGACCATCTATGTTAATGCTGGAGAAACAATATAACATAGTGGAAGTGGATATTTCAAATTATGTAAAAGACAAAATTGGCTTAAAAATATTGTATGCAAATATAAGTAGTTAAACACAGATCTATATAGATGGTAGAAGTGCATCTAAGAAATGCTACTGTTCTGTGATGGCACACTAAACATGTTCGCAGACAAAATGCATTAATTAAAGCCGCAAATGAATCTGACATCATCAAATAACCCAATTGAAAATAATGATCAGATAAATGATGAACAAATGAATGATCCAATAGCAGAAGACAATAGTGAAATATCACTATGTTAAGGAGATTTGAAAAAAATAAAAGAACCCTTTCCTACCTGAAAGGTTATATTACTTCAGAAAGCAGTCATTTATGAGTGGGAGATAATTGTTGTATATATATATATAAAATATATTTTATGGAAATAAGTTATTTTGAAGTTTTCTATTTGTTTATATATTATTACATAAATTCCTGCTAAAGGAAAAGAGAACAAGTGTAACAAAAAAAGCAGAATACTAAGAAAAAGAGTGCATTTTTATTAAGTGTTGGTGATTTAGATTATTGCTGCTGAAGATTCAACATATATAGAAGAATACAATTTGGACAAAAATTATTAATTAAAATAATTATTTTTTTAAATTAATCATCTAAATAATAATTAATAATAATGAATTAGAAAAAAAAACAACTATCAATAATCTTGCTTGGATTATTAATACAGATGTAAACATAATGAGTGAAATTAATTATAGAAATAAATTTGAATGGAGTGTTTTTGATAGATGTATCATTAAAAGGAAATTGTCGGAGAACAGAAAGCAAAAAATTATTGGTCCAATAACATTACATTTCATTATTTTTGCAAGCAACAACGATGTCAAGCGGCCACATTGGGCATAAGTCAACATTACCGAAATATGCTTTTGTATTTGGAAAAAAAAAAATTAATAGCTGGGCTAGACATATTACTAAAAGAGATAATAACTGATAGTCAAGTGAAGTCCATTTAAAAAGATATCACATTTTTAAAATGGATGAATGAGATAAGGAATTAGATTACATATGGAGGGACATTCACTTTGCAGTGGATTAATAATGTTTAAAAACAATGATGATAATCTTTAGATAAATTCAGAAACTAAACTTGTCCATTATTACCATTTAGAAATATAAGATTCTTAATAAAAAAATTACTTATTAAGAAAGTAAACAATGAAACTATTTCAATTTTTTGGAAGTTTAAGTCTATAAAACTTATTTTCCTGTCAGCCAATATCTTTTTTTTTTTCAATTGATAATAGAAAAATATTTAACCTGCTGCTGCTATTGGAAGATTAAAATATTTTTATCTAATTTAAAATGGTAATCAAATATAAAATAAAAAATGTCACTCACTTATAGATAAATGATATTTTTCTTTTAATAATTAAGTCAAATTTGCCAATAGTTATTTCTATCAACTTATGCATCTGATTACCTGTTTATTGAAGTAACTCATAAGAAAAATTACTAATATATTATTAAAAACTAATTTTTTTTGATTGGAACATAATCAAAAGTGTTAAGCATTTATACAGTTTTTAAAAGTAATTTTAAAAAGTTGTCAAAATGTTTTGAAAATAAGATTAGCACACACTTATTAAAAATAAAACCATAATCTCAAAATAAAAATTAATACTAAAAAAAATTAAAGTAAAAAGTTTGTGAAGAAACTGCTTCAAAGTTTTTAGAAAAATGTTACATTTAATGGTTCTATTCACTTTTATTTAATATAGTAAATGTTTAGCATTATAAGACTACTATTTACTTGATAATGCCAGCTAAGAATAAAGTAAAAAAAATATTCAGATGTAGTTAAAATAATATTTCTTTTCAAATATTGTAATGCAAGATAATACTTATAAGAATCATTTCGATAATATAATTCTTTTTCTCTATTGGTCTATCATACCACAAGTGTTGAGTGATACTATTGCCTTCTGATTTGTAGGAATAAAATAGTTATGTGTAGATCTAAATGTGTAATGATTAGTATAGTATATCTGCATGCCATATCTGAAATTCTAGTTTGGATTGAGTGAATAATGAAAATTTTTCAGTTTCCAAGCAATCAATTGATCTAGTCATTTGATACAACTTAGTAAATGATGAATGTCTTGTTATTATTAGATAGAAAGTAATGGTCCTAGATAAATTTTAGTTGATCAGACAAATATCAATGTAACATTAAACCCATGACTACTATTATATTTTACTGTTATAAGATATGATTACTTTTGTTAAATACAAAACAAATATTCAAATATCAAGCAAGATTATATATAAAAAATTACTTTTCCACAAAATTTAAATATGTTGAAAGTATTAAATGTATAACACATATAAAAAAAATCTTCTAAAATTTATTGCTATAAAATATATTAATGAGTGCTCATCATGGTTTTATATTTATGTTTACTTTATAAGATTATTTTCTAAATTATATTTTTTCAATGTTTGTGAAAAATTTGACCAGTCTGTATGAATTGTCATCCGTAAAATGAATAAATCTTTTCTCAGTTCATTTTTATAAACATATCTTAAAATTGTCGGTATTTATATCTTGATTATTGTTAACATTCATGCTTGCAATATGGGACACAAATTATAGCAAAAAAAAAAAAAGGTTAAAAATGTGAACACATATCCAACAGTTGGGAAATTTGGTTGAAACATGTTAAAAATAGATTATTCTTTGATATGTATCATTTCTAAATTGTTAAACTATATTAAAAAAATGTCTTACAATCATTGTTTATAGATTTTCTTCCTCTATAAAAAGGAAATTTATTATCACATAAATATCATAAAAAGGACTCACACTATGTGTAATTAGAATATATTTTAATATTGAAAAACAAGTAAAATTTCACAAAAATATGCTTCAAATAAAAAACAGATATAGAAAGAAAACTAAAAAAATAAAATACTTTTTAAAATTTTGTAATAATATATTTGAATCTTTCTGTATAAAAATACTTACCTTTATGTAATTGTAAAAAAGCTTGTTTTCATTCAAGCCATTTTCTTTAATATACGGACGAACAATATTCTGAATTGAAGTAGGAATTAATTCTATAGCTTGAACACGATCTAGCATTCGAAAAGCTAAATTTTCTACTGATTCCTAAAATAAAATTTATCAGTTTTAAATAAATCGTCGCAATATAACTTCATCATGCTTATATTTAATATATATTAAAATACAATCCATTTATTATTATTTTTTATATTACAAAGAAGGATGTAATTCTTTATTATACAGACACACCTATTGTAAAGATCTGAGTATATAAAAATAAAACAGTTTTTAATTACCCCAACTTATCTAAAAACCTCTTACATAAAAACAATAAAAAAAGACAATACTCAGGTTATGGGCATTTTCTGTTCTTGTTTTATCCTCTTGATAAGAATAGCTAGATGCCAGTGATAAAGCATGACTTTTTTTTTGAACGGAAGCACACTACATCTTTTTTTTAATAATGTTTTTATTTTATTTGCCACAACAATTTTTACATATTTAAAAAATCGTGTATAATTTAAAATGTGATTTAGTTCAAATTAAAAATCGATTTTAACCTTTATTTTGCTTAGATCACATATATACAGGTATATTCCAGATACCATCATATATATATATATATTATCTTGTTATTTGGTCGTTTGCTATTTTTAAAATTATTTAAAAATAATCTTTAAAAATTATATCACGCCACAACTGTGTTTAGTATGGTAAGATGATGAAATCAAAATTTTATTAAAGACAATAAATGTTTGTCGAAATATATTTTAAGTTGTAAACAAGATTTTAGCATTGTATAAACTTTTTATAATCAACTAATAATGCATTGGTCAAACTCATTCCATTCAATAAAAAAAAGTTTGAATAGTTCGTTCTTTTTTTTTACATTTAGCAAAATAGAGATTTTTTTTTTTTATGTTTTGCAAAATAGCTTATATAGTCTAATGTACTTATTGTTCTTACCACACTTGTATGTGCAACTTGTTGGATCGATTTTGTGAGGTTGAATATGTATATATTTTAGTGAATTTTTTAAATTGAATTTTAATTAAAACTAATTAATTTTTTTACGGAAACACTCATTCCATTCAATACATGGATGCTTTGTCTCTGCTAGATGCATATGATAGTTAGCTGGAATGGCTAAACTCTGAGTAATTGAAATAAAAATTCCTAAACTTGTTAAAAAAAAGAAAAAGTTAATCTGGCTTAGGTTTGAATCAAGAAAGTAATCAGTGCAGTTAAATGTGCTAAAATGGCACCACACATACATTAAACAAAAGAGAATAAAATGTATAACCAAGAAAATAAATAAAAATTAAACATTAAATTATGATCAATCATATACAAACATTAAGCACATCTACATGCTTATTCACAAAAACATATACAATGACATAATTTAGTCATCTGACTTTTTTAATGCATAAGAATTGATAACATTTTTAAGGTATTAATAATAAGCAGAACAAAAAAATATTTTTCATGGGATGAGATGATAAATAAAAAAATAAAAAGATATTTCTTGGGTTTAAAAGTGAGTACGATATAAAAGTGATTAAGCTTATTACAATATAAATATGATAAAAATTCACAGATATATTTACATAAATTAGAAACAGGAAATGAGTTTGATAAGGATGATACAATTTACGGATAATAAAAGGAATAGAAAAATAAAAAGGCTATTTATATTAATAATATTAAGCCAGTTTTAAATAGAGATTTGTACCTGAAAAAAATTTTGATATAAAGTAAAAAATAAAAAATTAAAAGATTTAGTTATATAAAAAAAATAAGAAGAGGGAGCTGCTAATAACGAATAGGAAGTGGGGTAGAGATACCATTAATAGATGGCAAGGGCGTATATACATTGTTGGGTCTTTTATTTGCTGAGGACATGCGCAAGGATGGGTGAAGAGATGGGGATTAAATTTAGTGAAGAAAAATCAAAAGTAATGATGATTAATACTGGGGAAAGAGAAGACAAAGAATTTTTATGAGGGGATAAAGTTAAGTGTGGTGAATAGATATAACTATTTGCGGATTGTCTTAAGTAATCAGAGAAATTGCTTGGATGAATGGGAGAAAAAAATCATAAATGAAGCAAAAAAAGAAGAAAGGAATTAATAAAGAAATTAACACTGTTCTCATACAATAAGTATGATGTAGCTTGAATTGTAGAGAAGGGAGTGGCAGTAGCAGGGTTAACATATGGTAACGCATTATGTGTTAGTAAAGGGGTATTAAATTACTTAGAGAAAGTACAAAAAGAAATAGGAAGACAGCAAAGGAGGCAATTCAAGAAGAAATAGGATGGTCAAGTTTTTATATGAGAGATACAAAAAGCAAAATGAAAATGTTTGGTAGATTGCAGTTTAGGATAATAAAAGAATAGCCAAAATAGTATTTAATTGGGTTATGAATAAAAGGCAGGCAACAAGATGGGTGAGAAAGGTAATGCGATATGCAGAAGATTTGGATAAAGAATTTATGTCAGTATACTTATACAAAAGATGGGATGATTGTGTTGGGAGAATTGTTGAGTGTTACAGTGTTAAGAAATGGGATAGAAGAATAGATACATTAATAAAGAATAGAGAATTGGAGAACTAGTATGGAAAGTAAAAAGAGTTTAAATATATATATATATATATATATAGAAATAAACAGAATATTGGATGCAAGTTAATTTATGATAATAGCAAGGAAAGTAGTTTACTGTTTAAGGCTCGAACAGGATCTTCAGCAACAAAGAAATATACACATAAATGGAAAAATGTGGGTCATTTAGTCTGCAAGTTGTGTAAGGATGGCATTTGTTAATTGAATGTAAATGCTTGAAAGCAGAAACAGTATAAATATTGAAGTTGTTAAGAATAAATATAAAAAAAGTGAGTATACAAAAAGTGAGTTATTGGTTTTATGCTGAGTTTGGGAAAAGATAAGGGGGATTGAGATATAAAGGCCATGGAGTTGACAAAGATTATGTTATGGAAATGGGATGAAGCAGGATAGAGAAGAGTATGGGAAAATTTTAGGGTGGGGAATAGAAAGAGAAGTTAAAATGGCTAACAGGTTTCTCTGGGCATGGTTGCTGAGAGATTACTGACTCCATATAAGGATAAGTCACAGTGCACCACATCACAAAATTTAAAAAGGGAGCTACTAAAAGTATAACTATAACTTTTTAAAATTTGAATTTAACAGTTGACGTTTGGAGATATAAATGAAAGGTGGGTAAAAATGTTTAAAATAATAATATTATAGATTAAAATAAATTATAAATTATTGAATGAATAAATTATAAATATTGATTGTTAATAAAATGAATAATAATGTAAAGTATAAAAGATATTAAGTTAGAGTTAAATATTTAAAGAGTAATAAGAGTAAAATAAAAATAAAAATAGAATATATATGATTATAGGAGGTTTTAATTAATAAATATAGAATGTAAAAAGGATAAAATATATAATATTTAAAAGGTAATAAATAAATGATGATCATAAGGTGTATATTTAGAATGTAAATTATATGTTCACGTATATCTATTTTTATATATTTGTATTATGTTGTAGTTCTGAAGAAAATTGCTGGAGCAATCGAAACTGTTAGGGTAACAATCAAAGGATTGTGAAATAGTAATAAAGTACATAAATGATTTAATATTATATTACTAAAAAATAGTATTTACAAAGAAAATGTAGAGATGTAGAGAAATTGCCCCCCTCCCAAAAAAATTAGGTCAGTGTGATTTAATGTAATAGATAAAAGCAGGTTTGAATAAGAAAAGACAGAATCAGCTAAAGCGCATGTACAATAGCTGTAAAAGGCTGATATTTAATGTATTACAATTATAAACATCGCGCTATATATATATAAATAAATGCTTATTTACATAAGATATAAAAGGTAAATTATTATTAAAAAAAAAAAAAAATTAAAATAAAACCAGAAAAAGTTACAATAAAAAACAACAACAGCTTTCACTAATATTAAATTGAAAAAGGATGCCTGAAGATAAAGATGAAGTAAATTGTTCAATAATAAATACACTGTTTTAGAAGTTTTATGACTGAAAATAAAATAAAATAAAACATTGGAAACTAATAAGATTGCATTTGAATCATGAAAAAATATAATGAAAAACGATTTAAAATATTTGTAGTTAATTATAATGTAATTTATGCCTCAAGAAAGTAAGTGATCGGAGATACAAATCCATTAAAGAAAAAATCTAATTCTGTGAAATAGAAGAAATCCAGAATAACACTTTAATCTCACAACTGATACAACTATAATAAAATACATATTTGTTAATCCAAAAAACAAAATTGTATTTAATAAAAATAAAGAAACTAAAACGCAATTAGAATACTGAGAATGATTGTTGAAAAATATATACAGAAAATAGATAATTTTTGTCTTATTGAAAGATATTTTGATAGGGAAATTGAATTATTTTGTTTAAATATATTGAAAAAAAAAAAAGCTATATATTGGAGAAATGGCTAATAGGAAATATGTGCATAAATCTGAAAACTAAATGGTATTCTTATAGAAGAGCTAGATGTAGAAAAAACTATAAAGTAGGGATATTATTGTATATTAAAACATTTATTTATTTTTTAATTAACAATGAAATTATTTTTAGAGATAGAAATATTAATTATATTATACTTGTTGAAAACTTGACAGTGTTTGCAGATGGTGAAAATGAACTTAACAAAATGTTATATATTTTCCAGAATTGTAGGAAATTTGGATGAAAATAAACACAAATAAAACAAATGCAATGAGCATAAGTAGTTAAAAAAAAATCTATTAATAAGCATAGAACAAAAATACACCAAAACTGAAGCTTTGAATAATCCTTTTTACCTATATTTAAACACCTGAACATACAATACTAATTCATTCTATATCAATTCTATTTTAGTACTATTTATGTATGCACAAACCAGATCTCCTATCAAACACTAGTTTTGGATCTAGTTGGCACTTCCCACCATCTGCTATTCGTTGATTAATTGCTTACACAGATGGCTTTAGATTGTAATGATATAGAATGAATGGTTAATATTACTGCACTAAGAAGAAATGATAAAACAATTATTTTTACTCATTTGAAAAGAGGATTAACTAATGATAGAAGTTGTATAATAGAACAAGAATTATAATGGTCAAACTGATTTTTAATGAGAAGAAAAACTTTTTCTGCAATTGAAATTAGATTTAAGCAACAAGATCTGTTACATGTTTTGTTTGGAGTGTAGCATTATGTTGAGAGAAATGTGGATAATTTGAATAAATGAAAAAGTTGGAGGCGTTAAGAATTGAGATCTTGGAAAAAAATAAAAAAGATAAGTTGGAAATATAAAATAAACAATGTAGACAGATGTGTGAAAAAAGGTAAATGAAAAAATATTTACTGAATAAATTATGCAGAGAAATAGGATTGGATATATACTTAAAAGCAGAGGAATTATGAAAGATATGCTAGAAAAGGTTATAGAAGATTTGAGAAATAAAGATAAAAGAAAAAAGCAGAATCACTATTTTAAGAAGCAAAATAGCTATGATTATTTGACAAATAAATCAAGAAATAAAAAAGCTTGAGATGTTGGTTTGCTTTAATGTAGACACTCTTTTAACAGATAACTAATGATAATACAGACAATAACAAAGATTATTATATTGTTGAGAATGATGAGTTGAAGTTTCTGGATTGATTCTTACCAGAGGAAATGAAAAAAAAAACATTACATGATCCCCCTGATCAAATGACCATTTGAATATTTATTTAAATATGTTTCTAAAGATAGCTCTTCCCAATGAGAACTGCAAAACCATATCTTGACTTCATAGAAAAAAATGATAACTTAAAAGCTATTATAAAAATTGAAATCCATTGATATAAGTAATTCATATCAAATATAACCAATGTATCTAATAAATAATAATAAAGAAGATTATGTCCAAAATTTTTTTAAGTCTTAATTCTCAATTTTGTAATTTAACAGCAATATTATATCACATTCTCAGGAATTAGATTCTTTACATAGAGATGATCATCTATGCATATATTACTTGAAGATTTTTCAATTAACATTTGACCAATGATACTAAAATTAATTGCAAACAATAATGGTGTGTAATACTTTCTTGGATTACTAATTAATGTAGGGTTAAGAATTTTTATTTCTATTTTATTTTTAACCTTTTCTATTTCTTAATTTGTAAGAACATGTTTGATGGTTTAAAATTTTATTTTTTTAATTCTCATCATTTGTAAAGTTTACTAGTTAGAGCAAAAAAAAAATTTTTTTTCCCTAATAATTTTTTCCAATTAACATTTAACTTATTCTAGTCAGACTTTTCATTCATGGTATTAAGTTTTCTAGTACATTTTTGCTAGAAAATGTGTTTTATTAAAGTTAGTTTCATGTTTTATTAATTTAATGTTTCAATAAATAGCTGATGCATTGGAATTTTTCCCAATGGCAAAAATATTATTAATCTTTCAGTGGTCTTATATATATACACACACACCTGGGTCTCGTTTTATGCGACAGATAGGTTCTGCAGAAAACCCACATTAAAAAAATCGCACAAAAATAGACTTAACTTACTTTGAAAAATGGGGGATAGTTTCTATGATTTTCAGAAATCGCATAAAAGCAAAGCAACAAGAAAAAATTACTTTGAAATTTGCATTAAAAAAAATAAAAAAATAAAGTATGACTAATAAAAAATTTCAAATATTTGAAAAAAATTAATACAAGACAAACTTTTTTTATTAACTACAGTATTTAATTTTACATTTTTTCATACATATTTTAATCATTACCGCTATTTGACAATATGTATTTATTTGTGAACTGGTAAGAAATCAGATTCGTCACAAGAGCAAGTACAAGTAATGCCACTTTCAGTCTTGTGCTGTGTTAATGGTTTTCTGTTAACAATGTAATCAGTGATTAAACTTTGAGACGATGATTTTACTAATTGTTTATAAAGCTTGCGATATCCAGACATATAAATATTTAGCTCTCGTTGAAATTTAAGAGGTTTTTTACTTATCAGAAAATAATAAATTTGTCTTTTTTTGTTTACTACTGAAATAAATTTTAAATGTTCACATTTTGTTTCTATATTTAAAAAATGAGATCGCAATCAAAACAAAAAGATTATACATTATCATTAGAAAGATTATTTTCAGTTTACAAAATCAATAAAATCTTCCTTATTTATTTTAAAAATCTAAAAGATTATTTATTTTTGTTTTATCTAACACTCATTAGTATAAGTAGGTTATTTACATAGAAACTAAGATTTTACATAGAGCTTTAGGTCATATTCATATTAGTTGCTAATATAATGTTATATTTAAAAAAAAAAAAGTATTTCAAGTCAAAATACGTTGTTAATAATTTAAATTTCTCGATATCTAATAAGATATTAAGATGAAATATGAATCGCATAACTTCAAAATTGCATTAAAATAATCCGCATAAAATGAGACCCAGGTGTATATATATATATCATCTCTTATTTTCTAAATTATCAGACTTTTTTCTCATTATATTAAATAGCTTTATCTTTTTGATTTCATATTCTAATGACAGAAAATAATTGAGTTGGTTATGAAAAGTAAAAATTTCTTTCATGCTTGTTTTCTATATGTATGGGGTGATAACAAATCACCTAAAACATTGGTTGCTATTTTCTATAATGAATTTGGTATTTACATTAACTTATCAAGATCATTCTTATTATCAAGTAAGATGTCAATATAACTTCATCATACAGATAGTTTTTTAGTTTAGGCATATAAATGGTTTTTTAGTTGGTGGATTTAATACTGTTGTCACCAAATTTTTCATAAAAAATAGAGATCACTGGTAGAGAATTAATGAGTTATAGCTAAACTCTGTTTGTTTCTACATTTAAGCAATGAATTGTATGCATGTCTATATGTAGTTACACAATAAGAGTCTAAGTTTGTAGACTTTGCTAATGAGCATGCTTAATGAAAAAATTCTTCATTGTCATAAAGTTAATCTAAATATATTTCAACAAAATGTAGATTTTTTCATATTCCCATATTCTGATTTGCTTATGTAAAATAAAATGATTTAAAAAATCATTCCCTCTCATCAATTACTCAAGCATATTAGCAAAAATAAATCTGAATGGCTTAATCAAACTATAAAATCTACAATACATGCATAATCTAAGCTCAGAGGTGATGCCTTTTAAGTATCATTTTTTTTTGCAATATGATGAAAAGGACTTTTAATTCTCTTGCTGCTTTTTTGTTTACATTTATTTTTAAGACTGGATAAAAATGATTGTCAAATTTTTTTCAATACTATTTTCAGATGTGATTTGCTATTTCAATTCTTTTGAGATTTGGAACATTTTTTTTGAAACTTTATAAGAAATTTTTTTGTGATTAGCTAAAAAAGAAACCTTTTAAAAAATTAATCTAGAAAATTATCAATTTTTGATAATAAATTTGTTAGACTCAATATGTCTATTTAGGCTCTTGAAACAAATAAAACAAACTTGAATAAGACTAACAAAATCTATAATTTATGCTCTTAATATATTATAATAGTATCATCAAAAAGTTTTAATCCATTCTTAATTTAAATTAAAAAATATTTATGAGCATAAAAGCAGACAGAGTAATTAGACAATAGAAAAACTAGGAATCAAAGACCCATAAAGTTGAAACCAAGAGAATACATAATGTAACAGTTCTTTTTTATTCTGTGATGAAGCATTTTTGCAAAAAGTACAGAAAATATGAGATTGTTATTACAGAAGTGTGGAGATGCAGGAAGAAGTATTAAAATTAAATTCAGTAAATAAAAATCTAGGATTCGAATATTTAATGGAAAGGATAAATCAAAGAAGTTGAGAAGCAAAAACAGAATGGCATTGATTAAATATCTAGCACATCTCTAAAATAATAAATATAAAGTAGCAAAATTCTTTGAAAAAAATGGTGTCTGCTTTAACATTTGGAAGTGATATGTTTTATATTTATCACAAAATTTTTATTGTTATAGAATACAAAAAAAAAAAAAAAGATAGATGTACATTGGTTGGTAATTGTAGACTACAAATAATGTTAATGAAAGTGAAATTAGATGGACTTAATTTCTAATGGAAAAAAAAATTAATAGTAAATATAAAATGTTTGGAAGATTACAATATCTAAATGAAAATAGATTAGTAAAAATGGTATTTAATTGGTTTGTGAAGAGAAAACAACAAATATATTAATCAAGATAAGTTTTTCAATATGTAAAGTTAGTAGACAGACAATTTATTTCTATGTATTTACATAAGAAATAGAAAAAATGTGTAGAGAATATATTACAGATACATAATAATGAAATATGATAACGAGGATAGAAAAGTTACTTAGAAAAAAAGAAATAGAGTTCTGTGAAACGAATATGATTAAAAAAATAAGTTTAGAGTTATATAAGAATAAAAATTAAACAATGTATGAAAAAATGTATGATAATACCAAAGGAGTATTTTCTGCAAGGGCAGGAACTTTAAATATTGGAGAAAAAAATCAAAAATCAAATAAGGCATTACATCGTAGATGTAGTTTAAGTGAAACTAGAAGAGAGTATTGAACACTTGGTGTTTTTCTGAAGGTTTGTGATGATGGTGTTCTAGCTGTATTTTTATATTGGACTATTTCCATCATCTAATATGTGTGTTGAATGTCTTTAGAAAAGTTTAATTTTTAGTTAAATATTCCAAATGCATTCAACTGTTAGTAATATCACAGCAAACAGGTTAGTATATGCACCAACTGTTAGTAAAATCACAGCAAACAAATGTTAATAATATCACAGCAAACAGGTTAGTATATGCACTAACTGTTAGTAATATCACAGCAAACAGGTTAGTATACGCACAACGTTTCGAGAGGTATTTTTCTCCCCTCTTCTTCAGGTGTTGCTGGCCTGACCAGTGACAGTACTAGCATGGGATTCGAACCTGGGTCCTTAGATTCTTGATTATTGAAATTTAAGGTAACGCTCTAACCAACTGAGCCATCCTGCCACTTATCTTTGAATTGTAGGTTGTTGAAAGAGGGTCAGTATAAATTATATAAAAAATAGGACAAAATTAAAAATAAAGAGAATGACAGAGGTAGAGATTTTATGATTTTCTGTTTAAAACTTTATGACAAACATGAATATTAGTACATAATAGCAGAATTATAAAAACAGCTTCCACTAAAATGAAATACAGGAAGAAAAAAATAAAGTAATGGACAAGGGCTGGAAAAATAATTGGGTAATAAAGAATAAGAAATACTTGTGTTCATTGTACTGTGTATGGATTTTGAAAGAAAGAATATTTAAATTGGTAACCAGATTTCTAGATCCATTGTTTATACATAGAAACTTCTATCATATCATATAATCATTGTTAATTTCATATTGCTATTTTCAAAAATTATTTACAGTGAACTTAAACATGGTTTTTATGGGAGAGGCACTCCAAAGAAGTATAAAACAGAAATAATTTAATCTATATTTCAATAATTAATGACAATGATGCATATATACATTCATACTATATATATATATATAGGTACTTTAACCCGACCTGCTAGGTGGCCGGTAGAGGCGCTGTTTGTGTTTTCACACAGAACATACAGGGTAGGGGCCTCAAAAGCAGACAACGGTTTTTTCCCGCCGCTAGGTGGCGCTGTTCACCATGCATACACACAGGAACCTTCCACAAGCTAGCTGGCAGCTTACATCGTCTGCTAGCAAAAACCTAGGTGGCGCTGATTGCCATAAACACATCTAGCTTATGTGTCATCTGCTATCAGAAACTACAAAGATTCTAGCCCACTATGCGGCGCTGTTTCTCCATGTTACACACGGTAAAAACAGCAACCTCTAAATGCCTCATGCTAACATTTATGAGCATAGTACTTAAAACATTCAGGGCCTATAATGTACAGGGGTGAATAATTTATAAAGTCATAACTATTTAAATATACAATCAAACGTAATAATTTTACATTCTATTTCACCATTTCATGAATCGATGTATTTTTAAAGTATGACTTTGTAAAAAGCGATCTGTTTTTTTAATTATTTACTCTAAAAGTGTTTTTTTTTTTTTTTTGTAAATAAAACAAAACGTAATTTCCGGTCTGTGTTTTTTTTTTAAAAAAAAAGCTAATTTTTTTTTCCTATGGCAGTATATCGTTCAAAAATGTATTATTTTAAAAGATTATTGTTTGTAAAACTTTTTTTTTTTACACTTTTAATTAATATTTTCAATAAATTTTAAAGTAATATAAATTATATTTCGGTTTATAGATTACTATTTCGAAAAATAAAGTGTTATTTGCGTGCTGGGTATACCGTGTGCTTGTTACTCGCAAGCAATAATTCGAAGATCTGTTTATCAAAACTTCCTCTCACAATAATATTAAAGGCATAAATATTTATTGAAATTGTATTTAAAATTTTAGAATCATTTTAATAACTAAAAATGTCATATACTCACAAGGAAATTTCAAAATAATAGGTTTAATAAGTACCGTATGAGAAAAGTAAGATATTATACAGAGTCAGAAAAAAAAAAAAAAGATTTAGAGCAAAATATATATACATTTAATATCTTTATTGATGCTCGTGTTAGGCTTGTATACTGTTAAAATTAAAACTATTAGTCCTCATAAATAATTTGGAAGACATTGCCTGTCAAAATTGGATGATCATTGAAAATTGTATATGATCTTAATAGCCTAAAATTCAGAAGCCTGATAGTACTGTCTTTGCCAGTGCACTGTTTCTTTCTTTCATTATTGATACATAAGTAAGAACAGGTAAAACACATTTATTAAAAATCTTCCTTTACAGACACGTAGATATATTTCCTTTTAGTATCAAGTTATTTCTATTAAAAGCACTCCAACCAAGTTTAATCCTATGATTAATTTCATTCATTATGTTTCCATCTGTATTAACAATATGACCAATGTGTTTGTAACTGTTAACTTCTTCTAACTCATCATAATCAATCTTTATTTTCATATTTTGAGCAAACACATAGGTACATTTCCTTTTAGTATCAAGTTATTTCTACTAAAAGCACTCCAACCAAGTTTAATTCTATGATTAATTTCATCCATTATGTTTCCATCTGTATTAATAATCTGACCAAGGTGTTTGTAACTGTTAACTTCTTCTAACTCATCATAATCAATCTTTATTTTCATATTTTGAGAAAATCCATTAAACATTACTTTAGTCTTTTAACATTTATCTTTAGTCCTACTTTCATCTGATAACTCCTGCAACATTTCCTGCAGCTCTGAAGCATAAGTTGCAAAAACAACTACATCATCTGCAAAATCTAAATGACTTAAATAATCTCCATTTACTTTCACTCCTTTAGCTTCCCATTTTAATCCACAAAATATTTCTTGCAGCACTGCTGTAAAAAGTTTTGGAGATATGGAGTCACCCTGTCTTACACTCTTCTCAATGTTGACTTTCCCAGTATCATTATCTATTCTAATTGTTGCTGTTGCATTTTTATAAATATTCTTTAAAATTTGACAATATCTTGGGTCTATACCTTGATGATCCAATGCTTTAATCACTGAAAAAAAGTTTATAGATTCAAATGCCTTTTCATAGTCTACAAATCCAAAACATAACGGCAACTCATATTCATTTGTCCTTTCTATAATTTCTCTCAACACCTGGATATGATCTGTACTAAAACCACTTTTAAATCCAGCTTGTTCTCTTGGTTGGGGGATATCCAATGTTCTCTGTAGACGAGTTGTAACTATCTTGGTAAAAAATTTGTATGTAACTGATAAAAGGCTGATAGGTCTGTAATTTCTAATATCCACTTTATCACCTTTTTTAAATATTAATATTAATACTGCATTCTTCCAATCATCTGGTACATCTTTATCATTTAGACATTTGGTATATAACATTGCTAAAAAAAATTCTATTTTTCCCCCTGCTTCTTTAAATATATCAATTATAATTCTATTATCTGGAATCTTTTCTTTCTTCATATATTTAATTGCATGTCTCACTTCTTCATTTAAAATTCTGGGTAATTCAGAAGATGTCATAGATATAGGAGGTATTTGTTCTTTATTACTATATAATTCTTTATAAAAGTCTTCTATCCATTTCATGATGACATCTCTCTTTTTAGTAATAATTCCAGCTTTTTTTTTTTTATTGCAGATATGAATTTCCTACCAATACCAAAATGTTGTTTTACACTTTTGAGACTTTCATTCCCTTCTGTTGCTTTCCTTGCTAGTTCACAGTTATACTTTCTTATATCATTTTCAAATTTTTTCTGCATCATTTTACAAAATTTGAGATATTCAATTCTTTTTAACGCATCATTTTTGTATATCTTCATATTCCTTCTTTTCTTCATAAATTCTCTAGTCTCAGTAGAAATTTTATTGATCAAGTGCTGTTGCAGTTTTTAAAAGTATATCAGTTGTTTTCATATTAATTTCATTCAAATCTGAATCATGTTCAAAATCTACTAATACTTGAAACCTATTTGTAAGTTCTATTTTAAATTCATTAGAATGTTTCTGAAAATTAGGAATATCAACTGTAAATATTGTTTTTCTTAATAATTTTTGTCTCTCTAGTTTTGCATTAACATGTATTTCACATCTTACTAACCGATGATCACTTCCTCTGTTAATTTATTAAGAACATTACAATCTTAAAATATGTATTTTCTGTTAGTCAAAATATAATCCAATTCTGCTGTACTTTCATTTGGATGCTTCCATGTCCATTTCCTTTTAACATTTTTCTCAAAATAATTCATAATATAAAGTTTTCCTTTCCCTGCAAACTCCACAAGTCTCTGTCCTCTCTCATTTCTATTACCATAACCAAAATTACCGCCAGCGCTTTCATCTTTCATTTGTTTACCAATTCTAGCATTAAAGTCTCCCATAACAATTTAAAAATGTGGTTAACTCTGATCAAAAGCCTTTTGTGCATCCATATAAAAATCTTCTACTACTTCATCATTTTGAGAACTTATTGGGCATAAACCTGAATTATCTGCATTTAGTATCTGCTATTAAGTTGTATAACTAATCTTGCCACTCTGTCCGATACACCATCAATCTCCACAATGTTGTTCTTTCACTTTTTATTTATAATGAATACTACTCCACTTGTATTTCCAATATTTGTGCCTTTATAATAGAGTACATGTTCACTTTTTAAAACAATTGTCTCTTCGCCTTTTCTTCTAACTTCACAAAGTCCAATAATATCCCATTTAATATAAGACAGTTTTTCTTCTAACTCTTGCAATCTTTCTTCACTTGAAAGTGGTCTGCTGTTTTAAGTACCTAAATAAAAAAAGGCATCATCAAATGGCAGCCTGTGTCCACAATCAGGGGTTCTGAGCAGCCTCTGCCTTCGGCCACCAACTGCTGCCTTGGTTGGTGACTTTACAGTCTCCTGGGAATAAGGGCCATGATTTATTTTTGTCTGTCATAATTGTATATATATTGGAAAAATATTATCATTTACACAAGCATTCATTTTGCCTTATCAGGCAACTGAGAAGAAAGTCCATGGTGTTTTTTGCTCTCAAACTTAGAGGTAAAAATCCAATAACCTCATCGTACAGGCTAATGTGTTGATGAGAAGCCCATCCATGTTTATATACTATATGAATAATCACATAGTAATAACAGCTGCAATGACAAGAACGTATGGAGTGGACATTAAGAATTTGCCTTGATCAGTTTCTTTAAAGCCTCCAAGAGGAATCAAAGGGTTTCCTTTCAATTAACAGGATGACAAGAAATTTGTAACCTCCTGAGTGAAGACAATTTCTTGCATTAAATCAAATCTTAATGATTAATCAAAGTAAATTATAATTTATTAGTTGATATTGTGAAATTGGTAAATATTTAAGTGTCTCTGTTGGGTGATATATATTAAAATTTGTCTATTTAGAAATTCATTTATAAATTCATTAAACCACCTAACAATTCACAAACATTATATTAGAAAATCTGTAGAGATTCTAACCAGTAAATAAATTCAAGTATATTTATTATCTCCTTTAAGTTTGCCACTGTTTTCTGTTTGATTACAACCCCATAAGTTAATAATTGTTGAAATCTACTGGAAAATGCTATAATACATCATAATGCCAATTCTAGAGATATCATTCAGGTATAGATCCAAGATATTGTCATATTTTAAAGAATATTTATAAAAATGCAACAGCAACAATTAGATTAGATTAGATAATGATACTGGGAAAGTCAACATATTAAAGTAATTTCCTTGAATTATTAAATTGAAAACATTTTTATAAAGCATGTTTATATATATTATTTGAAGTATATTTCTAATATTTAATGTAATGGGTGCTTTATAATTAACAATTTTATAATTAACAAATATAAATAAATATAAGAAGTAATTTTCTTTTGAGTGGTATGTTAAAGAATTATAATTTCTTTGTTCCTAATATGAAAGATACATTCTATATCTTTTTTCATATCATTAATTTGAATTATTTGAAAGTAAGACAAAAGAGTTACTAATGAATAATATTTTTACCTAATTTTTCATATTGTTAGGTTCAACTCTAAATTATCTTAAATATCATAAGAATTAAGAGGTTACTAAATGTTTAGGTATTTAGCTTTTATTGGTACATAATTAGATATGAATGAAATTAGAATTTTATTTTGTATATTATTATCTTTAAAATGAATCACAAATTATGCTTCCCCCTTCCCTAATGCAATTTGAGAATGTTTGTAATTTTTATTTTTATGAGATTAGTCAAATAATTTAAATATTTAGGTTCAAGAATACAAAAATTGGATAGTTACAATAGTTGTAGGCTACATAATTGCCCAGTCACAAAATTAAGGTGTAGCTGCAGTACAAGTTATAAATGAAATTCTATGGAGAAGTCCAAAGATACTAAACCATTTTAATAGCACTTTATAGTAAAAACAATTACTGTGCACATTGGATTTCTGACTTTCAACGCTCATATCTTAATTAAAAACAATTAGGGAACAAATAATTTTAAAAAATTTTCAGGAGAAAAAAAGAAAACAGACAAAGAAAATCTTTGACCATTGATAATTTTTTATTAATCTGAGCTAGGATGAAATAGTGAATGCCCATGCCTTATTCACTCCAATTTTATTTAAGTATAAATTTGGTCACTTAACTACTGGAGGCATTCAATCAAGAGCACGATGTACAGTGCTAAATATTCTAGAAATTAATGTTTGTGTGTGTGTTGGGGGAAAGAGAATCAATGGTCTGGCATTCAGTCAACTCAAATACAATTACTAGTTTTTTAATAACAGTGATTTTAATATACATCATTAGACCTGAAATTATCTTGACTGCTATAAAACAGACTTATCTTCTAATAGATTTTCATCTCACCCAAAGCAATGTCATTCTGATTGTAATGCTTTGCATAAGTCTCATTTACTAAGTCAAAGACTTATGATTTGGAGGTGAATAACACAGGTGATGAATGAACATATAAAAATTTTGCAGTTTTAATTTTAATAAAGAATAACTATCGATAAGCAAATATTCTATAAAAACAAAAATAAATGAATTTAGGAAAAGTTACTGATTTTAGCTTTTTCAGAATTTCAAAATATGATATACGTGTATAAACAACATCCCATTAATAGTTAAACCCCCCAGCCAGATAGTTGATTAATAAAACCTCAAAATATCTAGTCAACATACCATTGCAGTCAAATTCCTTACTACAATAGGTGTTTCAATTCAAATAAGTCTTTAGACTATTCTGGAGAAACAAAAACAGTCCCAAGCATTATACATATTGACTTGAAAACAGGAAATGTTTATCTGAAAATTTGTGATGATAGGGATTTTACCTGTAATTATATATTGAACTATTTCCATCATCTGTTATTAATTATGAAATATTTTTAAAAGATATCAAACTTTATTTAAACTTTTAAATACATTCAACTGTTAGCAAAGCATACAGATTAATTTATTACAACATTTTAAGTGCTGTTTTTTTCTCATCTCTTCTTCAAATGTTGCTGGCCTTACCAATGACAGTACTAGCATGGAAATTGAACCTTCGATTTTTAGTTTTGTGAATTTAAGATAATGCTTGCTCTTACTAATTAGGCTATTCTGAAAAATCAAGTCACTAGTAATTTTATATATTTTTCTATGAAGATTCTCTTGGTTTCTCCAGTTTTTTTAAGGGCAAGGTTAATGAGTAGTTTTGAAATATTATGAATTATTTACATTAGACTGATTTATAAAGTTATCTACTATAAATGTGAATGGTTTATACAAATTTTACTTTTTACTTTCTGCCCATTATTTTTCTTGTCCAATGTATTTTAGGTGCATTTGGTTTTTCTTTTTAATCATTACTTTTTGCTCTTTTAATTACATATTTTGAAATGAGTCAGACGATTTCAGCCATATATGTTCTTCCATATTCACATGGTATTTCATAGATGCAGTTTTTGTGTTTCAATATTTGCAGTTTGTGTTTTATAGAAGTTAGACTTTTTCATAGGGCACTTATGACTTTGGAAAGGAATATTAATATACTGATCACAGATTTTCTTTAGCTTAGCTGCAATTACTAATATCTATGGATACGCTTTAATACCTATAATTGTTTTTTCTTATGGTGTTTCTTTTAGTTGGCTATTTCATAATAATAGCTGATGGATAAGTATTTTTCATGAGAGTTTATGCTATATGATTTTTCTTTTTCCAAGTTATTGGTTTCTGAATAAGAATTTTTATTCTGATTAGAGTGTGTGAGTTTTCTGTTGATTGTAATTTTGATTTTGCTATGAGGGAATCTTGTCAAAAGAAAATTAAGAACTATAGTGTCTGTTCTTGTTTTAATTCTATTGTGAATTTAATTAAAAGAACATAATTATTGATAGTATCCAGAATGTTTGTAGTAATGCTTTACCACATGACCATAGAAAAGCCAGACTTTAATTGTAGATAGAATTTTATTTATGGTTGTAGTTTCAAGTTCTTCCATGTAAATATTGCTGATCAGAGATAGCAATAAGGAATCAAAAAGCATCTTTTGATTTTGTTGGAAGAATTCTATAGTATATAATAATAGTATGCTTTGCAGAATGTTAAGTGTAATAAACTATCAATTGGAAGAATTATTCTGGTTTGTACACTACTATTGTTATTTAATCTTTTTTTTACCTTAGATAATGCTTCATCACAGAGTACTTTTGCGATTAAGTTTTTCACATCAAAATTTACCAATATGTAGTTTTTTCACTTTTCATGTTGATTAATTCTACAATTTTCTTAGAATCTCTAACACAGAACTCTCTTGTATGCCAAAGGACTAAGAACATTAGAATTTTTGATATAGTGAGTTTTCAGAATTAACAATAGATCTTAATGGAACATGGCCTTTATTGATTTTAGATGACCACAAAGATGTGGAATTTTTGCCAAAATATGTCAAACTAATTTTTTCTGAATCATTGAAATAGCTGTGATCAGGGATGCTTTCTGAATATTTACAGTTGTGATTCATAGCTAGTATGGGACTTTTAGTCTGTTGGGAGAAGCTCTTATTGTATCATAATTACTATTATCCCTTTACAAATGTTACATTGCTCTTGCTAGCAGGAAGAATGCTTATAGATTTGTCTAGTTTAAGATTTAATAGATTTTTCTCTCATCATAAGTGATATTAGATTTGTATTGTTGGTGTCTCATTTTCCAGTGTAATTTTGCTTTCTCTTAACAAAGTCTCACTTGCAGTCTAAATAATTCTGTCTGGGAATGAATTAGAGGATTTAGTTATAAGCTGATTGGAAAACTCTTATGAAATCTTTATCAGTAAACTTATTTTTTAACAAAGATTATTAAAGTCAACATTGAGAAGGGTGTAAGACAAGGTGACTCCATATCTCCAAAACTTTTTACAGCAGTGCTGCAAGAAATATTTTGTGGATTAAAATGGGAAGCTAAACGAGTGAAAGTAAATGGAGATTATTTAAGTCATTTAGATTTTGCAGATGATGTAGTTGTTTTTGCAACTTATGCTTCAGCGCTGCAGGAAATGTTGCAGGAGTTATCAGATGAAAGTAGGACTAAAGATAAATGTTAAAAGACTAAAGTAATGTTTAATGGATTTTCTCAAAATATGAAAATAAAGATTGATTATGATAAGTTAGAAGAAGTTAACAGTTACAAACACCTTGGTCAGATTATTAATACAGATGGAAACATAATGGATGAAATTAATCATAGAATTAAACTTGGTTGGAGTGCTTTTAGTAGAAATAACTTGATACTAAAAGGAAATATACCTATGTGTTTGCTCAAAATATGAAAATAAAGATTGATTATGATGAGGTAGAAGAAGTTAACAGTTACAAACACCTTGGTCATATTATTAATACAGATGGAAACATAATGGATGAAATTAATCATAGGATTAAACTTGGTTGGAGTGCTTTTAATAGAAATAACTTGATACTAAAAGGGAATATATCTACGTGTCTGTAAAGAAAGATTTTTAATAAATGTGTTTTACCTGTTCTTACTTATGTATCAATAATAAAAGAAAGAAACAGTGCACTGGCAAAGACAGTACTATCAGGCTTCTGAATTTTAGGCTATTAAGATCATATACAATTTTCAATGATCATCCAATTTTGACAGGCAATGTCTTCCAAATTATTTATGAGGACTAATAGTTTTAATTTTAACAGTATACAAGCCTAACACGAGGATCAATAAAGATATTAAATGTATATATATTTTGCTCTAAATCTTTTTTTTTTTTTTTCTGACTCTGTATAATATCTTACTTTTCTCATATGGTACTTATTAAACCTATTATTTTGAAATTTCCTTGTGAGTATATGACATTTTTAGTTATTAAAATGATTCTAAAATTTTAAATACAATTTCAATAAATATTTAAGCCTTTAATATTATTGTGAGAGGAAGTTTTGATAAACAGATCTTCGAATTATTGCTTGCGAGTAACAAGCACACGGTATACCCAGCATGCAAATAACACTTTATTTTTCGAAATAGTAATCTATAAACCAAAATATAATTTATATTACTTTAAAATTTATTGAAAATATTAATTGAAAGTGTAAAAAAAAAAGTTTTACAAACAATAATCTTTTAAAATAATACATTTTTGAACGATATACTGCCGTAGGAAAAAAAAATTAGCTTTTTTAAAAAAAAAAAAAAACACAGACTGGAAATTACGTTTTGTTTTATTTACAAAAAAAAAAAAAAAAACACTTTTAGAGTAAATAATTAAAAAAACAGATCGCTTTTTACAAAGTCATACTTTAAAAATACATCGATTCATGAAATGGTGAAATAGAATGTAAAATTATTACGTTTGACCGTATATTTAAATAGTTATGACTTTATAAATTATTCACCCCTGTACATTATAGGCCCTGAATGTTTTAAGTACTATGTTCATAAACGTTAGCAATGAGGCATTTAGAGGTTGCTGTTTTTACCGTGTGTAACGTGGAGAAACAGCGCCACGTAGTGGGCTAGAATCTTTGTAGTTTCTGATAGCAGACGACACATAAGCTAGATGTGTTTACGGCAATCAGCGCCACCTAGGTTCTTGCTTGCAGACGATGTAAGCTGCCGGCTAACTTGTGGAAGGTTCCTATGATGTGATGTGATGTATTATGGCTTCTCCTTAAACAAAGTAAAGAATATCTCAGCAATTATGCCCAGATAAACCTGTTAGCCACTTTCTTTTACATTCCCCACTCTAAATTTACCCATTATCTGTTCTATCCCATTTCCACAACATAATTTTTGTCAACTCTATAACCTTTATATCTAAATCACCCTTATCTTTTCCCAAACCCAGCATAAAAACCAATAATTCACTTTCTGTATAATCACTCTTTTCTTATTTATTTTTCCACAACTTCATTATATGTACCCTTTCTGTTTTCAAACATTTACATTCAATTAACAAATGCCTAATATTTTCAATTCCTTCCTTACATAATTTTACAAAATAAATCACCCATATTTTTCCATTTACATGTATATTCTTTTGTAGCTAAAGATCCCGTTCGAGCCTTAAACAATAAACTACTTTCCTTACTATTATCATATATTAACTCATACCTAATATTCTGTTTATTTCTATATATATTTAAACTCTTTTTACTCTCCATACTATTTCTCCATCTCTCTAACTCCCTAGTCTTTATTAATAAATTTATTCTTTTATCCCATTCCTTACTACTATAACACTCAATAATCCTCTTAACACAATCATCCCATCTTTTGTACAAATATACTGATATAAATTCTTTATCCAAATCTTGTGCATACTGTATTACCTTTCTCACCCATCTTGTTACCTGCCCTTTACTCATAACCCAATTAAATACTATTTTAGCTATTCTTTTATTATCCATAAACTGCAATCTACCAAACATTTTCATTTTACTTTTTGCATATCTCATATGAAAACTTGACCATGCCATTTCTCCTTGAATTGCCTCCCTTGCTGTCCATACTTCTGCATCCAATGCATGTCTTCCTACTTCCCTTTGAGCTTTTTCTAAATAATCTAATATCTTTTTACTAACATATAATGCGTCATTACCATATGTTAACCCTGCTACTGCAACTCCTTTCCATATAATTCTAGCTACATCATATTTATTATATGAAAATACTGTTAATTTCTTTATCAATCCCTTTCTTTTCTTTGCCTCATTTATCAATTTTTTCTCCCATTCATCCAAATAATTTTTCTGATTACTTAAAATAATTCCCAAATAACTATATCGATTCACCACACTTAACTTAATATCTCCCAATAAATATTCTACATCCTCTCTTTCCTCAGTATTAACCATCATTATATTTGATTTTTCTTCACTAAATTTAATCCCCATCTCTTTAACCACCCTTGCACATGTCCTCAACATAACTTCCATATCTTCTCTTTTTTCTGCACACAAAAATATATCATCCGCAAAAAAAAGACCTGACAAAATATATACTCCCTTACTACCTATTAACGGTATCTCTATCCCTCTTCCTAATCTTTCTATTGCTCTTTCCATTTCACTCAAATACAACACAAACAAAATAGGTGACATAGGGCATCCTTGCCTTAGTCCCACACCATTTTTAACTTTAATTGATTCTATATTCTCTAATTGATATATATAATAATTATTTTCATATAATTTCTTAATAATATCTATTAAAGCTTCATCCATTCCCAAATTTTCTAAACTTATCCATAATCTATTTCTATTTACTCTATCATATGCCTTCTCTATATTTATAAAACTCATATATAACTGTTTATCTGCATTCCTACTCATATCCATAAGTTGTGTAACTACAAATAAACTATCTCCTATACGCCTATCTAATCTAAAACCTCCTTGCATTTCACCCACTACATTATTCCCTTCCATCCATTTTACAACTTTACTAGCCACCATATACGAGAAAACTTTATATAAAACTGATGTTACCGCTATCGGTCTATAATTATTCAACTTTCTATGATCCTTACCCTTTCCTTTAAATAATAACCTTACTCTTGTATTACTCCAACTACTTGGGAAAACTCTATTCTGTGCCATTGTATTAAAACAGGATAATAACTTTACTTTTGCCCTATATCCTAAATTCATTACCATCTCTGCTGCCCATCCATCTAAACCTCTTGCCTTCCCACTTTTCAATTTCTTCTCTACCTCATTTAGTTCATTTTCTGAAAAGCTAATATTCCCATTACTATATTCTTTCATCACATTCATATCGGCTTAAAACCAAATTGTGCAAACGCTTTTTACGAGTGTTAAATAATAAATGAATACCCTCTGACCCATACGAAATATAGAATTTATGCAGCAATAAAAGGAATCCTCTTATTACTACGACTCAAATGTTTATATATGAGCAAATCTGAAGTACTGGCACAGAAGGTGTGACTATAGAACAGTCACTTTGAATTACTATATATAACTTATGAATGAATAACGCCGATGAAATTTACTAGAATTTACTGAACGTCATTCCAACTGAAATTAATCATATATATAAATCAGCATTTATTTTTTTATAGCGTCTGTATACAATTGTAATCACATTCATATTGGCTTAAAACCAAAATGTGCAAACGCTTTTTATGAGTGTTAAATAATAAATGAATACCCTCTGACCCATACGAGATATAGAATTTATGCAGCAATAAAAGGAATCCTCTTATTACTACGACTCAAATGTTTATATATGAGCAAATCTGAAGTACTGGCACAGAAGGTGTGACTATAGAACAGTCACTTTGAATTACTATATACAACTTATGAATGAATGACGCCGATGAAATTTACTAGAATTTACTGAACGTCATTCCAACTGAAATTAATCATATATATAAATCAGCATTTATTTTTTTTTATAGCGTCTGTATACAATTGTAATCACATTCATATCGGCTTAAAACCAAATTGTGCCGATATGAATGTGATTACAATTGTATACAGACGCTATAAAAAAATAAATGCTGATTTATATATATGATTAATTTCAGTTGGAATGACGTTCAGTAAATTCTAGTAAATTTCATCGGCGTCATTCATTCATAAGTTATATATAGTAATTCAAAGTGACTGTTCTATAGTCACACCTTCTGTGCCAGTACTTCAGATTTGCTCATATATAAACATTTGAGTCGTAGTAATAAGAGGATTCCTTTTATTGCTGCATAAATTCTATATCTCGTATGGGTCAGAGGGTATTCATTTATTATTTAACACTTGTAAAAAGCGTTTGCACAATTTGGTTTTAAGCCGATATGAATGTGATTACAATTGTATACAGACGCTATAAAAAAATAAATGCTGATTTATATATTCTTTCATATTTTCTAACATTCTATCATTCACATCTAACATCTTTTCTATATTCATTACATAACTATTTAAGATTCTCTCTAAATCTTCTCTAGAACTACACTCAGTTCCCTCATCATCTAGTAATACTAACTCTCTCTCCCCTACATTTCTCCTTTTAATTTTTTACTTCCATCTCTTCCACTTTTATTAATATCCTCCAACAATTTACTATTCAATTTCATTCTCTCTCTATAAATATCTATTTTAGCCAACTTCTTCTTTTCTGAGTAATTTTCCCATTTAGCATTAATATCTTTTTCACTTTCCTTATTCTTAATAGCACACTTATATTCTCTACATGCTTCTTTCTTTTCTGTTACACTTTTACTAATTTTAATTCTCACCTAAAACCCTATTTGCAACTTATTCTACTTCCTTACACCAATCCTTATACTCATCCCCAACCCACTCTTCTATTATTTCTTCAACTTGTATTTTATACTCTTCCAACTTATTCTTATCATTCATTCTCCATCCACATCTTTCACTATTATTTCTATTCTCCATCACATTAGTAACCATTTCAATTACAATGAAATTATGATCACTAGTGCATACTTTTTCTTCATTATCAAATACCTTAATTTTCCGTATTTTATTTATTCCCTCTTTCTCTACCAATACATAATCTATTGTGTGAAATATATTATTTCTGGACCATATGTATTGTCCCTCATAAATATTTAATAAATTTCCAATACTCAAATTCACTTTCTGACAAAAATTCTTCAAAAGCTGTCCATTTTTATTATCTACATCATCAACTTCTTCAATATGTCCATTCATATCCCCTATAACCATTATTCTCTTCCCCTTTTCTTTAAAACTTTGTATATCCTTAACTAAACATTCGTATATGTTACTATTCCACTCCAATATAATTTGACTATCTTCAGTAGCTATATAAACTATAGCCACCATCCATTCTTGTCTACCCAACCTTATTTCAAACCACAAGTGTTCTTGACATTTAACAATATTTAAATATTTTTTTGATATAACACCTATACCACCACCCCTTTTTTCTTTTCTATTTATACCCTGCCATACCAACTGTTCCAAAATAGGTTCTTCTTCTTCTCTTAAATGTTCTCTTAAATGTGTTTCCACTACTGCTAATATCTCAAGCTCTTCATTTTCAAGTGTTTTATTTAATTCCATCCACTTTTCTGGTTTCCTACCACCTTGCATATTTAAAAACCCAATTTTAATAATTTCTTCTTTCCTAACAACTCTTTTATAAATTCTTTTAATTCTTTCTTCTCCATTACATTTATAAATTACTTTCTTACCATTAATTTTACAAACCCATTCCTTCTCCATATCTATATTTATATCAAAATCAAATTCCTTTTGCTTATTTCTTATAATTCACCTAGCAGCAGCAGGCTCCTACCCTGTATGTTCTGTGTGAAAACACAGAAACAGCGCCTAGCGGCCACATAGCAGGTCGGGTTAAAGTACCTATACATAAAATGCATATTTTGCGGGTTCATCCATGTTAAAAACTTTTAATATTAATATACTGATGTTTCGACTTGGTCACACAAGTCATCCACAGAGTTATAAAAGGTATAAAGACGGTTGTAGAGGCGCTACAATCACTGATTTGAATAAATCGTTAAAATTCCACCAATAGCAAAAATGTTAAATTTAGGAATGTTTTTTAAAAAAATCTTTCCAAATAGGAGGAAGTTTGCATGTATCATCTTGCTTATTGATACAATCTCACCTTTTAAGTATCTCAATGGCTTCTCTAATTTTGCACTGGTAGAGATTATCACATCTGGATATGATCCTGGTACTAGAAAAATCAATTTTATGACCTGAATCTATAGTATGGAGTGAGAGTGCTGATGATGATATGTTGTTTAACTGCATTAGCATGCTCATCTCTCCTAACACTGATGCGACGATTACTCATACCTATGTAAGAAGCTTTACAATTTTTACATGAGATTTGATAGACACCATGAGATTCAAGAGGGATTGAATGCTTAGGCTTGGTTATTATATTGCTGATCTTTTGATGAGCAGAAAATGCTGTATCTATATTATAAGCGTTGTAATATACGTCCGATACTGTCTGTAGTTCCTTTTACATATGAATCTCATGGTGTCTATCAAATCTCATGTAAAAATTGTAAAGCTTCTTACATAGGTATAAGTAATCGTCGCATCAGTATTAGGAGAGATGAGCATGCAAATGCAGTTAAACAACACTCATCATCATCAGAACTCTCACTCCATACTATAGATTCAGGTCATAAATTTGATTTTTCTAGTACCAGGATCATATCCAGATGTGATAATCTCTACCAGTGCAAAATTAGAGAAGCCATTGAGATACTTAAAAGACCAGATTGTATCAATAAGCGAGATGATACATGCAAACTTCCTCCTATTTGGAAAGATTTTTTTAAAAAACATTCCTAAATTTAACATTTTTGCTATTGGTGGAATTTTAACGTTTTATTCAAATCAGTGATTGTAGCGCCTCTACAACCGTCTTTCTACCTTTTATAACTCTGTGGATGACTTGTGTGACCAAGTCGAAACATCAGTATATTAATATTAAAAGTTTTTAACACGGATGAACCCGCAAAATATGTATTTTATATATTTAACCCGTGCAAATCTTCGTTTAACATATATGTATATTAATTGATTCACTTACCTGGCAAAACTCAGCAAGTGTCAGTTTGCACTTGTAATCCTTATGAAGATGATGCAAATTTTTTAATTGTTGTACTAATTCATCTAATTGAGCAAATGTTTCCAAACTACGATTTTGTATCTTAAAAACAGTAATACATATATAAAATATTTATGCATATCCATCATAAACACATATAAACAAATACATACATTATATATACTGTATATGTATGCACACAAGCACAATCCACATATAAAAAGCATTTTAAATATATATTTTTTTAAAAACAGCAACTTAGCTGTTAATCTGATATTTCAACATATAATAAAAATCTATATAATACTGAAGCAAAATTTTATGGTTTATTGATTTGCATTTGATTTAATTAATCGAACAGTTCTGTGACATTACTTGAAATTAATTGATTATCTATCAAAATTAATTTATATTATCCTGTTTCACATTTCATAATGAGAGGAACTGTTATTACTATAAATGAAAAATATAAGACATTTGAAATGAAAACTGGTCTTAAATCAGGATGTATATTAATCTAAACTTCATTTTTGATAATTATGATAGTGGAGTTTGGAAATATTTATAGACGGCTTAATAAATTACTGATCAATATGCCATACAAATTTGATGGTAATTTTTATAATTTTAATTGATTCAAAACAAAAATAAAAAGTATTTTTTTGCCTTTTGGATTTATAGTATGTGGATGTTTGTGTAATATTTACCTATAAAAAACTGATTTAATGTTTTGAATGTAACATACAAAAAATGTTAAAAGGCTCAAATCTTTATCAACCAGAAATGGGAAAAAAAAAACAGTAACTTTTCACTTGGATGCTTATCAACCTAAAATTGTAAGCCAGTAACTAAAGCATTTTAAGCAGAAAGGTAGACTTAGATATTGAGTTGCAACACATACTCCAATTTCCTGCTATTGATTTTAATAAATTAAAAAATAGGATAATGAAATTAGTTATATGCAGATCTGCTACATTACATAATTATTGTATGAAAATGAGATTTGAATTTCTACTAATGTAACATAAAGGCAATAAAAAATGTAATTTCAAGATATTCTGTACAATTCTAAAAGCACTGTGATCATGTCATAAGATCAACAATGTTCAGGCTGTAGGTGATACTATAGTTTACTATTGTAAAATTACATTTTCATTTCATTGGCCATGTGTAACTAATGAATGATATAAGACTTTTTAAAAAAATTATTTACAGTGAACTTGAATATAGTTTTTATGGGAGAGGCAACCATATCTGTTTCATAAAGATTATTCAAAACACTCCAAAGAAGTGTAATACTGATTGTTTCTATTGGAAAAGCGATAGCTACAATAAAACAAATATTGAAATTCAGTATCACAAAATGTAAAATAAACATAAAAATGACCCAATGTGTTCTGTATGATATATTAGTGATTGGTTAGTCATTGCAAAATTTGTCTAACATTCACACATATATGCATATACATATATTTATGGTAGTTAAAATGGATATAATCATTTGCAAGTGGTTATTGCTACTGATATATATATAATATAAAGACAGTGGAAAGATTTCATAGGAAATCACCCTAGTGATTTAGTGTAATGGTAGAATGGTGAACTCCAGAGCTTAAGCTCCATGGATCACAACTCCAACAGTGACTTCTCATGCTCAAATTTCTTATGAACTTCCAAACAATAAACTATTCTGTTTTTTATTTCATTTTATATTAGGATAATGATGGTTGAATCATGAGAATAACTGGTGTGTTTTAAAATTTTCTAAATATGATATTATTGAAACTATTGATGTGGGGATAAATCTTCACTGAATTTTGCATGTTAGGTGAATGAATAGTTAAAAACTTCTTAAAAAGTGTTATATAGTGAACTTGAACATAATTTCTGTAGGCAAGACAAAACAGTTTGATTTATAGAGATTGTCTTAGGAACATTGTGGAAAGATGCAATGATCGTTTTTGTTGGAAATATGTAGTTGTGAATGGAATACAATGAAAACATATATTTGAACAGGATGTTTAGGGTTTTTTATGAAGTTTGGTACAAAGATTAGAAAACAGCATTGCAAGACATCAAAATTAAAAAGCCTATGAAAATCATGAATATATTTGTGGTTCATGGATTTGATTTGTGATGCCATTACATAACTAGTTTTTAATTTTTTTAATTCTGGAGTTAGAAGGATTTTTAGTGATGAATATTAAAATAATATAGATGTATATTGTTTTAAGTATGCATGCATAAAGTTTTTATGTGAATAATATGTATTTATGCATAAATACTTCATAGAGACATCAGCTTGAGATTCAAGTACTGGAAGTAAAGTTTGACTAATTACTGGGATGATTTTAAATATTTAATTATCTATATTATAACAGTCGGATTGATTAATTGAGTCTTACCATATCTGCCGTACAGGGTGCCACCAGGCATTTGAACCCGGAAAATTTAACTTACATTTTAACTTGGATTTTAGAATTTAATTTACGTTTTAACTTTTATAAGTTCGCACAGCTGAGTTTAATATTTTATTAGAGTGTCGAGTATGAATAGACTACATAGATTTCATTTGAAAAGAAAATATTCTATCCCTGATTTAACCTTAGGCCAAAAGTTCGCAGTTAAACCAACGCCAATCTACCTGATATATCGATGTATTCAATGCAGCATGAATACGACAGCACCAATACCATACTGTCAGGAATGTACACCGAAAGCATGGTTATAGAAGACATTGACTCTTGTCCAGACAGGAATACTACATCTGTCTGATGAGAAGAGCAATAAAAAAAAAAAAAAAACTCCATAGGAAGGGACTGCGTTTTCCGCCTTACTATTCCATTCTGTAGGCAAAAAAGGGGGGTGTGCGGCATAATATGCGATCCTGTATGTAGCAGACGTCATACTATATTTACTAATTACACCAATATATCCAATCCATTGACCCAATTTAACTACGAAACAAAATAACCTAAGATTTACCCTCCCTTAAATTAACATAACTTTACGAATCTATGCAGTCATTCACGCCCGACTTAAATTTGACATTTTTTAAAATTAGTTTAACAAAAAAAAAACCAAAAATCATAATAAAACTTAAAAGAACAAAATAAATAAATAAATGGAAATGATTTAAAAAAAAAACAAAAAAACATCAAATAACATTATTAATATTAATTTACGTTGGTCAGATAGGATTCTATTTGTATTATTTACTGAAAGGTTTAGAATTTAGAGTTATTGTTTTGAAAATGTTCATAAAGTTCTTATGGTTTTTAAAAAGTTCATCTTTATCTGTTGCTTGCCCTTTGGGATCCAGCTTTAATTCCCCCGATGTCATGTGGTCCGCAATATAGAAAACGATTGGTCATTTCTCTTTCTTTTTTTTTTCAAGCAAAACTGAAGTGATTGAAGAGTGCGTCTTAACAATCCCTTCTCCTTCAACTCTAGCACACCTCTGCTTTCACACCTCTATTTTCTCTAATTGATCTTTTTTATTTCCAAACTTTTCCTTTTATTGTAAACTTTTGGATCCAGTGGACATTACGTCATGACGATGATGATCTTTTTGTTGAGGTCCGTTTCCTGAGGGATTTCTTTTATTGGCTATTAGTTTCTATTGTTTTTCTCCTATCTGACCGTTGCTGGCTATTTTCCGGGAACCGTCCTATTCTGGAGACCGCTTCAGCTGCTGCAAATACGGGAAATGTAAATTATTGCCGACCCCTACATTTTGAAGATCCACAATACACTTATCAATATACAGTATTTAATAATCCACAATCAGCAAGAGCAATCCCAAAAATCTCTTTTTTTTTTTATCTCTCTGAAATCCAATCCGTAATATTTTTTTTAAAATTTATCTCTTATCTGATTATATGCCCAAGAGTCTGTTTGCAATTACGTTAAAATAGAAAATCATTTCCATTCTAAGAATAAAAATAACTAATTAACAGCATTTTTTTAAAAATTCTTTTATATTAAAAAGAATCTTGTTTTTAGATTTTAACTTTAAATTATATAATTAGTTTGCCATCTGTGGATTGTATATATTAATTCAAATTAAATTATTAAATTCCCCCCCTTTTTTTATACATATATTTCTACTCGGGGGTGATTTTATATATATATATTACTTCTATTTGAAAGAAATGTAATGGCATATACTTATTCCGTTACAATATGCAATGCTATTGGTTGCAGAAAGAACTTTACTATTAAATAAATGGAAGTCCTTTGATTCCTTTTTGAAGTTTTAAAGAAACTGAGAAGTGCAAATTCCTGATTTTCCCTCCAATACATTCTTGTCATTGCAGCTTTTGTTACTATATGATAATTCATATAATAAACAAACATGGATGAGTTACTCACTAATATGGATTAGCCAGTGTGGTAAGTTTATTGGCTTTTTATCTCTGAGATTAAAATAAAAAAATACCATGGCCTCTCTTCTCAATTGCTTGATAGTTCTTAAATAAAATATCAATTGAGCTTCCTTGAGGAAGGATGAATGATATTTATAATCATGGCTGACAAAACTAAATTATAACCTTTATTTCTACGATATTATGAAGTTGCTGTCAAAGCAGTGGTTGTTGGTCAAAAGTGGAAAGTGCTATACCCAGGCTATCATTCGATGATAACTTTTATTTAAATATTTATACTTGCAGATCATTTTCAAATGAAATGAAATAGCACAAATCGGAAAAAAAAATTATCTAACAAAAAATAGGAGATTGTTGGAAGTTAAAAAAAAGTGAAGAGACAATAGATTTAAAAAGTGGATACGTATTTTATTATAAAGGTATACATATTAGCACAAATGATGTGGACTGATTGTAAATAAAAAGTAGAACAATATTGAGAAGATAATGATATGTATAACAACAAAAAAACAACAACACAAGACTAGTTATTCAAATTGGTGGAAGATATCAAATGCAGATAATTCAGGTTTATGCACCAAAAAATTTCTCATTGTGATGAAGAAGTAAAAGATTTTTATACTGATATACAACATGGTTTTTTATCAAATCAAACAACACTTGAATCTTGAAAGCTGATATTGCTTTGGGTAAATTAGGTTATAGTAATAAAAATGAGAGGATACAGAGATGTGGAATTCACAGAAGAAGAAAAAACTGTAACTATAAATTCCTTTTCTTAGAAAAATGCTAAATGTGGAAGCATCTAAAATGAAAGTATAGTAAAATTGGATTAGATTTTAACTAACACAAAATATGTATAATCTTACTAAAATTCAATACAGATGTAATGATTGATTTAGTGTAAGGTAAAATATATGTGAATGCATAATTAAAAAAACAAAAAATATTAAGGAAGTCAGTATTCATAGTTAATATTCATAATTTTCAAAAACATTCCAGAAGTTGCAAATTGTTTCAAAACAAAATATTAACAGATTTTGAAGATGACTCAGACTTGACTAAAATCAATAAGAAAATATTTGATATTCTATTTAAAAATGCAAGCAAAATATTTGGTACAAACAATTAAACAGTAAATTTTCTACTGAGAAAAGCTAATGTATGAAGAAAAGAAATATGGAAATTGTTAAATATGATCCATTAAAAAAAAAAAAATATATAGTTTTTTAAAATAATATGAAGAAGTAATGACATAAGAAATTTAGAATAAAGTTGTTTCAGCAATAAGAAAAGATGAAACCATTAATAAAATAAGAGATGACATCAAGAAATATGTAGAAGTGTTCAACAAAGAATTTTATAAATAAAGAACAAAAAACATCAACTATAATTTTTACACTTAAATTGACCAACAAGGCATCACATGACCGTTGCTTTCATTTTTTTGTTATCCAATAGCAATTTCTTCCAGTTTCACTATGTTTATACTATCTAGTGGAAGTTTAGTAACCAAGAGATTATCAAGCATTACTATTTGGCATCTATTCATTACTAATGCTTACACTAAATGGGTTAAACATAATGAGATTGGGGAAAAATCTAAATTGCCAAGTATTTAAAATGATTAAGCAAAATATGTAATTAAATCTATGAAATTGGAAAAAGCTTCCTTATAAAGTCACACATGGTGGTGTGGTGATAGAGTGGCAAACTCAGGAATTTTAATATTCATGAAATGTGACCTAGATTGTCATTTCTAGTACTTGAACTTGTTATGAACTCCGAGCAATAAACCATTTGATTAGTATTAAGGTATTATAAGTGTGTAGTGCATCTTCACATATACATCATTTTCAATCATTATCAATTCACAGCAAAAAGAAGATCTCCCTGAAGTTTAATCCAGTTTTTGATCTTTAGCCTCTCTTCTCCACACCACATCAACAAAATTCCTCATTTCATCCACTACAATTCACATGTGGTCTCTTTCTAAGCCATTTAAATCTTTGGAATCCAGTTTAAGATTTTGACTGTTCATTTATTATTATCTCTTACGGCAATATGTACACTCTAACTAAACTACAGTCTTTTCATTCTTTCAAATCTTTGGAATCCAGTTTAAGATTTTGACTGTTCATTTATTATTATCTCTTACAGCAATATGTACACTCTAGCTAAACTGCAGTCTTTTCATTCTTTCAATGATAACTGTTTGTTCTCTCTCACATATTTCATTTTCAAGCTCCTTTGGTCCTAATATTCATACCTCCATACTTTGTTGAGTGGTTTGAAATCACTCTATTGCTCTTTCATTAAGGGTTCAAATCTCAGATATATAACCAAGAACTGGTAAAGCATATCTATTTAAAAACCTTTTCAAATACATACATATATTTCCTTTTAATATTATTTTTACCAAAAGCACTCCATTCAAGATTAATTCTATAATTAATTTCATCCATTATATTTCTATCTGAATTAATAATCTTATAGTTGTTAACTTCTAATTTATCATTTCCAATTTTTACTTACCTTATCAGAAAATCTGATAAACATTATATTAATTATTTTCACATTTAACTTTCTTATTTTCATCTGATAACTCTTGCAATATTTCCTGAAGCTCTGAAGCACCATTTGTAAAACAATACATCTGCAAAATGTAGATGACATATATAATCTCCATATAGTTTTACTCTATTAGCTTCCAATTTTAATCCTCAAAATATTTCTTGTAAAACTGCTGAAAAAAGTTTTGGATATGAAATCATCCTATCATATACCTTTCTCAATGTTAATTTTACTAACACTAAACAATCTAATCATTGCTATTACATTTTGATAAATATTCTTCAGAATATAAAAATACCCTGAATTTATATCTTGATGATCTAATGCTTTAATCACTGTAGAAATGCTTATAGAATCAAATGCCTTTTCATAATCTATAAATCCAAAGCATAATGGCAACACACATTTATTGATCCTTTCTATAATTTCTCTCAATACTTAAATATGATCCACTGTGCTAAAACCATTTTTACAACCAGATTGTTCTTTTGGCTTTTTGTAGATGAGTTGTTAATTATTCTGGTAAAAAAATTGTATAGAACTGATAAAAGATTAATAGGTCTGTAATTTCTAATATATTCTTTATTGTCTGTTTTAAAAACCATTATGACTACTGCATTCTTCCAATCATCTGATACATCTTCATCATTTAAACATTTAATTTATAACTTTTCCAACAATTTTCCTATTCCACACCTGCCTTTTTTAAAGACAGCAATTATAATTCCATCACTTCCTAGAACTTTTCATTCTTCATACATTGAATACCTCACTTCTTAATTTAAAATGTGGGAAATTCAGAAGATGTAATAATTGTAGGAGATAATCTGTTATCTTGTTTTTTATAACAATATAATTTTTTATAAAACTCTAATATATTCAGGGCATTAAAATCTTCTATCAAAATATACAAATGGAGAGCAGGCGGGTATATCATTAATATTGTGTAAAGACTGGAATTTAATTTGTAAAAAGGCAAATGTAAAAATGTAAATGACAAATTGAAAAAGTCTGCAGTGATAATGTCAGACATAAGCAGTAACTTCATAACAATTAGTGGAGTAATTACAGTGCCTGTACGAGTAAATAGCCATACAAAATAATTACCATCCCAATATTAGGAAGTAATTGGTTTAAACTTTTCAGAATAAGTATTAGACATAATAAAGGGGATACAGTAAAAATTAATTGCAATTGCTATGGAAAAAAAGGCCATATTAAAAAAAAACTGTTACTTTAAAAAGTACAAGTATTATATCTGCGGATTGAGAAATCACTTGTTAAACGTCTGCATTAAAAATCATCAAATGTCTCAAATTGATTTACTATCAAATAGTAAGTCAAGAAGAGAAGTGAACAAAAAGGCTCGAAAGTCGTGTGTGCGTGAATTAAAGGATATTGATGTATTAAGATCTATATCTAAACAAATATCTGAGTTAAAGTTAGAAGATAGCAGAGTATTTAAATGCCACAGTAACCATATCAAAGAATGAAGAATAGAATCATTAGATGTAGTGGTTATTCCTAACTGGAAAAAAAAAATCAATCTGATATTGCTGAGAAAACTGGAGTAAAAACTCCTGTTAGCTCTCCTGTTCAAGAAAAAGCTACTGAAGCCAATACTAAGGGAGGAGAAAATACTATAAAGCCTGAGGCAAAAAAAATTAATTCCAACAAAGCCTATCTAAGAATGGAGGAGACCAATGAGCTACATGACTATTTAATAAAATTATTTTATTCTAGTATTGTGAATAAAAATTATCTGTGTATTAATTCTGCATTTTCTGGAGTAGAGAAAGGAGTGCTGTGTACACACACACATTTTATTTATTAAGAAAAAATAAAAATGTATGTGCAAGCTATTAATAAAATATGCTAAAATACTCCAGAAAAGAAACAGCCAATTAATTATGCAGAAAGGAAATAAAACTTACCGAAAATAACAAAAGGCTAATATACATATTAAAAAAAAGTTACTTTATGCAAATTTGCCAAACTGATAAAAAAGTCTGCAGAAAAATTAAGTAGTGTGTCAGTTATCTATGTGTCAATGTGAGAAGTAAAACAGGAAAAAGAACAGAAGTAAATTAATAGAGTTAAACTAGTAAAGTGAAATTGTTCTGGAATTAATAAAGAAGAACTCTAATCAAGAATCTATTAGACTATTTCTGAGATAATGTGTGTGAGCAGTAAGGTGCTTACAGAAAATAAAGTTACAGAATTGTAGAGTTATGAACTATAGAAATAAAGAGACTTTATTTATGTTAATCTCTAAGAAGATTACAAACTTTAATGAGATGTAAGTGATCTTATATTCAACTAGCAAACCAGCAAATTGAACTACTAACATCTTATTAATACCAATTATTATTATTATTATTATTATCATTATTATTCAGAGTAAATAAACTCTTTAAGTTTTATTTTAACATTTATTGTTTTTCATTATTTAACAAATTCAGCTTCCAACTGACTGCTTGGCCTTGAAATCAGTTGGGATTATCCCGCACAGATTTGAATTCTGCCGACTGCAACAGATAATATATTCAGGGCTAAACAGTCAGTTGGAAGCTGAATAATTATATTTGTTAAACAATGAAAAACAACAAATGTTTAATGATATTAGTAAGATATTAATAGTTCAACTTGCTGGTTTTCTAGTTGAGAATAAGATCACTTAGATCTCTTAAAATTCATTTCTTCTTAGATATTAACATATATAAAGTCTTTATTTCTGTAGTTTATAACTCTACAATTCTGTAACTTTATTTTCTGTAAGCATCTTGTTGCTCACACCCATTATAGCAGAGATAGTCCAAATAAATTATTGACTAGAGCTCTTCTTTATCAATTCAAGAACAATTTCACTTTACTATTTTAACTTTCCACTAATTTACTTTTGTTTTTTTTCCTGTTTCCCTTCTTACACTGAATTAATTTTTTTGCAGATTTTTTTTTATCAATAAGTCATAATTTTCATAGTTACTTTTCTTAACATGTAAATTAGCCTGTTACCATTTTCAGTAAGTTTAACTTCTTTCTAAATAATTAATTAGCTGTTTCTTTTCTGGAGTATTTTAGCATATTATTACTAACAGTTTGAACACACACCTTTATTTATTCTTTAAGACATAAAATATATATGTGTATGTGTGTGTACACAGCACTCTTCCATACATTTCATGATGTCACATCTCTTTTTAGTAATAGTTCCACCTTTAATTCTTATGCAGAAATAAGTTTACTATTAATAGCAAAATATTATTTACACTTTTGATATCTCTTCTACAGCTTT
Source organism: Epiperipatus broadwayi (assembly GCA_028023455.1). NCBI lineage: Eukaryota > Metazoa > Onychophora > Udeonychophora > Euonychophora > Peripatidae > Epiperipatus > Epiperipatus broadwayi. Next base: position 1,657,267 of record JAQFVV010006330.1, read on the forward strand.
TCTTGTTAATTCAGTTATATTTTCTTAAATTGTTAGTTATTCTTTTTGGTACATTGTAATATAAATTAATAAGTATAACATTATTAGAACAATGATAAATTCTTCATTATTTTCATTTCAAATTTTAAGCAACATATCTTTATTGCCTTAATGAATTATCACATACCAAACCATAAAATAAAAAAAGGTTAATAAATTTTTATGAATGAGGTTTGAAGTTTGACTTAACATGGACTTATTGATTACCATTGAGAATATAATGAAGCAACAAATGGGCATATGAATGAAATCATGTAATTTTTAAATGACTTTATTACAGAAAAGATGATGAAAGTGGTTATGATATATAGCATTTGTTTGTCACACCCATTTATTTTTTTTAAATAATTGAAGATTTTTAAAGCATAATTAACATTTTCAGACATCTTATGCTGAGATAATTATCTGCTATCATTCTGGAATTGGGTATTTAATTATTCTTAGCTAAAAAATAGAGATCTTAATATAATTTAGATCAATCAGATGAATGCTGATGACTGCTCACAAAAGAAAAATGTATATTAAATACTATACATTTAACTTGTATAGTTATGAACTTGAGATTGTAAACTAGTTTAAATACCTTGTAATAACTGAAACACAGGCTTAATATATACCTGTGTCTGTATCTGTAATATATAGGGTATATGAGCACAGACTTTCACATGACCCACTACTCTCCACACTATCTCATAACACTGATACACTGGAACTCATATATGTTGAAAAGATAAATAATCACCAATATATGCATTTCATGCTAAACCAGCAATCATCAGTTGGTCCACCTATTCATTAAAATATGAAGATTGGCTATCTTAATATATATATCTGAGCACTTATTGCATATATGTGTAGAGATGATAATCTGGACCAACTGATAATTGCTGGTTTAGCATGAAATACCTATATTGGTGATTATTTATCTTTTCAACATATATGAGTTCAAGTGTATCAGTGTTATGAGATAGTGTGGAGAGTGGTGGGTCATGTAAAAGTCTGTGTTCATATACCCCATATATTTAAATACCTTGGTAGTTTTATAAATAAAAACTACTGTATTAAATAAGAAGTTTTAAGATCATTGGACCCTTATTTCTCAGAATAACACAGGATTCCAAATGAAATTTTTTAATAGATATCAATATTTGCTGCTATATATTAATTAAGACTGTAATATTATAAACAACATTCAAACAAAGATAAAATTAGTGTAGATTTTATCAATCATCATTACTTTTTTCAATTTTTATTCATTATTGTTTTTGTTTGGAAAACCTATGTGAATATATATATATATATTATACCGGTTAACTTTTACTCCGTTGATATGAGCATGCGCATAAACCGAACATGAGGGAAAATATGGCGACATGCCGAAGTAAGAAGAGATTCAAAACTCTACCGTAACAGTGTTACGGACACAGACGATACTTATGGAAAGGTTGACTCTTACATACCTTTGGGGGATGTCTCTAAATCAACCCCTCGTGCCACTCCCAGAAGGAAATTTAACTCTCCTCCTGAAAAGATATGCAAGTTCAAATGATATTAGGGCATGTGTGCCAATAAATAATTATTCATAAAAAAAATAATTAATAAGTATCCTCGTGCTAAATAGAGATTCAAAACCCGGTAAGATGATTTCCCATTTGCTAGCTCAGCGTACTCTTTCTCAGTTAAAGAATGGGGATCGGAAAACTCGCATAATTAACTAATATGAGGTTAGAGAAAGTATATGACAAAGAGAATAAAGAAAAATTATGGCAGTAGTAGCTTTAGAATTATAATATAAATATTTTATTAACCCATTACCCATACCATTTATAATATGAATACATTCCCAGATCGATTAGATATACGAAACAAATGTTACATTACATAAATCCTATTAATACAACAAAATCATAATCATAAAGAAATACTTAATAAAGCAATAATTAAATTAAATAAAGGAAAATTTCTTTCTTAAAAAGAAAATAAATCAAATAATTATACATGAGAGTGATCTGTGGATTATAAATAAACTCACACATATGCATTACGCAGATAAAGAAAAATTAACAAGTTATATACAGGTGGGTTTATATACGTATGTACATGAAATATATATTTATGAAATGGATATTAAATTTAAAATAAAATAAACACAAAAAAAATAGTGTACCCGATAAAGTCTATGAGCATTCTTGTATGGGTTTTGAGAGGGCTATACGTTCATCTACTGCGGCAAGGGCTGGACTTGACTGTGTTATAAGTTCATAGAATTGACCATCATCACCTTGGTGCTTGAATCTCGGGCTTTACATTCTGTTGGGACGGCAGGAGCGGAGCTGGACGGACGCGCTGAAGTCGGCTTCTATTCCATGATCATTTTATCTGCAAGCGAATGCTTGAGTTGCATCTTTAAGTTGGAGAATGGATATTCAACAGAATCAACTGACTAGTTAACTGCTAGGTTATTTCAATGATGGCAAGGTATTAGAATCATCATGATTAAAACAGATGCATGACTTCGCGTTTTTCAGAATAGCATTAGCTTCCCAATGAGATTTGTAAACGTGAACTGCTCTCTTAGACAAGAAAAAGTTAGACTGCCTTCTTTGAAAAGCAAAGGTGAACTGCCTTCTTTGAAAATCAAAGTCAACTGCCCTCTCACAATTTCAGAACAGATATCCCACCTCCATACACAAAAATTAATTAAATCCCATTGAATTGGTTTTACTAATTGTTTTAAGAATTTTATTTCCAATTAGTCTTTTCTTATTTTTTTTTATATCTCCATTCAGATCACAATGAAATGATAACATCTTTTACTCTTGATTAATTTCATTATCAGAATCGAAGTTTTTTTCTGTTTTAATTAAAAGATTGTTTCATATAACTTGAACATTCCTCTCTCCACGCATTATCGCAAGTCTAATTAAACTCTTTTGTCTGTTAAAATTATTTTAGCGTGGACAGGAAGCCAGAATGCCTTTAGGCTTTTCTTAAATTTAAGACAATGACTTGCTCAAATGCAAATGAAGAGAAAAACCACCATTAAAACCTCGATTTTGAAATTATTCTTAAATATTTTTAACCAACAGTAATATTTAAAATTTTCCTTTTTACATTTTGTACACACTCAAAAAAATATAAATAGAGAATAACAATTTGTTAAATAAACGCTGTTTCTTCAACAAACAAAAACATTTAAAATTATAAATACATTTTGGAGTTATCTTTTTCTCTTTTTTTAAAAAATAAAAAAAACAAAAATCAAAATTGCAAATACATATTTCTAAGCCTTTAAACATTGGCTTTAATCATATGTGTGTGTGAGTTTATGCTATAGCCACAGTTCTCTCTCTTAATTTATAACAAATTTTAATTATATAAATAGTATACCCACCCCCCCATTTAATGGCTTTTTACGTAATTTCGACCATTAATTTAGCTGACCTTATCTTGTGCTTGGCCATATCAAACGTGCCTGGCACAATACCCCCCTCTGACATGAGACGTTTAAATGGAGTTTATCATTTTAATGTCTTTATTATTAATCATATTTTCCAAAAACTTAACATTTTATACTACAGGTTTCAAGGCCCTCGCACTGTAAGTGCACTTGATCCCTTGCTCTGTCTTAATCCGGAATGCAGTATTTCCTTTGCATTCCACAATTTCGAATGGATCTTCATAAAGGTTACAGAATTTTTTAAACCGGAATTTCTCCGGTATACTTACATGGGGAGTCCTTACCACCACTCTATCCCCTATTTTGAATTGATGCTTTGACGCCCCCTTCCGTTTCTTTCTCATAGTGCTCATATGCTGCATTCGGGCATAAGCCTCCTTTCTATCTGTTTCCATGTCCACAGTTTCACCTGTACCTTCAGGTAATTTCGTCTTAAACAACTTAGGGGCTAGTTTTCTGAAGTGAAGGCGTATTGGAGGTAATCCTGTGGATTCACTAACGGACCAATTAATAAAGTCTAGTACTCGAGGTAACTGCTTGACCCACCCTCTATGGTTGTCGGGTAGATAAGTACGAAAAAGTCTCCCTAGCTCCCGCATAACCCACTCGCAGGGGTTTAACTGAGGGTTACAGATGGAGGTGAGTATATGTTTGATTCGCTGTTTATTTGTCCACTGTTTCCATTCTTTTGATATGAAGGGTGACCCATGATCTGATAGGACGGTCTGAGGTTTCCCGATCCGTGGGAAATGCAGGGATCGCAGTACTTTAATAGTTTCTCGTGTAGTAGTCCCAGATAATGGATAAGCGGCCACATATTTGGAGAAAAGGACCACCAACAAGTATCTTTTCCGATTGAAGGGTGGCAGAGGACCATAAAAATCGATGGCCATTATCTCTCGATGGCCATTATCTCCCTTGAGTTTTGAGGTATAATCGACTCTATGGGGTTCACATAACTTTTGTTGGGTGGTTTGCCCTCTGGCATATTTTGCACTTGTTCATCACATATATTATGTCCTGGTGCATCCGTGGCCAATAAAACCAGCGCCAGAGGCAATCTTCTGTTTTTGGGGTTCCGTAATGCCCGTATAAGCAATGGATATATTGAATGAGAGAGTGCCTCATCTTCAATGGTACCACGACCCTCCATTCATCTTTTCCTTCTTGAACTTGATAAAGCAGTATTTCCTCCATCAGTGTGTATCGTTGCATGGTCCTTTCAGGTATTGAATCATTTAGGGTTTCGTCCTGGCATTGCATTATAATTTGATTTAAACATGCATCGTCTCGTTGCTCTACAGCTATCTAAGCTAGTTCATGCTCTATGGATTCATCCACACATAAGGTCATGTTCATCATGTATGCTTGGTCCACATTCAAATGCCTTTGCTGGAGAGGCACGGGATGGTGACTTAAAGTATCAGCAACTACATTTTCAGCCCCTTTGCAGTACTGAACCGTGGAATTGAACTCGTGGACGAACAGACTCCATCTCACAAGGTGGCTATTAGTGAGGTAACTATGGTTGAGGAACTCTAAACTCTTGTGGTCGGTGATCACCACCACTTCAGATCCCAATAACATGGGCCGAAATTTCTGGAAAGCCCATACAATGGCTAGAGCCTCCTTCTCTGTGACCATGTAATTGATCTCAGGCCCCTTCAATAAATGGCTTATGAAATACAACACCCCTATTCTCCCATCCAGTTGGATCTGAGACAAGGTGACACCCAACCCATAGCCGCTACTGTCAGTTTGAAGTAAAAATGGTTTGCCAACGTCTGGGTACGCGAGCACAACCTGTTTTACGAAGCTCATCTTGACCCTTTCGAAGGCTTCCTCTTGATCTGCAGTCCAGTTCCATCTCATTTCCTTTCAGAGCAGCTTCAAAAGAAGTTCCATTTGGTTGGAAAATTTTTCACAAAACCTGTTGTAAAAATTGCACATTCCTAAGAACGACCGAATCTGGCGTTTAATTTTAGGCACAGGAAATTCTGTGATGGCCTTTATTTTATCGGGATGAGGTTTAATCCCTGTCTGGCTAACCAGATGACCAGAACGACCGAATCTGGCGTTTAATTTTAGGCACAGGAAATTCTGTGATGGCCTTTATTTTATCGGGATGAGGTTTAATCCCTGTCTGGCTAACCAGATGACCCAGGAATTCAATCTCCTCTGATACGAACATACTTTTCTTCATGTTTATCTTAATCCCTTTTCCCCTGCACTCTCTGAAGAATAATTCCAACTGCTGGAGATGCTCCTCCAGCGATGTGGATGCCACAACTACATCATCCACATACATAGTTACGATTTTCTTTGTTTCTGCCGACAAAACTTGGTCCAGGCATCTTAGCAAACCGGCTCCACTGTTGACCAAACCAAAAGGCATTCGGTTAAATTGCTAAGAATGCCCTCCATATCGAAAAGCTGTGTACTGACGGTCCGCTGGGTGCAGCTCGATCTGCCAATAACTGGCAGTCAAAATGTTGAAAAGACTTTTTCCTTTAAACTTCATTAATAAATCATGCATGGGTGGAGGGATGGTACAATCGGGTATTGTGGCCCTATTGAGTTGCCGGGCATCTAAACATAGCCGGATGGTTCCATTTTTTTTTCTTACAATAACTAGGGGATTGCACTAAGGAGAAGAACATTTTTCAATAATTCCCCACTCCAACATCTGCTCCAACTGCTTTTCCACCTCCTCCTTAAACTGATGAGGTATAGGGTATGATCGTGCTTGGAATGGTTCTCCTGGCTTTAGCTTAATTCTTTGTAGGTACCCCCCAATAATCCCAGGATGTTCTGAGAATATATTGCTATAGTTCTGCAGCATAGGTTTAATTCTTTCTTTACTTTCCACAGAGACCGATCTCACTTCATTCACCTTTTCTACCAGCATATCTGGGGCAGCCTGATTAAGGCAACATGTCCGTTTGTCATGATATAGCTGAGGGGGTAAAAATCTGGTTTCTTGGCCGGTGCATACGAAAAGTTCTTTTTCGTAGTCTAGTATACATTTGCTCCTATTCAAGAAGTCTGAACCAAGCACCACCTCATGAATTAAACTGTTCATTGTTAGAAACACATGGGAGATTACTTGACCGTTGATTTCTAATTCCAGCCAGATTTGTCTCGGCGCAAGTTTAACTTTGCGATTGTTTGCTAGTGTTACTTGGGTGAATTTCAATGGGAGGATCTCAACCTCTGGATTTTTTTTTAATAAGCGCTGGTATAATTCCTCCGATATCACGGAGATTTGACTCCCTGAGTCCAATAAGGCTGTTCCCTTAATCCCTTCCAGCAACACTGTTATCTTAGGACAATTCTGTGGAGCGTAGTTCGGTACTCTGTCTTCCCATGAACATACTAGATTTGACATTTCTTCCCTCGTTATTTTTTTTTTGCTTTCTCCTCTTCTTTTTAGTCTTGGTATGGCTGTACTCTTGTTTTGTCTCCTTTTCTGACTCTCTTTATTACTTTGTTGAAGGTATTCGCCCTTTCCCTCCAATCTCTCTTCTATTTCATTTGACGTTTCCTTTCTCATCTCTTTTATCTCCCTTGACATCTGGTTGAAGTCAAGTCTCATGGTATTGATAAACCTTTCCATCTTTCCCATCTGTTGTTCAATCCGGCTGTCTGACACAGATCCCTTATTTTATCATCGCTCGCCGCTCTGTGCATTTCTAATTTCTCTATCCTGTCGCTATAACTTTTTTCACTTCCTTCAACCTTTTTGCCTATTTCTTGTATTCTCTTGCAATCTGCTTCCATTACTTGCTGCCTTGTTTGGATTTCTTCCAACCTATTGCTATTAATCTGATGGAGGCCACTACATTTTTCTTCTACACCTTGAAACCTTGTTTCAATCCCTAAGGATATTTCTTCTCTAAAGTCATCAAACCTTTTAGCTACATCTCGTACTATTTCCTCTGACCTTTCTTTTAATTGATTAGACATCTGACTAAGGTCGATTCTTATAGTATTTATAAACATCTCCATAATTTAAATTAAGTTTTCATTTTTCCCCATTGATTTCCCTTTACTTTGAGACTCTATTGCTTCCTCTATACCACTTTCAGTTATTTTAGGCTGGCTTACTTCCGCCCTTTCCTCGTTTATTTCGTTGTGCTCCTCACTCATATCTAACTTTTTAATTCTGGACTGTGATCTTGTCCACGTATACAGTATTATTTTCAAATGATTATAAATTTGCTTTGTTATACGACTTTAACTATATTTTATTTGATTAACTCTTAAGACTATGGTTTAACGCTACTTTGATTAACTTAATTCTCTTTATTTATTTCTTTTCATAAAATAATTCAGCGCGCGCCGTACCGAGTTTCCGTTATCCCTACCATCATTTATTTTTCCCTCCCGAGTTATATTTCTCTCATTCATTTATTAACTATAAATAATAAAATTATTCCGAGATCGCACTTCAAACACCAATAAAAACATATCCAAACCAAGCTAACATTAAATTGTGCACGTATTGGGATTGTTTTCAAAACGAAACGAAAAGAAATTGATCATGAATAGTATTACGATTCTGAACTGTTTCGTGCTGTCAAAAACTAAATTCCCTATCATGCAACTTCACAATTCTACTTTATTTAATAAAGATCTACTTTCCCTTTTCTCTTTTTACAAAAAAAAATCTTTATTTCCGCAGTCCGCCGCTTGTTTTTATACAATACGTAGTTTACGCTTGTATACTATCATTTATTTTTACTATAACCACTTATATATAGCTAAAACAATCTAAATTAATATTACTGTAGCGACAAAAGGTCACTTCAAAAACAAAATATAGTTTTTAAAGTTATTATTTATTAAGATTCACCGCCTGTTTTTATACAATTTAAATCAATAGTATTGTGGCGACGAAGGTCGCTTCAAAAACAAAATAAAGCTTAAAATTCTTATATATTAAGATTTGATTATGCCTATATACTGCTGTTTATTTCTTTCTACAATTGTTTTATTTATTTAACTTTTTTTATTATTTATAAATATTTTATTAACCCATTACCCATACCATTTATAATATGAATACATTCCCAAATCGATTAGATATACGAAACAAATGTTACACTACATAAATCCTATTAATACAACAAAATCATAATCATAAAGAAATACTTAATAAAGCAATAATTAAATTAAATAAAGGAAAATTTCTTTCTTAAAAAGAAAAGAAAATCAAATAATTATACCTGAGAGTGATCTGTGGATTATAAATAAACTCACACATATGCATTACGCAGATAAAGAAAAATTAACAAGTTATATACAGGTGGGTTTATATACATATGTACATGAAATATATATTTATGAAATGGATATTAAATTTAAAATAAAATAAACACAAAAAAAATAGTGTACCCGATAAAGTCTATGAGCATTCTTGTATGAGTTTTGAGGGACTATACGTTCATCTACTGTGGCAAGGGCTGGACTTGACTGCGTTATAAGTTCATAGAATTGATCATCATCACCTTGGTGCTTGAATCTCGGGGTTTACATTCTGTTGGGACGGCAGAAGCGGAGCTGGACGGACACACTGAAGTCGGCTTCTATTCCATGATCATTTTATCTGCAAGCGAATGCTTGAGTTGCATCTTTAAGTTGGAGAATGGATATTCAACAGGATATTAAACGATATCAATTGTCCTTTATTGGTTTAAGGATCCTAGGTTAACTGCAGGCTTCAATGGCGTGTTGTAGTTATGCTTCCATCAGAATCAACTGACTAGTTAACTGCTAGGCTATTTCAATGATGGCAAGGTATTAGAATCATCATGATTAAAACAGTTGCATGATCGCGTTTTTCAGAATAGCATTAGCTTCCCAATGAGATTTGTAAACGTGAACTGCTCTCTTAGACAAGAAAAAGTTAGACTGCCTTCTTTGAAAAGCAAAGGTGAACTGCCTTTTTTGAAAATCAAAAGTCAACTGCCCTCTCACAATTTCAGAACAGATATCCCACCTCCATACACAAAAATTAATTAAATCCCATTGAATTGGTTTTACTAATTGTTTTAAGAATTTTATTTCCAATTAGTCTTTTCTTATTTTTTTTTATATCTCCATTCAGATCACAATGAAATAATAACATCTTTTTACTCTTGATTAATTTCATTATCAGAATCGAAGTTTTTTTCTGTTTTAATTAAAAGATTGTTTCGTATAACTTGAACATTCCTCTCTTCACGCATTATCGCAAGTCTAACTAAACTCTTTTGTCTGTTAAAATTATTTTAGCGTGGTCAGGAAGCCAGAATACCTTTAGGCTTTTCTTAAATTTAAAACAATGACTTGCTCAAATGCAACTGAAGAGAAAAATGACCAATAAAACCTCGATTTTTAACCAACAGTAATATTTAAAATTTTCCTTTTTACATTTTGTACACACTCAAAAAATATAAATAGAGAATAACAATTTGTTAAATAAACACTGTTTCTTCAACAAACAAAAACATTTAAAATTATAAATACATTTTGGAGTTATCTTTTTCTCTTTTTTAAAAAAATAAAAATAAAAAAAATAAAAATTGCAAATACATATTTCTAAGCCTTTAAACATTTGCTTTAATCATATGTGTGTGAGTTTATGCTATAGCCACAGTTCTCTCTCTTAATTTATAACAAATTTTAATTATATAAATAGTATACCCACCCCCCATTTAATGGCTTTTTACGTAATTTCGACCATTAATTTAGCTGACCTTATCTTGTGCTTGGCCATATCAAACGTGCCTGGCACAATATATATATATATAAATAAAACTATACATATGAATAGATATATAAATAAAAAAATAGATTTGAGTGAAAAATCTTAAAATGAAAAAATTCTAAATATTAACTGCAAACCATATAAAGCAATTTCTCAAATTAAATTTTTTTAAAACCATAAATTAAAAATTCTAATTTAGTTTTTGATATTATTTCATTTCCGGATTTTTCAAAGCCATCAAATATCTTTTTTAACAGTCTTTAACATTTATCAAATAAAAACATTTTTTTAATAAAAAGTTTTAATTACCTGAGCACAATATTGAGAAGGTGTATTAAAACCTCTATCAGTATAGCAGCCAGCAGACATGCAACAAACTACCCCTATAATTTCAGAAAATCTAACAGCATTTTCAGGCCAATCATCCTAAAATAAAATATAACATAAAAGTTTTAATAATACTAAAAAAAATCTGTTATCATGAATTCATAATAACAAATGTTCTTATTTAAAACACAAATACTGCTGTATGTCAGAAATATAGATACATATATTATCAGAAGGGTCTTATGTCATCATAATGGTTCAATATTGACCTTCAAATATGGGATACAAAAACCCGGGAAATTTTTTCAGATTAAAGTTTTTTCTTTCAGATAGTCAGTAAATGGTAGCTAAACATTCTTAACTTAGAAGGTAAACAATCATGATAATAGCTAAAAAAAATAGCACATTATTCCAGAAATTAAAAAAACATGAGAATTATAAGATGTGATATGTTGGACTATTTCTATCATTTATGAGTGAATGTTGTTGAATGTATAGAAAATTGTAAACTTTATTTAAACTTTCCAAATATAAACAACTTGTTAGTAATAACACACAAATAGACAATATACCATCATTACAAACCTTCAGACAATACATGTGAATAATATTTTGTCTTTCAATATTCTTTATGGAAAGTATTAGAAAAGCTTTTATTTTGAGTGAGTTATTTAAAAACTGTATAATTTTTATCCTATCTACATGTATTATCAAAAACATACAGATGACTGTTATTTTAGGTTACTTAATCAACATTAAGATAATTTGACATATTATTAATGTTATAATTGAATTGGACATGTATGACTACTCCAATTAGAGAAATAAAAAAAATAATAAAATAATGCAACAGAGACGAATTTAACAGTACTGCTGTATAAACCAATTCATGCACTACAAATAGGTTCATATATAGAACAGACTGTTACATTATTCTGTTTATTTGACATTTTGCAATACTGTCTTTTAACTTCTGTAGCAAACTTTTCTTTCTGAGTGACTTCACCACTATATCTAATTACAGATTTCCAATCTATTCTTTTCTCAGCCATATCTTCCCAATGAAAGCAACCAACACTGAACCTCTTTAATATATTTTTAAGATTATTTTTACATCGTTAAATGGGATTTGACTCTCCTATGAAATCAATACTCAAATTCCTTATAAAATATTTTTAATAAGAGTAGCAAATTCTCCATATAATAGTGTCACCAAGTGCAAGCCTTCATAATTGATGGATGCAGGAAGGTTTGCATATAAAATCCATATCTAGTGTCTATTTATCCAACATTCCCAGATTAGTTTCTAGTTTTGTGGCTTTCATTAGTAAGGAACCTTGGATTTGAGAACACTCCACCTAGATCTTGCAGCACTTTCAAATCCAAGGCTCCTCACTAATGAAAGCCACAAGCTAGAAATTAGTCTGGAGATGTTGGATAAATAGGCACTAGATAGGGATTTTATGCACAAATCTTCCTGCATCCATTGATTATGAAGGCTTGCACTTGGTGGCACTACTATATGGAGAGTTTAGTACTCTTAATAACAGCATGTGTAAGCATATGAAATGGTGATTATGTGATGTTTTGAAAATATTTTTAGGAGGTCATTTGTTTTGTATGTTCAAACCAATAAATGTGATTTTTCATACTTTATACAAGTATACTTCTATGCTGGGAAAAGAAATTGCATAGCTTATTAGAATATAATGAGTTAGATCGCTTGCAAGTAATAACAAAAATAATACTTTACGAATGCTTATTCCTAATAAGCATCACCAAACCTATCCTAATCAAAGGCTGTATTTCTCTAAAACACTGCACTATTTTTATTCTTTTACTTAAAAAAAAGTAGCCACAAAACAGAGCAATATGTGAAATATCCTACACCAATTAAATTATTAAAGCATTACACACAATTACACATGTCTATATAAGTTCAAATGTACCTTTTCTGATATTTCCATGTTTCTAACTCTTTGTTCTAACCAAACAGCAAAAAGGTTCTATTAAATAACAAAAAAAAAAAACCAATAACAGAACATTGTATTATATTTAAATAATTTTGGAAATACATAAAAATATAATAAAATAAAAATATATACATTACCAACTTCTGAGGAATAACTCTCATTAGAAATGGTATAAAATCTTCTCCTAACCAGAATTTCAAATCATATGATTTTATGTCATCAGGAATAGTATTTAGAATATTTTGTAAAATATCTTCATTAAATCGATTTTCAAATTCATTCTGAAAAACATTTATACATATTAATTTTAATGCTGTCCCTGCTAGAAACCAATCTTTGGTTGTAATATGTAACCATGTTATTCACTTTTATTTATTTCATTATTTTTTTAATCAATATAATCTGAAGAAAGGCTTATTCTTCTCATGTTCCATATTCTGTATAACAAACGTACACTATTCAACTATAAAAAGGAACACATGACAAAAAAAAAAAAAAATCCAATATTTTAGCTAAAGATCAAATCTTTTAGTGAGAGGATGGCTCTAAAAACTTTTCTTATCCACCAATCTTTAAATATTTAAAACTATTCTTTTTTTAAAAAGTATTTATGAACTATTCTTACTTTTCTTAATTACTCTCTTCAACATATCCTCCATAATTATATATCTACAAACATATTCACTACAATTTCTTTTTTTGTTTTTTATTTTCCTCAATAAATAACATTTTCAATCTATTAATTTTAATATTTTTGTATTTTTAAACTTATTAATTTAATTAATTTTTTACATTTTCTTATAAAATCACTCTATAAAACAATGAATCCCTTTTTCTAATTTTTCATAATCAGCAGTTACATTCCAAATAAAATATTTAAAAGGTCATTTTTTTGATTTCATTTCAAATGACTGAAAAATTATATATCTTTCTTATTAAAATCTTGTTTAGCCAATCTTATTCTTCTTCATTCCATCATTAAAAAAGATCCTATATATTTAACTACTCTTTATAGCTATATCATTAATTTTTTTATTTTTCTATTTATCATAATTTCTGCTTACTCATATTTATTTCCTCAAATTTATATAGTTTGAGAATACTTTATTATTTATAAATATGAATTTTGCAAAAACTAATCATTATCATATATTTTCAAAAATAATTTTATATACAGTACAATATTTAGTCAAAAAAAAAAAAAAACTAACCTGAAAATGCTTCCATATTATACTTGCTATATGAATTTCTCCTGACTGCAACCAATTCAGAAATTGGCTTAACACATCAGCTGATACAAAATCAGCCCAAAACTGTGAGCTTGAAAAAAAAAACCAAAACAATTAATATATTGTGAATAATAAAAAAAAAGAGTTAATTAAAACAAAATTAAATAAAATGATGTGAAAAATATACTTGAAATGAGTAATTCCAAAAGCCTTGATGTAAGTGTCAAAACGATATAATACTTTTAATATCTGAAAGTTAAAATTACATAAAACATTAATAAATACAAATGTATTAATTTAAAATAATTTTATTTTCTTATTACATGCTGTAAATCAGACAAATATTACTAAAACAACTTGTTTCTAATAGCATCCTCTTAAAATTTACAATGAAAATACTTGTTACATTTAAAACATTTAGATGCAATTATCACTGGTTTTAAATAATATGTGCTATATATTACCAATAACTGTTCAAATAAAAATAAACTATTTTATAATAATTTGATAATAAAATAATTATAAGAATATTGCTACTAGTATAAAATATTTTAAGTTTTTTAACAATGTGATATTAACAACAACAACAATATGCATGTAAAACTTTCAAAATTCAGCCTAATATAGATTCATAAAATAATCGTGTAAACTATATATTAATTAAAATATGAAAGTTAATCTGCATTTTTAGTTATAAGAACGCTTTAAAGTAGTAATCACTTCAAATTTCTATTAACTTAAAAATTGATATTTTCAATGTTAAAAATATTTTATTAATATATTTTATTCTTATTATATATAGATTAAAATCTGTTTTCTATAAATTGTTAATTAACATTAGGTTGCTGTCTCCAATGATGGATTTATTTGCATTCATTTCTAATTATTAATTTTAATTTATATGAAAATATTCAAAATGAAATGATTAAACTACGTCTGTCAACATAAATTAGTAAATTATATATGTAGACTATTTAAAAAAAAAAAAGATATTATGTCTAATTACCAAGCTCATTAATAATGATTATAATATAGCTATAATATTTAATTCACTTCTCTAAATGGCAAAATACAACAAATAATGAGCAGATATACGTGCCCAAATGCATGGAAGTACTTTAGAGTAAAAAATATAAATAAAAAAGTGGCCATAAAATAATGAGATCGATAATGTTATAAATGATTTGATAATAGTTATAAAAAATATTGAAGGAAATCATGGGTTAATGATTATTACATTGACTGTCCCATAATCTATAGTCTGAGTCTAGGCTGAATAAATTTTGAAATTTTTTCAGATCACAAATTTGTCATTAAATGACCATCTAGCTACTTTTAACTAAAAAGTAAAGGTTCCAAGTTAGTCTATATATAATTAAAAGTATCAATGCATTATATTATAAAAATAAAAAATGACTGTAAAATGATGCAGTTTTCATTAGTAATGGGGATGTTTCACACGACCAATGTGTATTAAACATGATTATTTATATTTTAAGCTAGATGTAATTAGAGGGGATTTGAACCCAGACTTTCAAGATCCCTTTAATCATCCACTCCATCTTATACAACCAATATACATGATCATATACATGCAAAAAAGATAAATGATGTTCTATACATGTATTTCATGCTGAACCAGCTACTCATCAGTTGGTTTGAATCATTAGGTCTCACACACATATATAATCAGTGCTCAGTTTATATTAAGATAGCAAATCTTCAATCTTTAGTGAACAGGCTTCAATCTTCTCCACTCTCCAACTCCTCAGCCATCCATATCATTGAGAATCTGATGATGGTGTGTTCAAATACTTTGTTTGCCAATTTTTGTTGTATCATACCCATGTTGCCCATAAGTCAATCTAATCCCTCATAGAGAGATGGACAGAATACATGCTGAATATGTAATAATTAAATACATATACAGTATTTATATTCTAAGCTAGAGGTAATTAAAGGAGATTTGAACCCAGACTTTGAAGCTCACTTAATTATCCATTCCATCTTATACAATCAACACACATGGCCCATAGTGTTTTCCCAAAGGTTTGTCGTGATGGTATTTTATTTGTATTTTTATACTGGACTATTTTCTTCATCTAATATGATGTGGAAGAACATATATTGGTAAGACCAGTCATCCCACTGAAAAGTGCTTACAAGAACACAAACTAATGACTAGAAGAGAGAAAACAGATGTGTCTAAAGTAGCAGACCATGTATGTGCCAATGAACACAGGTCAATTAGAAAAATACAAAAATATTAAATCGAGAAGAAAAGATACAAAGAAGAAAATTTAAAGAAGCTGCTCACATGACAATGGCAAATAATCCCATAAGCCAACCTAGTGTGACTATGCATAAAGTATGGAAATCACTAATCAACTTTGCTCTTAAAAAAAAAAAAGGAGAAATCAGGAGGAACTTCATAGATACTTATACAAAATTTTTTACTGACTGTTGCTTATGGCAGGATGGCACAGTTGGTTAGAGCGTTACCTTAAAATTCAATACTCAAGAATCTAAGGGTCCATATTCAAATCCCATGCCAGTACTGTCGCTAGACAGGCCATCAACACCTGAAAAAAAGGGGAGAATAATACCTCTCGAAATGTTGTACATATACTAACCTGTTTGATATGCTATTACTAACAGTTGAATGTGTTTGGAATATTTAAATAAAGTTAAATTTTCCTAAAGACATTCAATACTCATATTAGATGATGGAAATAGTCCAATATAAAAATACAGCATGACCACATACGTGCGAAAAAGGTAAATGATTTCCAATATATGTGTTTCATGCTGAACCAACACTCATCAGTTGGTCCGGATCATCATCTCTCAAACACATATATAATCAATGCTTGATTTATATTAAGATGGCAAATTTTCAAACTTTAATGGACCAATCTTTACTCTCCAACCCTTCAGCCATTCATATCATTGAAATTTGATGGTAGTATGTTCAAAGCCTTTGTTTAACAATATTATATCTATATATAAAAAACTGGCTTTTAGAAAATAAATCTTAATCATTGGCTTGCAAAGATTAATAATATAGATAAATAAATAAGTATTGCAATATTTAAAAACAATCATCTTTGTCATAAACAGAAATTGCTAATATTTCAAAATTCTTAATTTGCACTTTCAACACTAAAAATCTCTAGTATAAAAGCAAATATGTGCCCAAAATACAATAATTGATTTAATTATCTCAACATAAAATAAATTGTCAATAAAAACAACAATAAAATTATAATGATCTTTTTGAAATAGTTATAACTATTTTTAATATTTGGTAGTTATATTAATAAAGTACATTTTTTATTATTCATAAAATACTTTATAAAATTGAATAAAAACAATTTATTAAGCAATATATTATTATTAACAACAATAACAACTGAGAATAATAAAACTTCTTCAAAAGTTACTTCCATAACTTTATGGAAATAAGTCTGCCTAAAAATTATGATATAGTGTACAATGAAAAGTATTCAAAAACAAACAAAAAAATGCAATGACAACAATAAGGTATAATGAAATAAATAAAAAATAAAGTTAAAAAAAAAAGAAGAAATTAGTATAATCAAAGTGAGGATTACATATAATTCACACACAAAAAGTTGATAAAATGCAATAGATACATTTTCAAAAAAAATTGATAAAATAAAAAAGCTAGTTATGGAATGTTAACAATGAAATAATAAAAAAATATGAAATAATCATAGAAACTAAATCGAGAAGTTATTAATAAATAAAATTTTTTTTGATAAAATATGAAGAATAACCAAAAGACATACATTTATAAGAACAAAGACAAAAAATTTTAAGGATTAAAAGTAAAATTAATTTGATATAAGTGAAATTAAAATTAGCTAACTAAAATTTATAGAAATAATTTCAATTAATAAATTGAAAGTAGATGGAACAAAATGATTGATCTATTAATAAATGTTTGGATATATTAGTATAATGTAAATATTTACAATTATAATTTTACTATTAAAAAAAATCCTCATATGTATTTTGTTAATGTATTATTAATTAATAAAAGACACACTTCTATGTTAAATACTTTCTATATGAAATGTTTAGCTTCTTTTTTTTTTTTTGAAATACTATCAGATGCTGTTAATATTATCAACGAAATGATACAATGGATTTATTACTTTCTTAAAGTACAATACATAATTATGATTCTTTAGTGGACTATTATTGAAAGGTATAAGTAGATATAAACATAATGGATATTCTGAAAGTAAAAATATTGAATGGAAAAAAAAAAAATTATAAACAATAGTATTAAAAAAAATCTACACAAGGAGAGAAATATCATTTTTATAAAATAAAAAAGAAAATGAAACTATTTATTGGAATGAAATAAAAAAAAAAACATAAAGCAAAAATATTTTTGGGTCATGCATGAAATTATTCAAAAAGACTTGTCTAAAAAACAAGAGAAAGAATTGTTAATGTTTAATGCATTAGATTGCAGATATGACTACAATTGCAAATAAAAAGATGTGAGAGCAATAATAGCAACAAGTTTAATATATAAGTTATAAAATACCGATGATGGGGAAAGGGGAGATTGTTAAAAAATAGAAAACGAAATAAGTATTTAATTATTTGATTTAAGCAATTTAAATGTTTACTTAATAATTAGATCAAAATAAAATATTCATAAGATTAGTGAATAAATATGATAATTAAATGCAGAATAACAATAGTATTAATGATTTATGATAGAAGTAAATTATAATACCACAGTAAAATTATATTATTATTATCATCAGAAGACAAAAACTTTTGAAATATTTTTCAAAGCATTATTGTGAAATTGCATATCTTTAGATTACACCTAATCTAGAAATTTTCTCTACACTGAAGACCTAATGTATTAAGATGATTATAACACTAATAAAAAAAAACAACTAAATTTTTTAAAATCTAATTTAACACTTATTTAATTATTTAAAATTTGCAAGTAATAATAAAAACAAATTCATTATCAACCATTATCAATCCACTGCAGGATGAAGGTCTCTCCAAGTTTAATCCATCTTCTCCGATCTTTAGCTTCTCTTCTCCACATCACCCCTACACATTTTCTTATTTCATCCATCCATCTGTCTCCTTCTGGGTCTTTTACAATCTCTTGGAATCCAGTTTAAAATTTCAATTGTCCATCTATTATCATCTCTTCTAGCAATATGTCCAGCCCAACTCCACTTCAATCTTTTAATTTTTTCAATGAGGTCAGTAACACCTGTTTGTTCTCTTACCCATACATTGCGTTTTCGATCTCTTCTTGTTACTCCCAACATACATCTCTCCATACTTCTTTGAGTGGTCTGAAGTCTCTGTATTGATCTTCTATTAAGTGTCCAAGTCTCAGATCCATAAGTAAGAACTGGTAATACACATTTGTTAAAAACCTTTCTTTTCAAACACATAGGCATATTTCCTTTTAATATCAAGTTATTTCTACCAAAAGCACTCCAACCAAGTTTAATTCTATGATTAATTTCCTCTATTATGTTTCCATCTGTATTAATAATCTGACCAAGGTATTTGTAACTCTTAACTTCTTCTAATTCATCATAATCAATATTTATTTTCATATTTTGAGCAAATCGATTAAACATTACTTTAGTCTTTTTAACATTTATCTTTAGTCCTACTTTCCTACTTTCATCTGATAACTCCTGCAACATTTCCTGCAGCTCGGAAGCATTATTTGCAAAAACAACTACATCATCTGCGAAATCTAAATGACTTAAATAATCTCCATTTACTTTCACTCCTTTAGTTTCCGATTTTAATCCACAAAATACTTCTTGCAGCACTGCTGTAAAAAGTTTTGGAGATATGGAGTCACCTTGTCTTACACCTTTCTCAATGTTGACTTTCCCAGTATCATTATGTAATCTAATTGTTGCTGTTGCATTTTTATAAATATTCTTTAAAATATGACAATATCCTGGATCTATACCTTGATGATCCAATGCTTTAATCACTGAAGAAATGTTTATAGAATCAAATGCCTTTTCATAATCTACAAATCCAAAACATAATGACAACTCATATTCATTTGTCCTTTCTATAACTTCTCTCAATACTTGAATATGATCTACTGTACTAAAACCACTTTTAAATCCAGCTTGTTCTCTTGGTTGGTAAAAATCCAAGGTTCTCTGTAGATGAGTTGTAATTATCTTGGTAAAAATTTTATATAAAACTGATAAAAGGCTGATAGGTCTGTAATTTCTAATATCTTCTTTATCACCTTTTTTAAATATTAATATTATTACTGCATTCTTCCAATCATCCGGTACATCTTTATCATTTAGACATTTGGTATATAACTTTGCTAATATTTTTTCTGTTTCTTCACCTGCTTCTTTTAATATATCAATTATAATTCCATCATTACCTGGAGCTTTTCCTTTTTTCATACATTTAATTGCATTTCTCACTTCTTCATTTAAAATTCTGGGCAATTCGGAAGATGTAATAGATATAGGAGGTACTTGTTCTTTATTACTATATAATTCTTGATAAAAATCTTCTACCAATTTCATAATGTCATCCCTCTTTTTAGTAATAATTCCATCTTTTTCCTTATTGCAGATATAAATTTCCTACCAATACCAAAATGTTGTTTTACATTCTTAAGACTTTTATTTTCTTCTACAGCTTTTCTTGCTAGTTCACAGTTATACTTTCTTATATCATTTTCAACTCTTTTCCGCACCATTTTACAAAATTCGAGATATTCAATTCTTTTTAATGCATCATTCTTGCATATCTTCATATTCCTTCTTTTCTTCATAAGTTCTCTCTTCTCAGTAGAAATTTTATTAGTCAATTGCTGCTTTTTTCTACCAGCTATCTTTGTTGCAGTTTTTAAAAGTGTATCAGTTATTTTCATATTAATTTCATTCAAATCTGAATCATGTTCAAAATCTACTAATACTTGAAACCGATTTGTAAGTTCTAATTTAAATTCATTAGAATGTTTCTGAAGATTAGGAATATCAACTGTAAATATAGTTTTTCTTAATAATTTTTGTCTCTCTAGTTTTACATTAACATGTATCTTACCCCTTACTAATCGATGATCACTTCCTGTGTTAAATTTATTAAGAACATTACAATCTTGAAATATGTATTTCCTGTTAGTCAAAATATAATCCAATTCTGCTGTACCTTCATTTGGATGCTTCCATGTCCATTTCCTTCTAACATTTTTCTCAAAAAAAGAATTCATAATATAAAGTTTTTCCTTCTCTGCAAACTCCACAAGTCTACGTCCTCTCTCATTTCTATTACCATAACCAAAATTACCTACAACACTTTCATCTTTCATTTGTTTACCAATTCTAGCATTAAAATCTCCCATAACAATTTTAAAATGTTGTTTACTCTGATCAAAAGCCTTTTGTACATCCATATAAAAATATTCTACTACTTCATCACTGTGAGAACTTGTTGGGGCATAAACCTGAATTATCTGCATTTGATATCTGCTATTAAGTTGTATAACTAATCTTGCCACTCTGTCTGATACACCATCAATCTCCACAATATTGTTCTTCCACTTTTTATTTATAATGAATCCTACTCCACTTGTATTTCCAATATTTGTGCCTTTATAATAGAGCATATGTCCACTTTTTAAATCAATTGTCTCTTCACCTTTTCTTCTAACTTCACAAAGTCCAATAATATCCCATTTAATATAAGAGAGTTCTTCTTCTAATTCTTGCAGTCTTCCTTCACTTGAAAGTGATCTGCAGTTGTAAGTACCTAAATAAAAAGTCATCATCAAATGGCAGCCTGGGTCCGCCTCCAGGATATTCTTAGCACCCTCCGCCTTCGGCCACCAACCGCTGCCTTGGTTGGTGACTTTACAGCCTCCTGGGATTAAGGGCCATGCTTTATTTTTATCTGTCATAATTGTATAATTGGGAAAAATCTTTATCATTTACACAAACATTCATTCTGCCTTATCAGGCACTGAGAAGAAAGACCATGGTGTTTCTTGATCTTAAACTCAGAGGTAAAAAGCCAATAAACTCACCACGCTGGCTAATGCGTGTTGGTGAGCAGCCCATCCATGTTCGTATACTATATGAATAAACATATAGTAATAACAGCTGCAACGACAAGAACGTATGGAGTGGACATTAGGAATTTGCCCTGCTCGGTTCCTTTAAGGCCTCCAAGAGGAATCAAAGGGTCTCCTTTCAGTTAATAGCAAATACATTGCTTTTAATAAAAATGCATCATATTTGTAAAACTTAAATATTTTAGTTTCTGAGAATTTTTTTTCATTGTTATTTAAAAGACACTCCCTTACACTAAAACATTACTTAGTCATTCTTTTTTTAAAGTAGCCTCCTCTCCCCACCAGTATTTCATTCTAATATTACCACTCAAAAGTCCTGACGGATAATACAGAAAAAAAAGAAACTAAAACAAATACTGTGACTGGCTTTAACCAGTAATAACTTTTCTTATATTACTTTTGATATTTCAAAAGTAAGTATAAAAAAGTATTTAAGAATCACAAAGGCAGATTTTATTTAAAAAAACAACAACCTTAAACTCTTTAATAAATCAGTAAACAAAATTTTCTCATCAAGATTCTTATTTAAATAAAGTGCTAACATTTTATGTACAAAATAATAATAATGATCAATTGATTATTACCTTATTTAAGAGAAATGACTTTTTAGAGTTAGCTTCATTTTTAATAAGGCTGGCATTTAACTGAAAGTACAAAAATGTGTGTGTATATATAAATCATATAAGATAAAATAATTATAAAATATATATTTTATGTATATATAAAATATAAAATCAATAATACTAGCCAAAAAAAAAAAAAAAAGAAAAAAAAAAAAATTTACTAAAATTCTTTTCTATTTGTTAATAGATAAAAACGATGATCTTGGAAAAATTTTAGTAAAATTTTTTTTGGCTAGTATTGTAATGTTAATATGAATTTTGGTAGGCAGTATTTAATACATATATATATGCACATAAGAGTACAAAAAGGCAAGCATTCACATATTCAAATTAATTTTAACAAATGTTTTACTGACTAAAATAAAAGGCTTTTAGCAAATGCTAAAATTCTTTCTATTAATGAAATATAATAAAGCAGCGCAGTTACAAAAACATGTTAATTATTAAACTTTGCAAGTACTTGGTACATGTATAACATATATTATTTCATAAGGCAGTCTCTATGTTTCAATTAAATTTACCTTATAATCAAACTACTTGACAAAGACTCTTATGTATATTAAATTCTCTGTCCAAAGCAAAGTAATTAAGAAACAAGAATGATATATAAGCTATAATGATAGATTAGCTGTCCACCTCTTTTCTGGATATGAGATTTAGCATAGAACAGCATAATACATAAATTTAGAACTCAGAAAGCACCGTTTTCTTATTTCTTCCCCAAAATAGATTCAAATCATAGATGCACTTTAATCACAAAGCTTTTCCAAATACAGATATAGAGATAAAAAAACAAAATAATTATCTCAGAATTTAATATGGGATTCTCTTATTGAGTAATCTCAAAATAAATGAGAATTCTGTATAGATTTCTAAGAAATGAAACACTTATGATTTATAATAGGTTAATTAATATTTTTGCAAAAATCACAATCATTATTATTTCCCTGCTATCAATTGCTAATCGTCATTAGTAGACATTTGTAATCAATTATAGCTATTCTAATTAATATTAATGGATCACAGATATATACACATACATTTCTTGCTAATTCTTTAATCTGTTTATTGACATTTTTCAATGCAGTCATTTAATTCCTTCTGCAATGAATTCTTTCTTTTGAAAGACTCCAATATTTTGGTATAATTAGAATTCTTCAATATTTTCCATTTTGAATTATATCATCCCAATAAAAGCAGTCAATATTGTATTCTTTAGAGAATAGAATCTTTAATGAGATAATTTTTAGAATGTAAATAGGGCATACCTATTATTTTACAAAACTCATACAAAATTCACTATAAAATATTTGCTTTTAAAAAGACTGTTTACTATTCATCAATAAATCCTTCTCAACAACAATAATAAAAAAATCAATATCCAATTTAAAAAATAAAAATTTGCTTAATAAGTATATGTCAGTTGTCTCTAAGAATGCAGCATAGTAGTATACATATTCAATTTAAGTATAAAAAAATATGCTTCATACCTGAAAAGAGATTGATAAAGCTTGGATTGCTAAAAGCATTTGCTGGAATGAGAAGACATTATGAATTTTTTACCATTATTGGACAGTTGTTTGCAAATTGCAAAAATATTCTTGAAGTACAAATATCAGTGATTTAAATCATCAAAAGCACTGCCAAAAATTATGGTGATTGAATTTTAATTATGATCAAAGAAAACACAAATGGATTTTTCTTCATACTTCAAAATGAATAACTTTCTCTTCTTTGTGATATATAAACTAAATTTGTACAAATAATTTATCAATTGAAATATCAGGCTCATAATAAATTCAAGTCCTGATTTAAGCATGACCAATATAAAAATAAGCTCTAAGCATAAGTTACACTTAATCTAATAGTGCTTGTGTAAATTAATTTTCTTTCACAAGATTACAATATTTTTAATAATAAGTTTCATAAAGAAAGTATTATAATTAAATATACATATGTAAAATAGTGTTAAATAAATAAAAAAAAATAACAAAAAAAATATATCAATTGTCTCATGATGAACTTCCTTTGAAATATGGTCATTGATATTAATAGTTATAATCAAATTCATGTTTGTTTGTTTTGGGGGAAATTTTTTTTTTTAAAATCCACTTTTTATAAAATCATAAAAGTAATATTTTCAATTTTATTACAACTTCTATAAATATTCTAATAAATTTTCACATGCAAGAAAAATCCAATCCTCTTGAAATAATTTAAGATTAAATATATAGAATTTATTAAAAATTATTTTAAAATAAACTATTCTTTTAAAGAAAAATAAATAAATAAAAAAACTTATAGTTTTGAAGATTACCATTGACTATTTTTTTATTTAAAAAACAAAACAAAAACCCAGCATCAATATATTTGAAAAACTAAAATTATTTACAATGTATTTAACAGAAAATAAACTTGAATACAGCATAATTTTTTCTCTAGTACCTTCTAAAGCAAAGGTTAGTGGACAAGGCTCTTTCACATTTAATAATTTATTGCAACAAAATAAAAAATGTTCCTTTTAATGCCAAAATCATATAAACTTTGTTATTTGAAAACACTGAAAAAGAATATCACATCACAATTGATATATGATAGATACACTTGTTTTATTAAGATCAACAACTTGATTCAGTTGACCATGACAAATTATGCACTATTCTTGAGAATAGTGTAACAAAGCATTTTATTATTTTTATAAAAAAATATATTAAATGAGAAATTATAGTTAAAATAGACAATTTCTTATTGGCAAAAAAGTTTGATATGTCTCTTATATTGCCATCCAGTTTATTTAATTTATAAAGTTAATGTGAATGCAATCAACAGTTTTGGATATGCTGATGACACCATATTTATAAAAAAAAAAAAAAAGAAAAAGAGATCTGAAGATATTAAAATAATTAAAAAACAGAGTAAAAAAAAAGAAGACATTAAAACCAAATAGAAGACAAAAGTTTTAATTCAAGAGATACTATCTGATTTTAAAATTAAATAGTGAAGACATAGAAATCATTGACATATTTTGCACCTCTTTATATTATTCACAAAAACAAAAACTAGCAGTCAAAAGTTTCATTACAGACAAATATTGGGCTGAGTTGCAATTAAAATTCTGGACAAGATCTTGAGATCTGAGAACATATTTTTTCAAATAATAATCTGAAATGTTTGTGTTTTGATTTTACTGAAATGAACAACATGCATAATCTTTAATATCAGTGAGGTTCTGTTTTAAATATTTTCACCGGCTGATCTAACTCTGCTTGAATGATCTGTATATCTATATACAGCTCCTTCTCCCACAAACAAACAAACATTTAACATCTTTTACTCATAAAAATATTCACTTCAATATACATATACATTTAGATAACTATATTTAATTTTGGGGGGAAAAAAAATCAATAAATTAGCATACTCTTTTTCTTCCATAAGTTAGTAATTCAAAAATCATTTCAGCAGAAGGTACAGCCCGAACACAGCATTCAACAATATGATTATCATCCTACAGGAAATAAAAATGTATACATTTTTAAGCCAATTCAAAATATACATACAAAAGCAACATTAAAAAATTTATAAAATTGTTTTCATTTGCATCTATATATATGTGTGTACAGGGTCAACATACAAATGTACTTAAATTATAAACAAGTGTAGTAAATAAAAAGGCTATTATCCATTAAAATTTAAATTATAAATTGCTACATTATTTAACTTTAAAAGATTACAATAAATAAAATATTACAAAATTTTAATAGTGAGAAGTAAAACATATTTTAATAAATAGATTATAGGATAAAATGTCTTAAATAATAGCTCTAAGTGATGCTAATTATAAATCAAATTTTGAGCATTCCATAAGATATTTCATATTATATATATATATCAATAGATGGAACTTTACCAAGACCTCCAAAGAAGCGTGTTTGTTTACATAAACGTCAGAGTCAATATTCACTGTCTCTTTCATTTTGCTCCACCCTCAGATCAGCTGATTTCAAGCTGATTTGCTCTCATCAGTGAAGGGATAGGAGTTAGAAACTAGACCTAAATATTAACTCCAAGCGTTTATGCAAAACGTTTCTATCAGTATGCAAGCATGAATTTTTTAGACACCTAAATGTCTTCAAACTCAGCCTATCAAACTAGATAGCTATATGGGTCTGATATCAGTTCAGTTTCTCCACATAGTCAAAGTTTCTGCAATCTATATCATTGCAAGAAAACTTTAAAGGTACATTTATGAAAAATAAAACAAGTTTTATATACGTAAAAACCTGCTATCGCTTGTACTAATGATCAATAGATGGAGCTTTACCAAGACCTCCAAACAAGCGTATTTGTTTACATAAACGTCAAAGTCAATATTCACTGTCTCTTTCATTTTGCTTCACCCTCAGATCAGCTGATTTCAAGCTGATTTGCTCTCATCAGTGAAGGAATAGGAGTTAGAAACTAGACCTAAATAGAAACGTTTTGCATAAACGCTTGGAGTTAATATTTAGGTCTAGTTTCTAACTCCTATCCCTTCACTGATGAGAGCAAATCAGCTTGAAATCAGCTGATCTGAGGGTGGAGCAAAATGAAAGAGACAGTGAATATTGACTCTGATGTTTATGCAAACAAATACGCTTGTTTGGAGGTCTTGGTAAAGCTCCATCTATTGATCATTAATACAAGCGATAGCAGATTTTTACGTATATAAAACTTGTTTTGTTTATCATAAATGTACCTTTAAAGTTTTCTTGCAATGATATAGATTGCAGAAGCTTTGACTATGTGGAGAAACTGAACTGATATCAGACCCATATAGCTATCTAGTTT
This sequence comes from Epiperipatus broadwayi, assembly GCA_028023455.1. Taxonomy (NCBI): domain Eukaryota; kingdom Metazoa; phylum Onychophora; class Udeonychophora; order Euonychophora; family Peripatidae; genus Epiperipatus; species Epiperipatus broadwayi. The sequence continues at coordinate 1,684,645 of JAQFVV010006330.1, forward strand.
GATAGGCTGAGTTTGAAGACATTTAGGTATCTAAAAAATTCATGCCTGCAAACTGATAGAAACATTTTGCATAAACGCTTGGAGTTAATATTTAGGTTTAGTTTCTAACTCCTATCCCTTCACTGATGAGAGCAAATCAGCTGATCTGAGGGTGGAGCAAAATGAAAGAGACAGTGAATATTGACTCTGACGTTTATGTAAACAAATACGCTTGTTTGGAGGTCTTGGTAAAGCTCCATCTATTGATCATTAATACAAGCGATGGCAGGTTTTTACGTATATAAAACTTGTTTTGTTTTTCATAAATGTACCTTTAAAGTTTTCTTGCAATGATATAGATTGCAGAAGCTTTGACTATGTGGAGAAACTGAATTGATATCAGACCCATATAGCTATCTAGTTTGATAGGCTGAGTTTGAAGACATTTAGGTGTCTAAAAAATTCATGCTTGCAAACTGATAGAAACGTTTTGCATAAACGCTTGGAGTTAATATTTAGGTCTAGTTTCTAACTCCTATCCCTTCACTGATGAGAGCAAATCAGCTTGAAATCAGCTGATCTGAGGGTGGAGCAAAATGAAAGAGACAGTAAATATTGACTCTGACGTTTATGTAAACAAATACGCTTGTTTGGAGATCTTGGTAAAGCTCCATCTATTGATCATTAATACAAGCGATAGCAGGTTTTTACGTATATAAAACTTGTTTTGTTTTTCATATATATATATAAGATAAAACTGAATGATACAAAGAAAATGATAGTTATTTACTGTTGCAGCTATACGACTGATCAATAATTTTGCACAATTATTTCCACTAATTTGTATAGTCATAATTTACTTGGGTTAAATTTTATAATGGAATTTTTTTAAAACTATTATATTATGTTAAATATATCAATAAATCCGATCTCCAGAACCGATTTATAGTCAAACTTATACTATTCTTTTAATTATATATTTTTTGTTAAAAATGTAAACATTATTTTACATTGATTTATAAATATCTCCCAAAAAATAAAAGGTGTATAAAGTTGCAATAAAATTTCAAGATAGGAAAACATGCATGACACAATATTTTAATATGATATTATTACTTTGAAAAACAGTAAAATAAAAACAAAAATAAGCACCCTTCTTTGTGGGCATACTTTTGCAAATATATATATAGTTTCAGAAATAACCTCCTTAAATATGCAGACACTTTAATGTAATGCCTTCCAGTGCCAAAGTTCCAATGCAATGAATAAAAACAAAATACTTGCATTATTTCCGAATTATATATATATATAATAACAATCACATTTCTTAGTCAAATGTAACATTTAAATATCATAATTGTGACAGTTTGAAAATATTCACAATAATGATGTTTAACCTCTAAGTGGGAAACACACATATCAGAGTGGGGATTATTTCTAACCACATTTATACACTCCCATGCACATTGTAGGTAAATGCAAAAATATTTAATAAATTTAATAGTTATGTAATAATCTTTTTAAGTCTAAATTAGGAAGTAAAAAATACTACTGATATTATGAAATGACTTCTGCTGGAAGTTAATACATGTTAAATTTGACAGGATATAGTATACTATAATTTTATTCACTCTAAGCATGCATAATTAATAGATATGAAATTATTTGGGGCAAAGACATAATATCCCTAGATTATTTATGTTTATAGTAGGGGTAAGATGTGAAATAGATCACTACTATCAAATGAAGATTAGATGTTAAGCTAGCATAGTATATACCAAAGTTAAAAATTATAAACCTCTTCTATCTTACATAAACAGCTATATTAACATCAGTAATCCACTGTATATTATTTTAAGGTCAAAACTGCTGACAGTTGACATATAACTGAAGTTACAGAAATGTGTAATTAAGTGATGCAGTGTCAGATCTATAAAACTGGAAAAAAGATTTGGGTTCAAATTTCAAATATTTGAATTTTTTAAATCATAACTTTCAATAACATAACAGAAATAAAAATAGCTACTGAATAAATATGTACATTCCAGAGCTCTTCGGTGTATTATTGTTGGTAATTCAAAAGCTAAAGAAATATGTGCTATTTAAGTTTTGGCATGTGGGTGTACATTTATATGTTATAATTTCTACACATAGGATATTGAGTAAAGTTTAAGATTTTTAATAAATGTAAATTATCAAAAATATGCTAATGCAACTCAAAAATACTTTTGATAAACAATGAAATACCACCTATTGTTGTTCTACATTACTTTATCTCCTCTTTACATACGAGTCTTATAATAATGTTGAACAATAATGAAAGGTGATTTACTCTTTAGATATAATTTGTAAGAGGTATTAAAACTTTAATGGGCTTTCACTATTTTATGAAAGAGAAGTATTTTTAATGATAGGCTTTATGATTAAACAGTCCTATCATTAAAATAATTGTTTGTGATAGTTGTATAAAATGGGAGCTAAAAAGCTAATTAATAAACCTGATCAGAATACTGGACCTAAAACAAGTCCTTTAATTGAAGTAAAAAAATAAAATTAGTAATAATAACAAAAATTTTATTTCAAATTTTGTCCCTTATCTAAGTCACATTCAAACAGTAATGTTGAAGAATGTATAAAAAATGTTAGAAAGTTCTCAAAAAGGGAATATTAATAGATATGAATTTCTTTTAATAAATTTAACAGAACTATCAAGTAAATTAGAATATGTCATTTCAACACAAAAAATATACAGATAGTAAAGTAGTAAAAATAATCAAAGCTGTGAGAGAGATAACTATATAAATAATATTATTATTGCTTATTTAAAAAAAAAAAAAGTCCAAATAAAATAATGTATTTATATTATTAATAAAGAAACGAATAACAGCTAAAAATTATACAAAAGATTTAGAAAATTACGAACACACTAGATTATTATTAACTTCCTACAAACTTTTCGTTAAACATTTAGGTAAAAAAAGTAAAAGCCAAACATTATTCAGTCAAGCAGTAATTAGGATGTAAAAAAAGATAGTGTACAGTGATCATCTATAAGTAGTAAATGAGACAATTCAAAGATGTAATTAATACAAATTTCTATTGTGTTTATATTTCACCGATTATAAAAAAGCTTTTGTTTTAGTATGTATGGAGACTAAGATTAATGTCTAAAATAGCCAGAAAATTGAAAAAGTAAGTATATTGAATTTATTAAAATTTTTTTTCAAAATATCAAATAATTGATAATTACTGAAAAATTTATGATGGAGAAAAATGTACAATGATTTAGATTCTATAAAATTAATTTCTATGATTAAAGAAAACGTTTTTAAAACTCGACGAAATTCAGACCTCAAGATAAATTATGATTACCTGATTTGGTGATATTTATTAATAGATGAAATCATGGTCATGAGAGAATTTTAGTAAAATTGTTTTTGGCAAATATTTTAATGTTATATGATTTTCTATTTTATTTATTATTATGATTTATGGGAATATTTCTGTTGTGTATATATATGTTGTTTGTACCTAGTCGAATTTCACTTAAGAATTTATATTTGTTAATAGATGAAACAATGGTTATGAGATAATTTTAGTAAAATTGTTTTTTAGCTAGTATTTTAGTGTTATATGATTTTCTATTTTATTTATCATTATAAATATAGCATTAGGCATCATTTAATTTTACACGTAAATAAAAATTCTTACAATGGATTTGATAAACAAATAATCTTACTGATTCCAGTTACTTATTCTAAAGAATATATATTTTTGTATGTGCGTAGTAGTATGTTAATATTTTATATTATGTCTTTTGGCTTCTTGGAAATTACAATTAGAATTAATTCTATATTTCCAAAGTTCACTAGCATTAACTTCTTGATTTCAAATTCCTGGGTTTTCTGGCTATCTGGTTATTTTTGCATTTCAGAAAGATAGACTAACTTTTGAACAATGGAAGATAATAGGCTAACTTTTATAAAGGTATCATTTTTGAATTATGAGATATGGCAACAGCTAATTTTTAAGGACTACATTAAAAAACCAACAAATGCTCACTTCTAGAAGACAGTGAGCATGTCATGATGATAATTATCGTATTCCCCAAAAAATCATAGGTGAAATACAAGTAGCATTAAAAAGTACTTTACAGTTCTTTATACATGTAATTACTAAAGGATCACTGAAATGACAATGAATTATGTACTTTTAATCCATTCCTCTTCCATTTGATGGTACTGATTTAGACTAGTTCCATTTTAATTACAATCAATTGTTTGGACTTATATGTCAACTGTAATTCTTTTAACACTATTCTAACTAATATAGTCCTCTGATTAATGATCAAACATGGTCATCACAACTCAAAAGCTAAGTTATTTTTCTCTATCATTAATTAGAAGATATTTTCAAATTTAAATTTAATTAAATCATTCTGAATACACTATGCTCATCCATTAAGAATAATTAGTTTTTTGATTGTAAATATAATTTTAATTATTAAAAAACAAAACATATTTATATATCTTTTACATGTGTACACACATATACTCACATATCATTTCTGGTTTAGTAGTTTAATTAAGACATTCAATCAGTCTTTTCTAAACTCGGCAATATTCTTTTATACTTCACATACCTATATTTGCTTCATTCAGATCTGAATTTATTTCTCTTTTTTTAAATCTGATATGAATTTTGTATATCTAAGTCCCTATATTCATAAATTCAATAATAAAAATGGATCTTTTTAAGATTTTTTTTTTCATTTTATAACTATATTTTACATTGATATATACATAAATTTACAAAATCTTTAAACAAATTTTATTATCTTCATCTTTAAAATAAACTTTCTCCTATATTATCTTATCACATCCCTCTCCTTTTGTTTTTCTTACACTTAATGAGTTCACAACACATTTTATTTAACTCAGAATGACTAACTAGTCATTCATAAAAACCAACATATATAAATATTATCAATCCAAACATAGGGTTAATTTTTTTTTTTTTTTTAAATCTTAATTTTTTATTGTTTGGATTTGAAACAATTTATTAAACCACTAAACATCACATGATCACTATTTCTTATGCTAGCACATAACTGTTATTAAAAACAGGCAAAACTCTCTATACAGTAGTGCCACTCAGTGCCAACCAGAGTAATCAATGGATGCCAGAAGATTTGTGCATAAAATTCCCATCTAGTGCCTATTCATCCAATATCCCCAGACTAGTTTCTGGCTTGTGGAAGAGCTTTGGATCTAAAAACACTGCACCTAGATCTTAGGATCTAATGCAACCTTCCAGCAGCCACCTTTTATCTCTACTTAACTACAAAACTATGAGAATAAAATTAAAAACACAATAATATTTTCAATCTAAGCTCAATAGTTTATATGGTCATATGGGTCTGAACCCAGTTCAGTACCCATACATTTTGGTGTCTTTGGCTCTTTAACAACCATAGCCACCACTATCCTATTAGGCAGGATTGGTGTTAAACCACTAAACATCACAAGATCACTATTTCTTATACTAGCACATAACTGGCATCCACTGATTACTCTGGTTGGCACTAGGACTACTGTATGGAGAGTTTTGTTGTTTTTTAACGTTTGTGCTAGCATAAAAAATAGTGATCATGTGATGTTTAGTGGTTTAACACCAATCCTGCCTAATAGGAAAGACACCAAAATGTATGGGTACTGAACTGGGTTCAGACCCATATGACTATATAAACTATTGAGCTTAGATTGAAAATATTATTGTACTTTCAATTTTATTCTCATAGTTTTGTAGTTAAATAGAGATAAAAGGTGGCTGCTGGAGGGTTGCATTAGATCCTAAGATCTAAGTGCAGTGCTCTCAGATCCAAAGCTCCTCACTGATGAAGGCCACAAGCAAGAAACTAGTCTGGGGATATTGGATGAGTAGGCGCTAGATGGGAATTTTATGCACAAGCCTTCTGGCATATATTGATTACTCTGGTTGGCACTGAATGGCACTACCGTATGGAGACTTTTGCCTGTTTTTAATAATTTATTATTTGGTATCAGATATTTAATCCTAGGTAACCATAATCACAAGCATCATACTATATAAATAAAACAAATTTAACAGTTTTTAAAAAATCCATTGTTTGGCTAAGTTCTTTACTGATAATAGGATCAATTAATAAATTGAAACACTACATTGCCACCCATTATTTATTGCAGGGGTGGGCAAATAGCAGCCTGAGGGCCACATGCGGCCCGCTAAGACTTTTTATGCAGCCCTCCAAGACAATCAGAAAAATCCACCTTGGACTGAGATTTCCTTCCTGTTGCATGACCGAATATTCATCTCATTATTTCCACTAGAATAGCCACATTAATATACATGCGCAGTGTAGATACGATGTGTAGTGATTTTCCAGTTGATCTGATTAATTTCAATTTTGTCTTTGCATTAGCAAATATATATATTTCCAACTTTTGTGAAACCATGAATGCTCCAAAAAAATGTAAAATTGGTAATGAATGTCATGTGTTTAATGAAGAATGGACAAACAAATATTTCTTTGGTAATACAGGGAATAAAGCAGTGTGTTTATTGTGTCATGAAAAAATATGCGGCCCTCCGTTAACCTTCGCTTCCACAAAGTGGCCCCTGATGCAGCCCTCCACCAACCTATGTGGCCCCCGAGCCAAAACAATTGCCCACTCCTGATTTATTGCATTCATAAATACCAAAAGTAAACCCTACTAGTGCTTCTTTCATCTACATGAATATCATCAAAAGATATCTAATGCCTTCCTAGTTCAAAGAATACTAATTGCCATGGATCCAATAAGGCAATATCTAAAAGACCACAACTGCATGTCTAATTAATCAGAATTTTTTTTCTCAATATTGAGCTTTGTGGAAAATTTGTATTGCATGAGTTATCAAATATTAGATTGAAATATATATCAAACAGTCATTATTTTAATCCTTGAAAAAAACTTTGGATATTCTTGAAAAAAATCAGTTTAATTTCAAAGTTGATTCAAAATAAGTTAGATCTTACATCATTTTAATTAATAAGAACTGGTATTCTAGTATTATGAAGTTCTCATATGAATTAATATTCTATTTTATAAATATATATTTACTCTTTATCCATAGGTCAGACTATACATCAGTCTAGCAGCATTAATTGCTATTAAAAACAAAAGAAAACAAATTGATAGAATTCTTTTCAATCAGAAATTAAACTTTATGAGTCAATTATTTGGGGAAATTTCTCACTCTATGGATTATTTTAGCATAATTGAAGAATTAATTAGTTATTTACCAAGGCTAATATTAATCAATACCAAGCAGGAAATATTTTAGAATACTATTTTGAAGAAATATCTAATAGTTCTTCACATATAATTAACTTTCAGTTATTCCAAAACAGTCTTACTTTTCTAAACATAATTAAAACTTATATAAATATTTTCATTTTTCATTGAAACCTTTTCAGTTTACCACCATGGCATGAATCAAATTATCTAGAGAATAAACATATTTTCATTTTGGCATAATAATATAGATCTTTGTTTTTTTTTCAATAAAAAGATAATATTATCTTAATGTAGCAATTCACATAAAGGTGATTTAGCATCACTTATGCAGGGAAAAAAAAATGATGGTAATAGCCATTAATTTACCAAAAATATTGCTTTGATAATATTGAGTTTTGGAACAACTTGACTGGGCATTATAAGTAATTTATTCCAATGAATGGCAATAATATCATGATTCCATTAAGAGCTCAATTTAATAAATCAATATCATTTGTCAATGAAATAGACCATTTCTCTTGGAATTTTATATATTTATGACAAAAGAATATTCAGACAATTTTAATTAGTTAAAATTAGAATGTGCTTTCACTTCACCATGCCAAGGCTTGTAAAAAATAGTTGTCCTGGAATAATGATAGATCAATAACATATTATGGGAGGCAGTTTAAGTAACGATGTTCAGTTCAATAATCATGAATGGTCTTCACATTTCATTTTATGCAGGCATTGATATCAGTCAATGATTAAATTGGTAACTTGCTAAAAATTAGAATATTATTTAATGATTATAAATTAGTGATATATATACATATAGCTATAAAAATAAGAAATTATATGCAAAAAAATATTTAAAGAAGACTACAATTATGATGAAATGCTTACTAGAATAATTTGAAAAATGTAATAAATTAATATTTATATTTTCAAAATACAACTACTTAGAAAATAAAAAATCCAGAGAAAAAGATTAGTATTTGTTTTTGTAAAGATATTTTTCAAAATATGAAATATTAATTTTTAATATTTAATATATTTAAAAAATATTTGCTGTGCTTTTGCATATACATATATATAAAATTATTCAAACTATTTATTTATTAATTGACATTATAAAATAAATAATAAAGAGGATTAATACAGATTAACAATATTTGGCTAATTTTATCAACAAAATATTCTATAGATACCAAACTTTTTAACTGTAATAATTGTGAATATATGTGTATCTTTATGTAAATTTTTGCCTAAAAAACAAATTTATGTATCTAGATATTAAAATATTACTTCAACTGATTATTGTGATAGTTTGGAACTATTTTCCAACTCTCAACACAATTTATTCTGCATATATAAATATATAAGCACATACACAGAACATTAAATGATTTGATTTTTCTCTATTTACAGATTGACAGGTATCTGCATGGACAACTTATCTATATTTCAATAACATTTTGATTCTTTTTTTCAGAGCAGTAAAAATTGGATTGTAGAAAAGAAGTCTGAGCCTAATTATATATAGTGTCAATAGATTCTATTAAATGCAATTTAAGCAATGAATAGCAAAATTAAAATATACTGGTGCAAACTATAAAAAAATTCTATAACTGAATACAAATTCCAAGTGTTAGATAATTATTTTCTTTAAACAATTGTCTCCTTTTATATGTTCCTTTAATTCCTATCTTCTAATTAATTGCATTAAAAAAAACATCAAAATTTATATGTTCAATAGTGACTTTGAGTGAAAAAAAAAAGAAATTACTTCTGTTTTACAGCATTTTCTCTATAAATCCTATCTTCTATTAATCTGACCAATATAAGAAAACATGAGGCAAATCTGGCAGAAAATTTCAATTTTTTGATTTTTTTTTTTTTACAAAAAAAAGTTTAATTTTTTATTATTATTTGGTTATTAATAATTAAGATTCTTTACAGGACAGTTACCTACTTGTAGTTCTTCACATAGTTTCCTACTTGTTTTTACATATGGTAAAAACTACTAAAAACACTTGACTTCTTTTTTATGAAAAATGTGTTATTACATAAATACAGCATATAATATTGTAAAAAATAAACACGTACTTGGATTTTATTAAGACAGTCCATTAAAACATTAAACAACTTCTTGTTTTCATTACATTCCAAACTATCATTCCATGGAGATAATAGGTCCAATAAATCTGCAGACTTTGCTTTATAAACAATCTATAAATAAAAAATAAATTATGTAAATGTTAATAAAATGTAATCAATCTATAACAAATTTTCATAAACGCTGATAAGAAAGTTATAAAAAAGGCAAACAAAAATTTGAGGCATTCACTGTATAGTTGCAGAAAATCATCATCTATTTTTCAACAACTTTTCATTGGAAGCTTCAATGAAAAAATCTTATTTTACAACACCAATCATAGAAAAGCCTAACAAGCTTTCGTATTAAATGATGTGATGAAAAAAGATCTTCTCAGCGCTATGATTTTATGAATAGTAGAATCAGAAAAGGAAATAATTAAATCATACTTCTTCATGATAGCAATGGAACAAATAGACATTTTAAACATATATGCTATGATATACTAAGTGCAATTTTTAAAAAGTAAATTAGCTTCAAAATACATTCCTGAAATACAGAACCTCATGGAAAAAGATATCTTGCCAAAAGACCATAAATAAAGCCGTAATATTAAATTTTTGTCTGAGCCATTACAAAAAAGTATGTACAAAATTATTCAGTCCTATTGGAAGGAATGTTTTAAATATTTGCAAAGCCTTGAAGATATCTAGATAAATCAACAATAAATATTTCCTGGTGGAAAGAAAAACCTGAAAGAGGATTTTAATGTGAGATGGTCAAATATTAAATGCATGATCTGCCTGGTATAGTGCATGTATATAAACTATTTCAAAATAGTGTTAAGCATAAATTTAAATCTTAAGATTTTAATCATTTTATGAAAGAGAAGTTTTAAAAATCCAATTAAAATTTGAAATATTTTTCTTCGCTTTATTAATATTTTTCTCACATTTTGTCATATATACTTTTGTTGAAAGCATGTTCAATATGTATTTTACTCTATTTATTTCTGATGTTATAATACTGAAGTGTGAGGATACTTAATGCACTTAGTAACACATACATTGTCCCAACTTATTGTTTAGTAACAGTCATAAGTAAATTATTTTAATTATTGAAATAATGAAATATGAAAATTAAATATAGGTTTGTAGTTCAGCTCTATATTACGTATACAATATATGATTTCATAATTATTCATTATATTATAGTGTCAATATATTTTTTCAATTTTTCTAATGACTTAGGGAATAAAGTTTGTTGTGATATAAACTTGTTAGCAGCCTTCTCTATATATAGAAACTTAGTCCCATCTTTAATATATATATGTTATTATGATGATATATGTATGATCATAATTTATAGTCTTGGTGTTCTCTTTGCAAGTAAACATAGTTTTAGCAGAAAACTCTTACATATTGTTCATGGAATAGGTTTTCCTAATTTAAAATAAAAGCTGAGTTTTATCAAATAAACCATTAGTGACCAGTTATTATGTGATTACCCAAAGTAATTGATAGGTAAAAATATATTTGATAATCAATTTTTTACGTAAAATTAGTGCATTTATGTTAATTAGATATATAGTTATAATACTTGCATTACATAAAGTTGATGTCCAACATGCAGCTTGAAAAAACAAGCTACTTAAAATTTGTGTTGCCGCATTAAATTAATGACCTCATTAAATGTTTAATAAAAATAAAATACATAGTTATAATAATCACATATATAAATAGAATTGAATAAAAAATTAGATGAATAATAAACAGAGCAAAAAGTAATCTGGACAAAATAGAATTAGAAGAGAAAAATAAATATGAAGACTCTAAATAAACCAAAGGATATCTATAATGAGGAAGAGGGTTGTATGAGAGAAGCATTTTGCAGTCCAAAAATTGAAAATAAGTTAAATAATTAAAAGAGCAGTCTAGAGAATAAAGAAATGATCACTAGAATGAAAGGGAAAATAAGGAAAAAGAAATAAAATCCATTAATAGAAATTCAGGAGAGGTAAAGAAAAGAAATAGAAGCAATAAAACTAACCCAGAGATAAAGAAATTGGAAGAGAAAAATTTCAAATATGATCTGGCTAAGGCTCACATGTTACAGTTGTTAATATAAGATATGAATAAAAATATCCAAAATTGGTTTTGAATTAAATAGAAGCTAAACAAAACCAATAAAAATATTAATATAAACAAATGAAAATATGAAAAAAACATCCAAAACTTAAATAAGAAATTAATTAGTAAGCTGGATAGAAAGAGATAAATGAAAAGATAGAAAATATGAATAAAAAAAAATAATGACAACATCGAGAAAATGAAAAGGATGAAAGTAGATAAAGAAAAACAAGGGAAGAAAACAGAAAATATAATTTGCAAATGCAAGGAATAGAAAAAGCGATAAAAGAGATTAGTAATATATTTCAGAAAAATTGCAAGATCATCTTGCAAATAAAGAAAGAAATATAAGAAATTGAGGAAAGAGTGCAGAAAATATTAGCAAAGAGGAAATATTAGAAAAGTTAAGAAGAAATGAGAAACATAATATCCATCAGCAAAAATCTAAGTGCAATCACAAAATCATGGTTGAATGACACTGACCACTCGCTTCAAATAATAAACAAATTAAAAAAAAAAGTTTGATAATGCAATGTTATAGCTAAGCTAGGCACAAAACAAAACAAAAAAAAATTATGATGAAACAATCAAATTTGTATACAACTAAATATAAACCAAAGTCCATAAATTATCAAACAATTTCTTAAAATAAAGAGAATCAGAGAATGCTCAGGGAAACTCTGATGCTGTTTTGCACTAAATTTGATGGCAGATAGAAACTTGACAAAACATATACACATTTACAATGAATTTCTGTTTCCAGAGATACAAAAAAATATTTTAAAAAATTATTCTACTCTAGATTATAAAAATGGGATTCTATATCAAGTGACTCAGAAATAACATAAAGATGAGACATATATACAATTTTTCAGAAGACAAATTCTCAGATTAAAAGCATTAATAACAAGGTTCTTGACTGAAGACAAGATCATTAAGATTGTGAGGCACAACTTATTCAACAAGATAGAGATGTTATTTAGCATGAACTGCAAAACTATTAAGATAGTAGAAAAATTGCTGAATATTTTGAATATAAATTGTGGTGTCACAGACAAGTTAGTTTAGGATTGTTTGAAATTTATTATGTAAATAGTACTGTAAAAATAGGGGGATTCATATATAAGTATAGAATTGTATGACTAAATAATATTAGAAGTGTATAACTAAATAATATTGGAATTATCTAAATAATTATAGATTTAATGTAACGATGTCATGTAGAAGATAACCATATATGGTGTGAAGGTTTAAGTAAAATTTTACCATGCCTTATAAGCTATAATATTTAAACAGCATTAAACTGTTGCATATGCGCTTTGGATTTTAAATATAAAATGAATGAATACTAACACTTCAACCACATGATAAAGTCTTTGGAAATTTTATCATGTGGTTGAAGTGTTAGTATTCATTCATTTTATATTTAAAATCCAAAGCGCATGTGCAACAGTTTAATGTTGTTTAAATATTATAGTTTATAAAAAACATCACGCTATATAAAATAATTGACTTATTTACATGCCTTATAAGTAATAAATATGGTTTTAATTTCTCCTTATATGTAAAAACAAAAAATACTTAATTGTAATTATTAATTAGAGAAAATATAACTTACTATTAAAAATTTATCGGCTGAACGTTTTCGAGGAACCATGCCTCATACTCATAGCCTTCATGAAAAGTGTAATAAATATATGCAAATGTAAATATTCAAATGAGCTACTGTTACGTAGCCCATTTTTTCGAGATCTCGAAGCATGTGTCCTCTCTGTTAATGGCATGGATGTCTCTATTAATATAGAATGCCTCCCCTATTTTTCTCCTGTAATCATTTGGCTCTGAACATAAAATAATGGGGTTGGCAGGTATGAAGTCGTGCCCAGATTGTCTACTATGTTCAAAAAATACGGAGGATGTGTTGCTGTTCGTTTGAGCTCTGCTGAATGTGTAACGACGTTGAGCCAATCCGGTATTAATTGTGGCTTTCGTTTCCCCATAATATTTAAATAAATATGAGCAATCCATTATTCCAAAATACTTCAACACTAACCTAGACTTCACATATATACGATATGTAGACGATATTTTCATCATAACCTCTAAAAATAATATTTTAAATATACAACGTGAATTACAAAACTCAACCAAACTATCATTCACTATCACATATGAAAATAATAAAGAACTCAAATATCTCGACCTCTCTTTATCGAGAAATCGCCACTCAATAGATTACAAAATGATTGTTAAACCATTTGAAATTCGCAGCTGTATCCATCCTAACTCTAACTCACCCGCATCGCACAAATTTGCAGGTCTTAATGCATTTTTGTTTAGAAACTTTCATCTGTGTAAATACGAAGCACATAGGAAGGAAAATATAAACAATTATACTAAAGATCTGTTAGCAGCAGGATTCAAATATAAAACCATTAAAAAGAAAATCATGAAATTTAATAGTACAATAAACAATAAATTACCTCGCACTAATCTACCTAGAATAACAATCCCCTACATCCCTAAAATATCCAGCAAACTAACTAAAACTTTAAACAATAAATTCAGCATAATATTCAGAACTCCACCCAATTCCAATAGGTTGATCAATAACTCTAAAGACCACATTGATCGATCGCTCACCCCACACGTGGTGTACTCTATTTCCTGCCCTCAATCCGGATGCCACGCTACATATTATGGGGAAACGAAAGCCACAATTAATACCGGATTGGCTCAACGTCGTTACACATTCAGCAGAGCTCAAACGAACAGCAACACATCCTCCGTATTTTTTGAACATAGTAGACAATCTGGGCACGACTTCATACCTGCCAACCCCATTATTTTATGTTCAGAGCCAAATGATTACAGGAGAAAAATAGGGGAGGCATTCTATATTAATAGAGACATCCATGCCATTAACAGAGAGGACACATGCTTCGAGATCTCGAAAAAATGGGCTACGTAACAGTAGCTCATTTGAATATTTACATTTGCATATATTTATTACACTTTTCATGAAGGCTATGAGTATGAGGCATGGTTCCTCGAAAACGTTCAGCCGATAAATTTTTAATAGTAAGTTATATTTTCTCTAATTAATAATTATAATGCCTTATAAGGTAAATTTGGGGACTAATCAAAACTCATAGGGACTAGTGAAGGGCTCGGTTAGCAGACCATATAAGGAGAGGTATTTATGGAATGAGAGGTTTTTTTTTGAACTCCAGAAGTCAGGTATATAAGAGGGATATAGAGGGGAAATCGGGGTAGTGAAAAAATAAAAGACTACAGTGGCCCTAACAAGCAGATTTATGATACCCAACTTTAAAGGAGTGCTTTACCGATGTATGTAACAGTTATGTATGCAATTGAATTTTGCTGGAAATTAAACTAATATTTTAACTCACGCAATCTGTCTAAATTTCTCATTTGTTTGATGCATACACATCATAAATATGCAGCAACTTCTGGATCCAGGGAGGATCCCCTCCCCCCAGGTATATGCAATATTAGATAATGGCATTTTTTAAGACCAAAGACGAACCTAATGTTAGCAACATGAATATGAAAAAAAATTAGTAAAAGAAATCCATCACATGTCAACACAAAATAAAAAAATGTTGGGAGCTCGGAATGAACTCAGACATTTCAACAGTGGAGTGCAATTCTTAAGAGGTTCAATATTAGGGATCAATCCAATTTACCATGAGTTTGCATCAGTTTTGCACAAACTAACAATATAAAAAAAAAAAGACAAGGTAAGGTGTTACATAGGCCAAGATCAAGATAAAAGAAGTTGACTAAAATAGAAATCTTTGGGAATAATAAAAAAAATTGTATTTTTTTTTTAGTTTTAAATAATGAGAATTGATTAAGTTTTTGAATCTGTCCTTCATGAAGAAAATTATTTACCATTGATTTTTTAATGACGTTAACTGTTTATATTTCTATAAGAAATGTAATAAATGCCTTATATGCAACTATAGAGAAGCTTGTTATTTCTATAAATTAAATATAGCTTAGCATTTTCTAGAACTTATAGCGTTATCATGTTCATAGTAAGATGAAATAGAATAATAATAGAGAGAAGAGTGTAATTGTATATATTTGAAGAGATTTAAATTTATTTAAATTCAATGTTAAATATATAAATTAGAGCATCCATTTTTTGGACAGAGGGAAGGATTAGTCTCTATGGTTGATAGCATTCATATTATAGGTTATATAGCAAGCCTCCCTTATTTTTCTCTATGAATCATTTCTTTCATTATATTGAATAGTTGCATAGAAGGGGATAAATTGATGTTCTGTCACCTTTGGGAGCTCAAGGAATATTATTAAAACTATGTTCTGGCTTGTCTGAAGCTCTTTTGTATAAATACTGGTAATGGGAAAGGCATGTAAACAAAGATGCTTGGAAGTCCCCATAATAGATTGATTGACGTCCAGTTTGGGGGAATTTAACTTTGTAAATGGTGCTAGAATTAAGTTCTAGGTTCCAGCCTATTTTGGAGTTGTCCAGTAGTCTATTACTTGGATAGCGTGTGTATGCGGAAAGTAAGACAATAAGTTGAAAAGAAGGTTTTATTAAAGGTTTTTGATAAGGTAGGTATATATGGCAGAATCCATAGCCTATTATCATCGGGGGTGGGGTGTTTAGAATTTAATTTTTTGTAAAATTGCATTATTTTCGTTTTTTAAAAACTATGTTTAAAACCAACTGATGTTAAATCTTTAAGATTATGTTTGACTCGGGGAATGCTTCATGCTTATATAGAGCGTGGACCGGCCAGTTTGTGAGATCTAGATATAGTTGATTTTTTAATAAATGTTATTACTAATCATAGAGTGCCTCATTATAAGCAAAATATTTGTATTCTTCCTTTTATCTTATATCCTTCTATATGCACTGATAAAATTATAAATAATAAAACAAATATTAGTTAGATGAGAATTCAAAAAATATTTATAAATACAATTTATAATAAAAATAATGTATAAGAATAGTTAATAAGTTTAATAATAATAATTATTAAATTTAAAGTTTATACGTTAATATTTAGATTAGTAGTAGAAAATTAATAAATAAATAATAAAAGATTATAAGTTTATAGGCTAGCTATATTTTTTATAATTCTGATAATATTACTTAATATAAAATAATTTATATAATACTAAGGATTTATGTTTTTGATTTTTTTATGATATAACCATAGTGTAATATTTAAATACAAGTATATTGTCTATACTGAATTTAATATAATTAGAAGGGATTTCTTTCAAACTTCCTACCACTATCCACTCTATCTTATACAACTGATACATATGATCCCATACATGTGAAAAAGATAAATGATCTCCAATATACATATTTTGTGCTGAACCAGCAGTCATCAGTTGGTCTAGATCATTTCCCACACATATATATAATCTGTGCTCTGTTTATATTAAGATAGCAAATCTAACATTAAAGTTTGAAGATTTGTTATCTTAATATAAACAGAGCACTGATTATATATATATATGTGGGAAATGATAATCTGGACCAACTGATAGTGCTGGTCGAGCGTGAAATATATTGGAAATTATTTATCTTTTTCATACATATGGGATCATGTGTATCAGTTGTATAAATAGCATTTGGGAGCCTGAAAGTCTAAGATCAAATCCCTTCCAATTAAATGTAGTATATATTTTGAGGATTGTATGGGTGTGTATATATATATATATATATATATATTGTGCATAATATATGTGTAGTATATTTGATGTATATGTACTGATTATATATATATATATTTGTAATAGGATATAAAATTAGTGAATCAATTTATAAGAGATATAATGTTTGCTTGCTTTGTTTATAAGATAAACTATTTGTGCATTCGTATATATATATAATAGTTCTGAAGAAGATTGCTGGTCAATTGAAATTGTCAGATTGATAAAGTTTAATAAAATAAACACTGTGACAGTAATAAAAAAAGGTGGATTTGTTTAATATTCATAAGCAAAGATATAAACAAGACTTTGATGACAGATATTATCCAGAATATTGTATTTTATAAATGACATAAATGAAGTCTTAAAAACCATTTAATAAAGTGTGGTGATATTTATCACTGTATAAGTCATAGTTGATTTTAAATTTTTACAAATGTTTTTTTTTTTGAAGATTTTTTGTTGAGAGTAAAATAAAAATGTTTTTGTATGCCTTTCTTAAGCATTTAGTCATCGTTGAAAATGATAAGCCAAGCTAGTTTTTTATGCATAACATGCTAATGTCTAAGACAGGATTACTTTACATATTCACAGAAGCTATGAGACTATATTTGATCCTTCTCGCAAATTATTTGCAGAAGGTTAAATTCCTGATTATTCCTTACATTTTAACAATAGATTAATTCCAAGTCTTCTTTTACATATTCTAACAGATGTATACTCTTATTAGCTCACATAGTTACTATCAAATATTGCCAAATTGCCATGAAAGACATTTACCAGCAAAATTAATTATATTCTCACATATAATTCTACAAAAGAGGGTTCTATCAGTCATGGATGGTCTTGCCGATGATGAAGAAGCAGACATTTCATAAGCAGCACAATCCAAACAGATTTATTTTTTAATATAATGCAAGAAACAATTCAAACATTAGATATTTTTATTTGAATTTGGTGATATTATTTTGTCCCCATAATAAAACTTAGTTTCTAGTATTTATAATCTGCAAAATAAATAAATAAGTATGTGAAAAAGTGAAGAAGGTTAAATATACAAAAAAATTGTGAACTTATAAATGAGATGCATTGGCCTCGATCAAGATATGGGAAGAATTAAAAATCTGAAAATGCTGAAAAGATATCTGCCAGATGCTCACTTATAAAAATGATATAAATTAAGACATCAAACAGTACAAAACAATACTTAATATAGATAAAATTTATTTGTAAGTACATATCAGGACTAAACTATAAACAAAGGAAAAAATATGAATTTATAAAGAAAAAATGGAGGGGGGAAAAAGAGGTGATGTAAAGAGATGATGATCAGCAAGATGATACACTTTTTTACTTCATTTCTAAAAAAGACCAATGAGACAGAAGGAAACAATATACCCTCATCTCTTAAGTCATAATTTAAACAAATAAGCAGTTTACATAAAGGTATGAGTATTTAAATAAAAAATATTAATATTGTTATGTAATTAAAATAAATTTATATCGATGTATACACAGGTCATGTGCTTTAATTGCATGTGTGGGCATCCATATTTTGTTTCATTTTTAAGAGGAATGAATTTTAAATCTTAATCAGTTAATGATTATAAATATAGCAAAAATCTTAAACAAGATGTACCCGTATATGAGGATTTTTGCATATATGTAAATTTGAAGTATAGGTATTGGTCAAACTACTGAGCCAGCTGAAATATAAATAAATTAGAAATAAAGGAAAAAAAAATTGCTATATTTAAAAGCATAAATAAAAGTGCATATAACACTTTGAAAGGCATAAAATAAATGATTCTGGAAATGAAAACAAAAAAAGTTGGAAAAGAATTATTGTAGTAATATTTGTAACCAGATTATATATAAAAAGTTAATATCTCTGACAATTAGTAAATTTCAATATTAAATTAAAAATATTCATTTTAATGCTATATATATTAAGTTCATAAAATTATAACTTTGTAAAGCTAAAAGAAAAAAAAATCTTTTTTCATTCATTTATTGTGTCTTTGGAAATTGGTAAATACTAATGAATAAAAGATTAATACTAAAAGATAAATACTCTTTGTCAATTTGATAAACAAAACATAATCCATTTGTAAGATGTGGTACAATAAATTGCTTCATGAACTGATAATAAAATTATGGAAAAAAAAGAATGCAATTTTGAGATGTTCATTGTATAGTTCCAGCAAGATATTATCTAGTTTTCAAAAGCTTTTTGTTGGAAACTGCAATGAAGAAATCATTCACCACAAATTAATGAATTAATTGATATTCATAATATCAATTGTAGGGAAGCCTATCAAGATCTTAAAAATTAGGAAAATAATATATTAATTGCCAGTAACGGAGCTTACAAATGTTGGAATGAAAAAAGGAAAAATTAAGTCATACTTCTTAATAATAATTTTGGAACAAATATAAACAATCTTTAGTATACACATTGATTTGCTAAATGAAATTTATAAAAAGTAAATTGAACTGTGAGATGTATTCCTGTAATACAAAGCTTAAAAAAATAGATATTTTATTGAGACGTTGATAAAACCATAATATTGCTATGTTGTCTAAATACATAATAATAAAAAAAGTTATATCCTAAACTATCAGCCCTATTTGAAATAATATATCTGCAAAGATTTGAGGACATCTAAATTAATCAACCATAAACTTTACCTGATTGAAAAAATACAAGAAAACCTAATATAGATGATCAATTATTCCATTTCAAGATCCGAATTGTACAAATATATGTGTAAAAGTATGTATACACAAAATATATCAAGATAATGGTATTTTTTTAAAAAATATATATGGCAGCATTTCTTAAACTGTGGGTTGCGAAGCGAAAAGTTGTGGTTGCGAAAATTTAATTCAGATATATGAATTTAAAGAAATATTTGTCGCAATGGTTCTTCATTATCTTTAATTTAATATATTACATTTTCTGTATAGTGCAATTATAAAATCGTAATGATGGCCAAGCTGAGCTGTAAATTATATTTACATATTGAAAAATGACACTAAATGCATCATAATAGTGGTGTCGCAATTTCAGCATATAAGTTATTTCAAAATCAAAATATATGCTGCAGTGATGAGAATAAGGTTGCTGCCACTGTGATTATATAATGCATTTCCAATCAAGTTAACTGTTTCAGTTTCATTTCAACAAGTGTCCACATCGCAAGAACAATACAATATTGTATTTTACTGTTTTACTCGACTAAGGTTAGTATTTATTTGAATATTATGAAAGATGTTATTTTTTATATATAAAAATGCTTGTATACTTTTTTTCTCACTTTTTTACTCAAAATTTATCAGCCTATTAGTTATTATAAAAATTTATTTTTTATTTAAAACTTATTGTCATTTATTTACTAACAAGTAAAACATATTCCTATTTTTTAAACTTAATAGGTAATTTATAATTGATTTATTGATATTTTTTAAATATGAAAAAATAAAACATATGGGGATATTAAAAAATAGAACATAGGGGAATATGCTTCATATAATTAATAAAAAAAACATGGCTGACACTTGGTGTCTCTGCTAACTAATAAGTACTGTTATTTTATTTATATTTTAGGATAAAAATACTTTTTACCCATGGATAAATGGTTGAACTGAGTACCAAAGATAATGATGCAGATGGCAATGCTACAAAGTCTCTTCAAGCAGGATCTCGTAATCAGAAAGAGATATCTAAAATGCGAAAAAGAAAATATGATGAGATATTTCTCCAATTTGGTTTTACTTTAAACAACTGTGATGGTAATGAACAACCTCTTTATTTAATTTACAATAATGTTTTGCCTATGGAGAGTACGAAACCATCAAAATTAAAAAGGCATTTTGAATCCAAGTATCCTTCATATATTAATAAACCAAAAGAATATTTCGGATGACTGTTAAAAACTTCAAGTAAAGAAAAACAATATTTTGAGAAACTTATAACTAACTGTTAATGAAAAATACTTACTTGCATCATATGAAGTTTCATATTTGATTGCTAAAAATAAAAAGCCATACACCATTGGAGAAGATCATATATTACCTGCTGCTATTAAAATGGTAGAAATACTTCATAGAAGTAAATATGGTAATGAAATTTGGAAAATTCCTTTGTCAAATGACACTATCACTAATAGAATTTCTGAAATTAGCAATGACCAATTTGAGCAACTTATTACTAGACTTAAAGAAAGTCCAATATTTACAATTCAGTTGGATGAAACAACTGATATTTCAAAAATAGCTCAATTAATAGTACATGTCAGATACATTTATAAAGAAAACATTGAGGAAGAATTGTTATTTTTGGAAGAACATACAAGAAGGGAAGACATATATAATAAAGTAGACAAATTTTTTAAAACTGAAGGTTTAGAATGGAAAAATTCCCTTTGGAGTATGCACAGATGGTGCAAAAGCAATGACTGGTGAAAATATTGTTTTTACATCATTTGTTAAAGCTTTTGGTAATAATCATATAACTTTTACACACTGCCTGATCTATCGAGAGGCCCTTGCAGCAAAAAAAATAGCAATGGAATTGAACGATGTGCTTCAGGATGCTGTCAAAATTATAAACTTTATTAAAAGTCATGCCCTTAACAGCCATTTATTTTCAAATCTTCATAAAGGCATGGACTCTGAATACAAAAATGTATTATTATATACAGAAGTAAGATGGATGTCAAGAGGGCGAAGTTTAAGAAGATTATTGTTATTAAAAGAAGAAATTATTGTATTTTTAACCAAAAAAAAATCTGATCTTGCTGCTCTTTTTCAAAATGACTTATGGCTATTAAAGCTATGTTATTTATCTGATATTTTTGGGAAGCTAAATGATCTTAACTTGTCTCTTCAAGGAAAAAATAGCAATATTTTTACTTCGAATGATAAAATTGAAGGTTTTATTAAAAAGATCAACATTTGGAAGAATAGGGTGGAAAATGATTCATTGGAAATGTTTTCGACTATCGACAATTTTATAAATAAAAAAAATTATTGTAAAACTTTAATTGCAAAAATTATTATAGATCACTTAAAAACCCTCAGTTTTTCAAATACTTTATATTGAATTTAGATTTCAAAAAGTTACCTTGGATTTAAAGACCATTTTTGATTGACATTAATGAGATTAATCACCTGCCACATAAAGCCCAAGAGGAATTTGCTGAGTTATTGAGTGACTCAAACTTAAAACTTGATTTTCCACAAACATCCTTGACTGAATTCTGGATCAGAGCTAGAACTGAATTTCTCACAAGTTCTGAAATGGTATTAAATGTTCTTCTGCCATTCTCTTATGTGAAATGACTTTTTCAGCTTTAATGCATATTAAATCCAAATATCGTTCAACGCTGAAAAACACTGAAGATGCTTTACGTCCAGCAGGATCAAATCTTTCACCAAGATTTAATTTGTTATGCAGCAAAAAACAAGCACAACCGTTTCATTAAAACATGATTTTCTTTCATTAATTTTTGTGTACTTAAAACTAAAACTACTTATTTTCATATGTATATTGTTTACCAAAGAAATAAATTATTTATGGGAATATTTATTTCTATATCTATTTTATATTTAATATCCCGGGTTGTGAAAAAATCTCGATGATAAAAAGGGGTCATGAATAAAAAAGTTTAAGACGCGCTGATATAAAGGCATAAATAATAAATCTTATGAGTTTAAATATTTTATGAAAGAAAAGTGTTACAAAGTCTTATTAAAATTATGTTAAATGTTTATTTTTCTCTTTTTATAATTGTATGACTAGTATATAATGTCAAAGTGAGGGGGTAATTACTGTTTTTATTCTTGGCATATTTTTATTTGAAAAGTATATTTATACATTTCCAATGCTTAATGTTAAGTAATAATAGTAAATAAATTATTCTAATCATCAAATTAATGAAATAAATGGTAAATAAAGTATATTTGCTTTTCACCTCTATATTATACACAAATAATTTCATAACTATTATAATGTCAATATATTTTTATATTTTATTAATAACTTGTCAATGAATTTTGATATTATATAAAGTTAATAGCATTCTTTATTTGTATGAGTGTATCTTATTTCTAATTTATATGTATTATTATGGGTTGTATGCATGATTATCCTTTTTATTGTCTCAATGCTTGACACACTGCTAGTTAACTTGGTTATGATTACAAATATATTTAGAGTAGTTTTAATATCCACCATGTCCTAATAAGATAGTTTTAGTAGAAAACTGTTAGGTTACATGCATGGAATAGGTTTTGACTTATTCTAAAATAAAAACTTTGTGTTTTATTAAATAAACCACTTGTAATCAGATATTTATGTCATTATCTAAAATGATTAATGATATAAACATCAATATTAATATATATGTGATCAGGCCTGTTCCATGCCATGGTGCAATGCATTCTTACACCTGGGTGGCAGAGTGTAGGGAGGCACAAACGACTCACATTAATAAAAAATTTAAATCAATAAATAATCAAATGACTAATTAAAAAAAAAAAGAATGCTTCAATACTTAATTTTGTTAATGTCAACTCATTATTTTATTTTATTATAGATGTTATTTATGTGTTTGTATTATTTTATCAGTTAGATTAGGTCGATGATTATGTGTTTATGTTGTTTTCAAGACAAATAATTTTATTGTATTGGGAGCCATTTCATAGTCTAATTAACAAATGTCAAAAATTTACACTACAAAATTGCTGTGGAAAACTGTCTAATGACTGATTCATTAATTAACCTACCCTAAAATTAAATCAAATAAAATAAAAACAATCTCCTAATTTAACCTCATATGCATAAGATATATATCGCAATTAAACTTAAAACTAAAAAAGTGTCATTTACATTTTGTTTTTTCATTTTTAAAAGTGTAATGTAACAAAAAAATTATATTAAAAGAAAATAACGATCAAGTCTGTTTTATAATAAATTTTTATATTATATGTTATATGAAAATTTCAATTTATTATTATTATGATTTTTTTGGAAGGGTGGCAATATAATTTTGCACCCGAGCAGCACAGCTCATGGAACAGGCCTGTATATGGTAATCAGTCTTCATATAAAATTGATACAACTATGTGTATTAATTATATAAGTAGAATCCTTCTATCTGTACACAGTATCCACTAGAATAGATAATTTAAAAAATTATGAATGGCATTTTATTCAAGACTAATTTTGCATTTAAGCAATCCTCATCAGGAAGCATTGCCTAATTATAAAAAGTCTAATCAATTAATAGAATTCAAGTTCTTTATACATATAATATGACTGCAGTGTTTATATTTAAACTATAAAAAAATTTTGATAACCATATGATTCTAATATATAAAGGGCACATGATTAACAAAATTATTCCATATTTTAGTAATCAGGGGTGCACCAGTAGTATCCAAAGCCTATGTGCAAAACTTTAGTTGGCACCCTTATATCCCCCTCCGCAAATAAAAAATCACTTTATAAAAAGGTATCAGTAAGTAAAAAATCTATTACGTTTAAATGTACGAATAAAGAATGAATAATTTACCTTAGATCTTAGTTAAAATTCAGATTTATTTTGCTGTCATTTCTAATTACAAAAATTTACAATT
Organism: Epiperipatus broadwayi; assembly: GCA_028023455.1. Classification (NCBI taxonomy): domain Eukaryota; kingdom Metazoa; phylum Onychophora; class Udeonychophora; order Euonychophora; family Peripatidae; genus Epiperipatus; species Epiperipatus broadwayi. The sequence goes on from JAQFVV010006330.1 coordinate 1,709,520, forward strand.
GATACCTTTTTGATTAGTGATACGATACAGCATGTATATTGTAACAACAGAATATAGAATAAAGAAAAAAAACTGCAATAGATTTTCTTATATATATATATATATTTAGAGCAAATGAGTTTGAACAAGATTCAAATACACAGCATCCTGTAAACAATACACTTGTGCATATTCAAGCTTTTACTTGTTTACATAAATTACTTGTTAGAATTAGGATCAGAATAAAATAAGATCTTAAGAAATAATGACAAATAAGTGATTATAAATAATTTGTTTAAGACATTTATTGTACTGAGAATCCATCCTTCATATCTTTACAAATTTAGTTCAATGACACTTCATTTTTCAATTAATCTGTCTACTACAGGCCTCACATATGATGTACACAAATCAAATTAGCAAAATTATACTATCCCACATAATGTATTATTTCAAGCCTAATAAATAAACAGACACATCAGTAATACACTTTATATTATTAAAAAGGGAATCAAACTAATAATCATTAGTTATATTTCCTAATCTCCCTCTTGGTATCAATATTTATAACAATTGGCAAAGCTTGCCATTAATAAAGCCATTTTTATAAGACCTGAATCGAATTAGCCTTAAGTACCACTTTCCTTAGAAAGAATGCTTTGAAAAAAATCCTTATAGAAATAACATCCTAAAATTTTTGACAACACATCTCAGATTCAAGCTCAGTACTCTTTTAATTTCTCAAGATAAGTGGCATACAGTAAAAAAAGAAAGAAAACAAAATTAATAATTTAGTTTTGTGAGAAGACAAGAAGATACACTGAATAATTTCTTTTTTAAAAAAAACATTAATTCATAAAGGCAATTCAATGTTTAATGCTAGTTTGTCTCCAATAATCATTTTCAATCCATTCTGATTTTTCTTTCTTCTTTTTTTACCTCGTTAAAACTGATGATAAGCTCAAGGCCTCAGATCTCTCACTCATAATGCACAACTATAAGATTTATGATGGCATAAGAATTTTATTTGGACATCTTCACAGTATCCCTTTAACAGGTAGGCATTGATGCTTGCTTGCAGTCAGAAATGGAATCACATGATGATGAATAGTATCAGTGTACTTGGGAAAAATTTATTTCACTATTTGGTTTATTCTGGTAGAATTATACATCATCATTGTAGCAATGTAATTCTAAATTGCAATAAACATTATAACACTGATTCTCTGAGATTGATTTTTGCATTCTCTCTGTAATTAGTTGAGTTTGTACAGTTCTGACCCATCAATCGAGTCCTTTAGGCCAGGACTTCAACTAAACTTTTTCCCAACTATTCTCTTAGGGCTTGCCTTTTCTCTTTCAAAAAATAACAATTCAATCCACTTTGACTTTTGTTTTAAAAACCTATCTGTAGTCCTCTATACGAAAAGAAAATGCTAAATCATCCCATGGCCTTGTTTTTTCTTTATTTATACTTCTTTTAATTTAATCAACATAGATCTTCTAATTAATATAATGAGAACAATGTAATCAATTCAAGAAAAAAAAAAAAACTTTCAGAATCTTTATAACTTTAATTTCTCTTTTCTTTTTTCAAAAAAAAAAAAAAAGACAACTAAATTTTTTTTAACAAAACTACTTTCTATATTTTAATTAAATTTTATATTTGTAGGAAAAAGATAAAAATTTTAGACTGAATATCAATATAATAACAAAAACACAAAGATTTCTTTTTTTCTGTAAATGACAGAAAACAAAATAAAATAAAATTTTGATTGTTAAATTTTATTGCATTTGGCGATAGGCATCACATATATATATATTTATTATTTTTTTCTTTCTTTAAGATTTTTATTTTGACCATTTATTTCCTTTCTTTATTCATGAGGACCCCCCAAACTCATCTTGCTAATGCATTTAGTTTATAGAAAGCGCTAGTTGATATTAATTTGTGATGAGTTCGATCATCACCATCATATCTCCACCATACTATAAAATATAAGTAACACTTTAAACAAAAATTTAATTTATTTTGATTTAATTAATGAATATATATTTTAAATATTTCCTCACTTGGAATCTTTGGCATGCGTTTCATATATTGGAAACTGTGATGGTGTGCCTTGTTAGCAATGAACACTTGAGTACAACATACATTTTAAAAAACTTGAATTTCACTGACTAAGAAGGAGGAGAGGAGGTTTGGACTAATAGTCTTTGATATACAATTCTTTAAAATTCTGTTAAATATTGCTTAAGACAATTTACTATACAATTTTATCATCAATTTTATATTATATAAATATATGTATTTGAACAAAATTTAATAATAATTTAGATAATAATTAATATAAAAATAATGAATAATTTATCAAAGTAAGCTATTAACGTATCTCATTAAGAAATACATAATTAATATTTAATAAAAAACATATATTTGTCTTTATAATCAGCTACAAAATATATCAAGATTTGATTCATCTATGCTTTATTCAATAAATCGTATATCTTCACCAACATAAATCACACAAATAAAAAATAATGCCTAAACTACTAAAAAAGAAAATATAAATAAATTATTGAAAATAAATAAATCATTAACATTATCATGATATATAAAAATTTAAAATAATTAATTACTACTAAATTAAAATGCAAAATAAATGATAAAAAAGAGTAATAGTTTCAGTTAAATAATAGAGATAACTAAATCAATAAAAACTAACTAAATAAATTATTTACATTAAAAGTTATTTTAATATTAAAGTTATGTGGGATGTAAGTGGAAATTATGGGTATTATGTAATATAAATTTGTTATGTTTTAGTCCTTCACACTTGAGAAGTCTGCTTGTAGCAGTGAAACCATTGGTTATGTTTTAGAGTTTATTTCTTTGGCTAGTTTTAAATTTGGGGTAATTTTGATTATATATATATATATAAGTACAAGTCTTAAAACATCACATGATCACTATCTTCCGTGCCTGCTCATAAATGTATGGAGAGAGTTTTGCCTATTTTAAGTACAAGTCTCTGATCAGAAATGAATTCACTGAAAAAAAAAAAATCCAATAATAATATAGAATAATAAAGAAATCTTGCTTTTATGATCAATTCTATTTAGTTTACTCCAGAATCAGCTATTATAAACTTCAGTAAAGAATGAATATTACATGGTAATGCTAACATATACAAATTCCCAGACAAGTTTCTGATATATGTTTTTGGACATAAAGCGTTTCATATCAAGCATAAATCTTTTACCCTTTAAAAATCAAGCGAATAATCTGAAATTCCAAAACACTCTTAAGGTTTTGAATTTACTCTTTAGCTAGAATGGTATATACTAACACAACAATATGTGACTTTCCGGTTTACACTTTAAATATATTTAAATATAAGCTGAGAAAATCATTTGATGTTTATCAGTATAAACAATCTTCTTAAGTATTCTAATATTTTAAAATCAGCTAAATATATTTCAGTATGCTTTTATTTGATTTATTTGGCATGTTAAGTATATAAAAGAATCAGCTTCAACCTATTACAAAAAAAAACAAAAAAAACAGAATAAGCAAAATAATTTTTGATTAAAAAAAATGCACTTACATTTACAATTTATATGAAATAATATTTTTTTTTATATATCTTGATGTTACACAATTCAAGATATATATGCCACATATTATTAAAAAATATTTAACTTTTATATTTTGATACATAAAATTGATTGCAAGAACTCTATGTTAGAGATAAATTAATAACCAAAATATTAGTTTATTAACATAGTTATATTTGAACTAAATTAAAAATTTATATACAAAATTAAAAGGAATTTGAAAACAAACAAACAAACAAAAAAACATTGACATTACTGTAAAATAATTAATTTATTAAGAAAAACAACATTATGATAAAGAATTATAGCTTATTAGTTATAAAAAAATTTATTTAATTTGATAACAATTAGCACAATTTTCAATTTAGCATGATTTATAAAATACAACCATGTTTTCAATTGTAGTTGCAAAAAATGCATCTCAAGCTAATGTATAAATATATAATTAAAATTTATCCCTACTATTTTTTAAATGCAAATCAGATAAATTTAAATTAGAACTTGCAAATTACTTAAAATATTAACAGACTCCAATGACAGCTCAGCATTCAATGAGTTCAATAAGAAGATGAATGATATTCAATTAAAGATTGCTACATGGAGTCAATATAAAAAAAGGAAAATGCAATTCACCAGTAAATTTTTATTTAAAACAAGATTATGTACATATATAAAAAGAAAATATTTTAAATCTAATTATTTAGAAAAAACAAATATCTAGAATTCTGCTTAAATCAATTCCTTTTATGCTATAAATCCTATTCTACATACAATTTTCAATACTTTTAATATCTTTTTTATAATTTTTTGTTTTTTATAAGCCAAATTTTTTAGTACTTTTTTGTCACTATTTCTATTATCACTTAACAATTTTCCCAAATATTTAAAAGCATTTATTTGCTCTTAATCTCATAGTAATTGTCAGTCTTATATTTTTAATCACTTTACACATTCTTTTTGCTTTACTTTTAATTATATTTCTTTTCATCTTAAACTTTTAAAAATTCCATCTCACTATTTGATATTTTCTTAACACTATGTATGAACATTACCATATTATTACCAAATATGAAGCTAATTCCATTCTTACTAAAACAATATTCATTCAACAACTTATATAAATAAATATTGTCTTTTATTCTTATACTTCTTCCTGTATTTATTTCTTAAGTAAAATCACTTAATTTTATGTATATTTTCTATCTCATTTTCAAATTTCTTAAATGTTTTTTCATTCAGTATATCTATATCTTTCCATTTCAAAAAGTCTAATTCTTGCTATTATATGTCTTTTCAAGATTAATGAAAAAAAATATTAACATTTCTTTTTTGTATATATATATTTTCTCATCTGTAGTCTTCATCACTCCAAAAACATAATCTCATGTCAGTTTATATTTTTATTAAGTTGAAATTATTTCTTAAGTGAAAACAGATTTTAATTTATTTGAAATACTTCAACAACAATTTAGCTGCACGTAAAATAAGATTCATTATTATTAAATTCTTAATAATTTTATTACATTAAAATAGTAATTATTGATAGATTATTTAATAATCATTCTGAATCATAAATTTCATTACAAATATCAAATAACTCTCCTAAAAGATTTTCTGCCTCATTATGTTTAGTAATTTACTTAGGACATAAAATTCCTGATCTTTATAGTGCCTTCATTATATCCATAGTTTTTGTAACTTCTTCCATTATGATAAATCTGTTTCTCTAATCAGCTATCTAAATTTGAATTTTCTCTTTGAGTCTTTAAACACTGGGATAACTAATTGAGGTGATTTATCTTAAGAATAATAATATTACGACTAAATTTATAAATTCATTGTTTAATCTAAAACCTCTTAGTACTAGTTTTTATTGACAACAGATTTTTTTTGGCAATAATTTCTCTTCTCAATTTCTTATTCAGTTTAAAAAAAGGGGTGGTGGACAAGTGGGAGAGTGATGGCACATGTATGTGTGTGTAGAGAAAACAAAAATAAATAAATAAGCGATTTACAAAATATAGATAAATTTCACAATTATTTTCTTATTTGTAATTGGGAAAAAAAAAATCTGTTTTGAAATTTGGATTGTTTTTCTTTTGTTTTGTTTCTTTTAAAAAGTAGGGGATGATGACGGACACACAACTAACCATTGTATTATGACTACATTTATAAATTCACTGCATAATCTACTTTTTACTGACAGATGGTTTTTTTTTTTTTGGCCAACCATTTTCTTAATTTTTTTTTGGAAAACTTATTTCACTTTGCAATTTGAATTTACAGAAAAAGAGAGAAGGGTTGTGGTGGAGGAAATTAATAAATCCTATGTGTAATCTAAAAACTCTTTACTCTTGGTTTTCATTGACAGATCTTTTACATTATTATTTTTTTGCTCATTTTTATTTGTTGTTTCAATTTCTTATTGAGTTTTAAGAAAAGAGCTCTGGAATTTGGATTATTTTTTTGGATTTAAAAAATTTACATTTTCTTTTTTAAAATCTGGATTCATAAAAAAAAAGGAGAAACATTTTCTAGCCATACATTCCAATAAATAATTAACTTTTTAGAAATTAATTTATAAAGAAATTTTTTTTTCTTGCTGTGGTGTTCATTTAAATTTTATTATTATTTAGTTTTTAATTCTAAAAAAAGTCAACTTAAATGAAGACTTTTTTAAAAAATTTATTGTAGTTTAAAAGCCAGTTCATTTTCATTTGTAGTGTTTGATTGGATTTGTATTGAATGTAGCAGAGAATATCAAAGTCAAAAAAGTAATTCACCACCATCCTCATTCCCCTCATTTTATAAAAAGTTAAAAAGAAAAAATACATTTACAAATTTTTAAAACAATATATGTCCTAAGTTGTTTGAAGAAGGTAATAGACACAGTTCATCCATCTCTCTTCACTTTTTAAAAAGCCAATAAGAAAGAAGAAATTTACAAATTTTTAAAACCATCCAAATTTCCAAAACAAATCTATTAATCAAAAGAAGTTGTTTGAAATAGTTAAGGCATGCAATTCACACCTCCCCCTTCCCTATTTAAAAAGTCAATAAGAAGTACTTAAAATTTTTTTTTAAAGACGAAGTCATATTTTACAAATCAAAACAGACTATTTGAATTAGGACAAATTACAGATGCCATTTACTCCTCTCCTCACTTTTTAATTAAAAAGCCAATAAGAGTAAATTTACTCAAATTTTTAAAGATAGAAAAATATCCAAAATGAAATGTCATTTACAAATCAAAAGAACTTTTTTTGGAAATTGAAAAAAATAAAAAAACAAATATTACTAAAAGTGTGTCAAAAACAAACAAACCTGTCAATGAAATCTAATAGTAACAAGTTTTAAATAACACACTGAATTTAGAAATTAAGTCATGGGTACTATTACTAAGATAAATCACCATTTTTTCTAAAGAAATCTTCAAATGATTGACTTAACATCCCAATATTGTTTCATGACATCAAACCAGTGTTAAAAGAGTTAATAAAAGATAAAAATGAAAATATAGACAGCCAATTAGATTGCTAACTATCTCTTTGATTCTTTTTACCTCATTTATTTTGGAAAAACACAAGTAAAGCCATTATTTTTTTTATTAATACACTTTTTTTATTAATAATATGCAATTTCTTTATTTAATTACTGTTACATTCCTGCCATTCTGCCTTCCCTTTTCAAAGTGTTTTCTTTTATATAAAAAAATCACTTATTTTTGTTACTATTCCTCGTTAACATTTTTTATGACAACTTTTGCTTAGTCTTTTATGTTTCATTTCTCAACTTTATTATTAAGCTTTTCTTATATTTCTTTATCTTTTTTAATATTTATATTTTCCCATCTTTCTGTGATTTATTAATAGTTTTATTGCTAATCTAATGATTATTTTTTTTAATGTTTTGATTTTTTTTATAGTTTACTAACAAAGAAAATTCTTGGTTTTGTAAAGAATTTGCTTTTCAAGATATTACATTTAATTATTGAGAAATTAAATTATAAAGCTCCAAACACATTTAATTAGTTATAGTTGAAATTCCCATTTATACATATATAATAAAACAAAATCACTGGAAATAAATACAATTTTCAATGAAACCAATAAATAACAATAAAAAAATTAAAACTTAGAGCATGACTGATATTCGAATAACAAAAAAGTAATTATTTCAAATGTTTTATATTATTATATATACATATATCATAAAGAAGCTGGTGAAGAAATACAAAAATTATTGGCAATTTATGTACTAAATGTTTAAACAATAAATGTAAACCAGATGATTAGAAGAATGCACAGAAGCAAAACTCTCCATACAGTAGCGCCACTCCATGCAAGATAGATTAATCAATAGATGCAGGAAGGTTTGTGCATTAAATCCCTATCTAGTGCCTACTCATCCAATATCCTCAGACTAATTTCTAGCTTGTGGCTTTCATCAGTGAGGAGCCTTGGATCTGAGAGCACTCAGATGAAAGACACAAGCAAGAAACAAGTCTGGGGATATTGGATGAGTAGGCACTAGATAGAAATTTTATGCACAAGCCTTCCTGCATCCATTGATTACTCTGGCTTGCACTGAGTGGCACTACTGTATGGAGAATTTTGCCTCTGTGTAATAATAATATTGATATTTAAGAAAGGTGTTAAAGAAAATGTTAGAAATTTCAGTCTTAGCGAGATAATTACAATTCTTCTAATACTAACTTTACATTTTAATCAACTAAAAGAACAAAGCAGGATTTAAAAATGATTTTACACAGCAGATCACACACAAGTATTGAGAGAAGTTATAGAAAGAGACAGTGGATATGCGTTACCATTATGCTTTGGTAGATTATGAAGACATTTGATTCTATGAGCATTTTTATGTGATTAAACTGTTAGATAACAAGATATAAATCCATGATATTGTCATATTTTGAAGAATGTTTATCAAAATGTAACAACAATGAATAGATTACAAAATGATATTAAAAAGATTAACATAGAGAAGATTGTTGACAGAATAATTCCATATCTCTAAAACTTTTTACTGTTGTTTTGCAAGGACATTTTGGTTTAAAATGGAGGCTAAGAGAATAAAATTAAATGGAAATTATTTAGATTATATAGATTTTGCAGATGATATGGTTGTTTTTGCAAATAATGTTTTAGATGTTGCAAGAATTATCAGATGAAAGTAAGAAAATGCTAAAAAAAGACTAAAGTGATGTTCAATGAACTTTCTTGGAAAAAAAAAAAAAGACTGATAATCATGAATTAGAGGAACTTAATAACTACAAATATCTTGATCATACTATTAATGAACATGTAAGCATAAAGGATGCAATTAATTATAGAATTAAACTTGGATAGAATGCTAACTTAGTTTTAAAATGAAATATATGTGTTTGAATAAAAAAAAAAAGGGTTTTATCAATTCTTATTTATGGATCTGAAACTTGGTTACTTAACAAAAGATTAACTCATAGAGACTTCAGACCACTCAACAAAGAATGGAGAAATGTTTGCTAGAAGCAACAAAAAGAGATCAAAAATAAAATACATGAGTGACAGAACAAATATATATCATTGAAAGAATTAAGAAACTGAAATGGGACTGTGCTCGATATATTGTTAGAAAAGATATTGATAAGCAATTGAAATCTTAAATTGGATCCCAAGAAATTGTAAGAGTCATAGAAAGAGACTACAAGTGAAAGGATGGATAAAATAAATAAATTGTCTGATATGTTGTGGAGAAGAGCTTAAAAATTGAAAAAACTGGATTCAACTTGGAGAAACCTTTATCTTTATCATTGATGTTTGAAAATGATGATGATTTTCAATAGAAACTAATTAACATTAAAATTTTTCATGAAGATTCTAAAATGTTTGGGCAAATCAAAAATATTCTATAGACCAGGGGTCCCCAACCTTTTTGCACTTAAGAGCACATTCTTTAATACAGGCAAGGTGGCGGGCACCATTTATTTTTTTTAATCAGGTGGTGGACACCATTTATTTTTTCAATGTAAATTTATAGTTGGATATTGTTAATAATACACATAATGTACAAAAAAATATTTATTTCAAAAATAAAATTTTACCTTTTAATTAACGTTTATATTTTTACGCTGTAAAAGTATAGTATGCCCTACAATTTGATTACAATATAATACAATAATTTCTAAGAAATTTTTAAAATTAAATTTATTTGTATCAGATAAATAATTTTTTATCCTGTTCGGATAGCGGCAGGCACATGTAAAATGGTCTGCGGGCACCATGGTGCCTGCGGGCATAGGGTTGGGGACCCCTGCAATAGACCTATATGAAAATTCTCTACTTTTTTATATGAATGAGAACTTGTTAGGGGTATTTGAAATTTTTCTATTAAATTGTAAACTAATCTTGCCATTCTAATCAGATGTAACATCATTCTGGACAATGTTGCTCTTCCATTTTTTCTTGATAATCAATCATTCTACATGTGTCATTATATAGTAAAGTATACATTCATTTTAAAATCAATTGGTTCATCTCCATTTCATTTAACTTCCAAGTTTGATAATATCTTAGTTAATATAAAGAATTCTTCCAATTCATAAAATTACTTTTTACTTGAAAATGATATACAATTATAGTTAGTTAAATAAGAGGTCATTATTAAAGAGTGGCCTAAGCTTATATCCCAGCAATTCTTAGTAAATTTTATATTCAGTCACCAATAGCTGTTTTGATTAACAAATGAGAACCATAATTTATTTTTGTTTATAATAATTGTAAATATAAAAGAAAATAAATATTCATATATTCATCTTGCCTTCAAAAATAAAACCAATTGATGTCTCAGTTAAAAACTGTCAGTCATATAAAAAAGAAAATCATGTTGTTTTGGTGATCTGAAATTCAGAGATAAAATCCAATAAACTTATCATCTATGGCTGATGCATTTTAGTGAGCAACTATTCAAGTGATTTATCATATAAATAATATACAAAGTGGTCATTAGAAATTTGCTCTACTTGATTCCTTTAAATCTCAAAGAGGAATCAAAAATACTTCTTTCAGTTTAGAATATTCCTTTTTGTAGATGAATATAATGTAAGAGAGAAATAATCTGTATATAAACAAAAGTAATCTATATAATAATTTACTTATCTCTATAGATAAATGAGAAAAGACTTTTTTTTTTTTAATAGGCATTAGTTATTACAGCATATTTCTCTAAATATGGCAGAACTTGCAAATATTGAGAATTTTAAAAAATGTTAGATAGTATTAATGAAACAAAAATAAATGAAAAAAGTTAGTCACAAAATTACAAATAAGATCATAAATAATGCAAAAAACTAAAGTGTAAAGTGACAAGAAAAGAAGTAAATTTATAATAAATTTGACCCTACTTATATTTTCATATGTCATAGCATCGGCCGGGACGCGAACCCACAACTGTCTGCAACCAACTACTTGCTTGCAAAGCAGCTGCGATAACATCTCGGCTACTTTTCAAATCAATTGTTTATTCATCTTTTTTTTTTTTAATTTCATAAAGTCAGTAATGTCCCATTTAATTAGTTCTTCTAATTCACTTAATCATCACTTTGTATATGGCTAAATAAAAGATCATCATCAAATGAAAGTTAAGATCCAGATTGTGGCTATTCTTAACAATTTTTAATTTCAATTGTTAATCATTATCTTGGCTAACAATTTTATAATAATTATTAAATTAGCTGTTAACAATATATTAGCTATACTATGGTTAAAAAAAAGGCTTATTAAATGTTGTAATATAAATAAAAATCTAATAATAAGGCAATCATATATATATATATAAATTAAAACAATGTGAAATATTCAGAGAAATGAATATATAAAAAAAGAAAAAACAAATACTCTAATTAGATAAGATTAGGAATTAAAAAGAATATATGAAAAAGAGATTATTATTGAAAAATTAAAACTAAAAAAAGAATGATCATATTATCAGATGCAAAAATGTTTTGAAAAAGAATATAAAAAAAAAGAAATACTTTTTCAAGCAAAGTATGTTTGGCTGTTTAGAAAGTCATATGATATTTAACAAAATGTAACTTAATGTAGTGGTAGCTAACAAGTTCCAGAACTAATTGATAGCTGAGTAATGTATCAAACAAAAATTTAAAAAAATCTCAAATTACTCAAATGAATAAAGCTGTTGTATTTATTGTGTCATTAGAGTATTCAAAGATCATATTACTTACTATTGATGAACTAATCATATAAATTATAATAATTCCAGTTAATTATTTAAATGTCACTCTGACTATTATGCAAAGAAGTAGCTTTAAAAGATTAATGAAACTGCTTCAAATCCAATAATTTATTATATATATATATATATATGTTTCAACAAGTATCTATTTTAATAAAAAATGCCATAATGTATGAAAAAAAAAAAATACAACATATAGTTTTTAAATAAATGTCAAAATTGCCAACTATTTTCTACATTGACTTTTGAATTATATATTTTTTATAGATTAAAAAAGTTATAAACACTATTTATATAAATAACATTTTAAAAACTTACTTTTTTAAAAAATAAATAAATAAATAAAACATTAAAAAGAAACAACAGTATAAAAAACAAACAAACCAAAGAAAAAAACTAAAATCAATGCACAATTTGAATTTTTTTGTTGTTGTTGTTGGTTAAAGAAAATGTTTAAAACAAGCTGAATAGATGAAAAATCAATAGCTAAGTTGATAAGCAATTTAAAACTTCTTATATAAATCAAATTTTTCAAGCAATCATAAATCAAAAAACATTAAAAATGAATTTATATTTTACTTACTTCAAGATCCAAGCGAAATAATTTTGCAAATTTTTCTGCTTCATCAAATTGCCTTTTCTTAAGATAACGTGATAATCTGAATAACAACAAGAAAAAAAATATTTAAAAAGTATTAAAAGTGAAACATATTTAATGAGTTCTGTATTTTTTTTTTTTCAGTTAAAATTACAAACAAATTAAGAGTACACATAGAGTTATGAATATATTTGTATATGATGTATACAGACATATGCATCAGCATATGTGTATGTATGTATATATATATCAAATGTTTTTTTGAGATTATTCATATGTAAGGACAAGCAGAAGGTCATTTATCTGAAAAAACATCAGTAAACGAATGATTTTAATAAGACTTTCAATAGCTATTATGACCATGCATAGTGTCCAAGACTGCTGATATTTCATTAATACCAACTGTTTTCAGGGTATAGTGATTGTAATCATCACTATTTGAATTCTCTCTATAGAAATGAAAAGCATTAAGACATTTTTTACCTATGAAAAATATTCATACTAACATATGTACAATATACATCAGATCTACTATATGGTTCTTGGCATATCTGAAATATTTTTTATATAAAATATCCTAAATGATATTTTAATTATACATTTGATGTAAAAATATCATTCATTAATAATAATAAATCATTCATTAATAATAATAAATAAATTATTAGATTAAAACATATACAAAAATATTTAATCAATTAGGTATACACCTTAAAATTCATGACTTGTTACAACATTTTGTATAACATAATCATTTAACATCCACAACATTTTGTATAACATAATCATTTAACATCCATCAGGTAAAGCAAAATTTTGGATTTAAGAGAAATAATCTGTTAAATATGAAAACTAACAGAAATAGGTGATAATGAAAATAGATTTTCAATTTTTGAGCAAATACTTTCTCTTTTGCTTGTTCATATGTAGTGGCAGACTGGGTCTAAAAATACTGACTACCAGGAACAAAGGTGAATCATTCACAGCTATAAGAACTACATTTTTTTTTTCAAAAAGTACTTATGGGGAAAAAAGATACAATTAAAACTTTTATGAAATTAATATATATTTTTTAATATAGTGTAAGTCTATTGTACATATTACTGGTAGCATACAGTAGATACTAAATGTAAATACAGACTCATAATTGATATTAATTTTTAAAAATTTTAAATAAATGGTAATATTTTTAGTTTCCTTGTACTGAATATTTTACACATTAACAAGTAGTTTAAAAGTATTTTTCATGCAATCCACTGTATTAAGAGCAATCATTTGAATTTACTAGATGCTTGTGAGAATGTCAATTACTGCTCTTGTATCCAATTCATATAACAATTCTTAATTTAATGGATAACAACATGTATGATTCCAACTTATCTTCAAATCATGAATTTCTTAGCTTTATCTTTATGATCTTTGCTTTTGAAATGTCTCTCACATTGAACTTGAGTATTATTAGATAGAGTGCAAATCACTTCATAAAAGCTATCATGTCTTATCGTGAGGTCTGTTGAATGCCAGAATTTTTAGTATATATGATGGGCAAATACTACAGATTTAACTTTTGTTGCAATTAGAATCCATATCCTCACCATCATTAACTAATAGTTTTTGTACACCAAAATTTGAAGCAAAAGAAAATACTATTTAATCTTTGCTGATTTGTAAAGACAGATTTAATAATCCCTTCTGTTCATTTTTTAAGGTCCTTTTCTGCAATAGTTTTAAACTTTGTGGATTCAAGCAGGATAAATCTTTATACAACTTTTTATGTTGTACAAAGCATGAAATTGATTGGACAATGCAGTCCATTTTTAGGTCAAACATATTTACTCAAAAATCAGCTACCGAATCTGAGAAATTTTCATCATCATCTATAAGCTCATCTCCCAATCTTTTCTTATTTCTTTGTCTCTTAACTAGTCAATTCCAATGTTTGACTTTAAAGTTTTATCATTACATTTATTTATAAATTCCAATGCCTTGCCATAATCATAATCAAATATCTGTTTTTCCAACTTTTTTGTAGCTGAATCTACTAAACTTCAAGTAGTAAATATATCTAAAACACTAATTTGTAAATAACTTAATAAAGAAGCTGTAGTTTCAAATATATACAAGTCACTAAATGCTGTCAATATTGTTTCAAACTTTAGAGACATTTGCTTTATGTTTTATTTTTGTATCAAATTTTTCTGATTCTTGTATCACTGAAAAGGATGTCAATAGATTTACAAAAGTACTGACAGTGACATCATCAAAATATTCAAAGTAGGTGTTGCTGAATTGCTTTATCTCATTAATTTGTTTTGTTTCATTTTTTGTTCTAGATGTTATCCAACATCATCCAGACAGCCATTTCCTTGTATGATGTCTGCATCTGGAATAATGTGAAAAAAGAAATTAATGGCATGCAATATTTAGTTGTTTCAGTCACCATCAAAGTCATAGCACTATTTGTGAAAATGTTGATTGGTCATATCAATAATTTTACTTTGTAAACCATAATACATAGATCATGGTAGTTTGCAGTTTTATCTGTACTATTAAATAAACATTTTTTGCTTACCAATTTTAAGATGTTATAATGTTACAGTCAATAGATCAAATAGTTCCTAACATGTATCATCATTTGGTACAATTGAAATTATTTCTCACAGATAACACTTTTAAGTATACACAGAATAATAATGCTATCTGATTTGATGACTGAATTATTTTGAGTTGAATCAATTAGAAGGGAATAATATTCTGCTTAAGAAACTTCTGACTAATTCTTTCTTGTATCATATTCTTCATAATTTGGATTTACATGTTGGTATTTATTTTTTTAAGGAATGTAACAAGTCCACTATGGTCTTTACTTTGAGTATTTCCTTGTTGTTGTTTGATTTTTCATGCAGACTTATTTTTTTACTGTAGAAATGTGAATTTATATAATTGAATCATATTTTTCCATCAACAGTCATGATTCAGAATTGTCAAGCTATTAAAGCCACATATAAAGACGAATTGATTCTGATTATAAGTGTTGGGAGACTCAAAGGCTAAGAAGTATGAACAATATAAGCATCTATTTTCTTTGTTATACATACATTAGTCATTTTCTTGGGACTGATTCATTCATAATTTTCCTCTCATACAAACGAGCATGAAATGGCTGATTATTAAGTGGCTGAAATGAATATTCTCAAAAATCTGCTACAGATTTGTTTATGACAGAATTTGGAAGATTTCAACAATTGATCTTTCATTTTCCTGTGTTGATTCACTTATAGGATCTGTTAAATAAAGTCATTTATGCTTGAAGGTATATCTAATTCCCTGTAACTTGTTTGAAGTTATGTGTTCAGAAAGATAGTACAAATATTAGAACAATGAAGTTAAGAGAAGTACTGGACTTCAGTTGGTGAGTAAAGAATGAATATTATATTTAATTCTACAGTAAAAGTAGGTTTTTCCTGTTCTTGAAACTCACAAGAGATTACACCATTAATATGAGTAGTTTCTTGTGAAATTGTGCATTGGTGTGGATGGTGATTGTGGTATTATCAAATCTGTAATAGATAGCATTGCTTGACTGATTTCTGCCTTTCAGTTTTTTTGCTGCTCTTCGCATTTCAGTGATCCAGATTTATGGTTTTTCTTTTCCATATTAGTAAGGATATTTCTTAAATTAAAACTTAATTAAAAACACTCCATACTGGGAAAAAGGAACAACTACAACTAAATGTTGAATCTAGCATTTGTCATAAATTGACTATTTGTACATTTGGACTTGATAATTACTGTGGTGCTGCATTTTACATTTTATTTGTAACTCTCATAACATATTGTAGCAAATTTCTACAATACACAGTAAACTTTGCTATAAGAATTCATCAAAGAAAATATATCTTATAGATGCATCTATTATTAAAACAATTTTAACAATCACAATAATTTTAAATGTAGAATATATAAAAGATGTTATTACTTATTGAACTTGCATCACATTTATATATTATTATTTGAGACTGGAGCTCAAATACTTTTACTATCTAATATTTTTATATTAATTTTATACAATGAAAAATATATTTAAATTAAGAACTTGGCGCCACAATATATAAAAAATATTTAAATATATACCTTTTATAAAACACAAAACAAAGCAAGAATGAAGTTAAAAGTTGATAAAGGACAATCAAATTGAGGCCAATGCAATGAAAAATATGTTGCCTTTGAAATGTATGCAATAGCTCGATACAAAATTGGATCCAGCTGCGCATCACTATCCCAGGCTGGAATTCCCAATTAAGCCTCATTTTATAGACACAATAGTAGAGATCCAAACTATATAACATATGTATTGGTCTCACATAACCTGAATCAGAATTATTTTTTCAGTTATTTATTACATTCTTAAATGTATTCTTGAAAAATAATTGTTAAAATAGTAATACAATGTAAATTTTAGTTGCACACAGTAATAACATTGGAATTTCTATTACAATTTCAAGCTACTAAAAGTTCATTAATATTTTTAACGTACTGTCTAATGCTTAAGGAGACCCTGTACTTCAGAAGACCACAGGGTAACATTCTAGCTAGTCTGCAACTGCTCATATGCTTTCAAAACCAGTTTCCTCAAATTGGAGGTGAAGAGAATTGCTTCCAGATGTTTTTGTTTAACACAAAACTTTCGAAAACATAATACAAAAATTCTAACCAGCATTTCTAATATACACAAGAATGAAGATTATATTGTGTTAGAAGAAGTTTACTGGAAATGACACATTTGTTATTTGATATAAATATGACTGGCCTTTTCTTAACATTACTTGAGTATTATTTAGCTGGATAATTATAATATATATATATCTAAACAAATAGTTTTTGTTTAAACTATGTGTTATTTTTGTTATTACCCAATGTTTTGACAAAATAGCATCTGCCATTGTCAAAGTTAACTTTTCATTGAAATGTTGGGCAATAAGCAAAAATAACACACTGTTTAACCCCAAAACTACTTTGTTTACATCATACAATCGTGAAAACATTAAATATAATATATATGTATATATGTAACACAATAAATGTCCGCTAATAAAAATATTGTAATAAAATATAATTATATTCCAAATATTTTGTTATTGACCATTATTTAGAATATAATTATAATTTATTATATATATACTCTGATTACAGCTCAAATTATTTGATTATTAGTATTACTATCATTCTATTTATACATTTTCGTAAACCATTGGAATAATATTATTAATGCCATCATTAGCTTTACTTTTATATATATACTAGATTGAATCTCTACCATTATTGTAAATAATATTCACAGTATGAGAGAGAATAAAGTATAAAATTAAGATACTAGTATCAATGATGGTACCGTTTGCTGGATGGCGCTGTCGCTAGCTCCAAACAGTGAAATATACCGTTTATGAGGCAAGGCTGTAATCACCTGTAAGTGTGTTATGCTAATTTCTCGTATTTCACGTTCTTAAAGTGCTCTGTTGTAAAATTCTCATACTGATCGATACTGAGCCTGTGCTATTGTATAATTTGACAGTGTGGAGATTTTAAGTGAACATAACATTTGAAATGTTATTTTAAAAATGATTGTATTACATTAAAATGATGTAGTATTTTGTCCCCCAAATTGTCAAACTGGCGCAGTCTTGAGGAAATGAATTTGGAAGGGTCTAAAATTAGGGTAAGTTAGTTCTTAAAAGATCTAACAAAAAAAACATCTTTTACTATTTATTTTTTAAAAAAAGGTCAGTTATTTCTTTAAAAAAAAAAGACATTGTTTATTTAGTTATTAAAAAGATCAGTTAGTTCTTAAAAGGTCATGGCCAGGTAACATTATATTTAAGTGTTTTTGAGACAGCCCATCCAGCGAATGGTACCATCGTTGATATTAGTACCAAATGGTATTAATTCAAAAAATTAAGTATACTTTCAGTGCTTGTTATAATCCGGGTTACAAGAAACATAATATTTCATTGTTAAAAATTATATAAAAAAGCATTTTTTTAAAAAAAAAATTTAATAGTGAAATATTGTTTTTGGAATTATGATTATGATGATAATGCATTTAAAGTATATTTGGTTTCTTAAATTAATTTGATATTTTATCCTCTATAATTGTGTTTTTATAATATATATGTTGCAAATATTTCAAAAATGTGCAAAAAATTTCAAGTTAATTACATTTATTTATTATCTTAAAATTGCATATATGTTTAATTTTATAATGTATATTTAAATATACAATTATATTAGAAATTGATAATGACTATAACAGAGTGGAGATGTATGCTAGATCTTAAAAAAACTTGACCCTGAAACAAAGAACAAATAGTATAGAAATGATCAGATAAGCATTTTTATAATTTAGTATGTGGAGGCCAATAATTATATTCAAGCCAAGTGGGAAAAAAAATACAATAGCAAATCACAATAATAATTCCCCTTAACAGCTTTTCAATATTACAATACTGCTTTAAAAATTATTTATGCTTGCATTTTTCAGAAATTAATTCACATTGAATTTAAACAAGATAAAACATTAATAATTGAAATTCTGGTTTCAGGGATTTTTTAATATTTGTGAATTTTTCAGATTTCAAGAATAGATTTTTATTTCTTACTCAAATTCTGCTATGATAGAAAAAAAAAAAAGCAATTGATTGCAATTAAATTATAAATTTATAAGTATTTACTGAATGTTTTCCTTTAATTTTGCTTGCAAATATGTACATAAACTAATTTATTTTATTGAGAAAAGTTAAGAACACCATTGAAATTTTGTTTGAATAATAGTACTTTTTAAATAATATAGTCCAGTTTAGCAATATTCTACCTGTATTTATAATAATGTGAAAGGCTGAAACCTTTGACAGATGTCTCTTATAAATGCTTATATGGCAGCCAATCAGATATAATAATGAATGCACAAGGGAACTCTCAATTCAAAACACAAGGCAGAGATTTTACGCATTTTTAAGACACATCTGTCAAAGGTTTCAGCTTTTCACATTATTATTATATCATCTGCTTGCGCTTAATAAATTAATATATTTACTTGTATTTATATATATTTCTGGCAATTTCTCAAATTTTATAAAGTGAATACACACATTGTGAATTGTAAGCATAATCATAATATTTTTTATGTTAACTAATATTAAATATATATTCATAGTAAATTATGGCATACATTAAAAAAATATTAAATACTTTTCATTATGCCATACTTTCATGATATAATAAATATTGTAAATATAAGTTATTATTTATATAATAATAATAATATTATATAATTTACAACAAAAATTGCACAAAAACTAAAATTAAAAATATGCTTTACTACAAAATAAACACATTTTATTAGCAGGAACTTACTAGATACTAATTTTACTTTTTTTGTCTTATATATAAGATAGAAATGGAATAATATTTCATTTATTAGCAGAAACTAATATGACTTCTTTTTAATTTCAGTAATAATTCCACTTAACAGTATACAAAAATAATCTTTTTTATTGTAAAAATATATATAGTTGGAATGTCTGTATAAATATCCAGCATATCAGTATGTTTATGTTTTTATCGGTAATTGTCTCTCTCAATCGTGTATATTGCATGCTAAATTACTCTAAAAATTAGAAGAGAATGCTGCAAATAAACTCTCATTTTCACATATGCAAATGATAAATTAGAAAAAGACAGGATACAAAAATGAAGACTTCATTATGAAATGATAGTTGTAGATGTCAAAGAATAATAAAGGGAGATAGTTCAGACCTCGAATTTTTCCGACAGCAGCAAGATGTAAAAGAATAAAATTTCTGGAGTCTTTTAGAAGAATTATACAAACCCTCTGCTGAGTAAACATACTGAGTGTTCGTTATGTTACTGTTATTCGGACTGAGAAAACAATTTATACTTTAACTTGTTTACTTCATTATTACTTGTTAATAAACAAAAGTTAATCAAACAAAGTCTTGTAATGTGTGTCAATTATATTTGTTGTCTGAATGAATTAAAATAAACCCTGACATAGCAGAGTAGCACAGTTGATAGTTCGGTTATGATGAAAATGAGAATTTGAAAATAGTGGCATTAAATTCTACAATTCAATGTAAATAATGCAAACTCATGGAGAAGCTAGTGTTGCATGCTGAGTATTATGTGCTGATTAATAAAATAGAAGAGGATTGTCTTAAAGTTTCTACATTTCCTTATTTGACAGGGCAGGATTCAGAGGACATCCCATGAGAACTATTTTGCCCCGAAACTCTCTAAATGTGTAGTGCGGCTTAAACTATAAATTAAAAAACAGTTGCCACAGGAGAAATATGTTGATTACAATTTAGCCTTGCGGAAATTGGCCAAAGATTGTGATTTTTGGTTCAGAGATTAACAACTCCCTGCTGGAATAGTTTTATATGGTATGTCTGATAATAGTTTCAAAAAAGTGTTACTTAGTGATTCAGAGACAATGTTAAATAATGCTTCAGAATTTACAGTGTCTTAACCTATGGAAGGGATTTTATTTACCAGAGGAAAAATCTAAAGGAGATGTTCAGGTTTCCAAAGCACATGAAACACAAACGTATTAGTGTTGTTGTAGACATAGAGAAAAAAATATGCAGAATTTGTGACACTAGAAGTCACTTAGCAATCATTTGCTGTTTTAAGGATAGAGAATCACCTAAAAAAAATGGATTACAAATTTGGGGGAGAGATGGAGAAGAAAAAATTAGTAATAGAGTGTAAATGACAAAATCACGATCCAAATACTTCTAGAAGAGTTTATGATAAATGTGTAACAATGGAAGTTGACAGTGTAGCAGGTCTGTCCACAATGTGACGTAAAGATTGGATTCAAATTACTGAAAGCCATAAAAAGAAATTTGTATTAAAAAAAAAAAAAAGAACGAGATCGTGACGAATATATGGTAATATGGTTGATATTCATGGCTAGATAATAGTTCTAGTAAAATTGAACTTTAGGCGGAGATCTCTGACTTTGCATGAGGTAAATAAAGATGTAAGTCCATTACTGGGTAGAAATTGATTTGAATCTTTGGGTATAAGTGTAAATGTATTAAAAACAGTCCATATGAAAACTCTTATGAAAAGAAAATAGCTGTAATTATTCAAATATGAATCAGAAGAAATAGGATGAGGCCAGTAAATGTGGAATAAAAAATGTGTAAACGATTATTTATAAACCTTGTAAAGTGCCGTTTACTTTAAGAGATAAAGTGGAAAAAACATTAGATATGTTGGTTGCCAAAGTGGTCTTAATGCCAACGGAAGATTTATCATGGGTTATGCCAATAGTTATAGTAATTAAACTAGATAGAACTCTGCACTTGTGTGGTGATTATAGAATTACCACCAATAATTTATAAAGATAGGGCCATATCTGGTACCTAACGTTCACGCAGTACTAGCGAAAACAGAACTGAAAGCAGTTTTTCACCCAATACCTGTAATAGAATATACAATGGAGTTAAAATTGACTACACACAAAAAGTTATATAAATGTAATAAATTACTTTATGGTATTTGTATTTCTACTAATGTTTTCCAGGTAAAAATGGACATGTTGTTTAGATCCATGGATGAAGTAATTCCTTATCTGGATGATATTTTGATCATGGGTACAATAGAATCTGAATTGGAAAAATGAGTAATCTAGTCTGCTCAAAGTTAGCAAAGTTAAAAGCGAAGATAAATGTTAGCAAATGTATTTGGTCTGCAAAAGAATTAAAATTCCTGACATGTGATAAATGCTCAACGTTAGTTTCCAGATCTAAGTAAAGTTAAGGCTATTAAGATTGCTGATAATCCTAAGAATACGAAAGAATTGCAAGCATTTTTGGGACTTTTAAACTTCTATGAGAGTAAAATCACATTATTTATTTACACTATATCAACTTTTGAAAAATAACGTTGGACTTGGAACAGTGAGTATGAAAAGGCTTTTAGCATTGTCAAAGATATATTAACTTCAGATAGCTTACTGATTCATTATCAAAGTAACTAGGATGATATCATAATGACCGATGCATCCAAATATGGTGTAGGAGCTGTTATTTCTCATCTGTGCTTCGAAGATAAATGTGCAATTGCTTATGCTTTGAGAGTCCTTACATTGGCTGAAAAAAATTGCAGTCAAATTGACAAGAAAGCATTAGCTGTCATATTTGCAGTCAAAAAGTTCCATCAATATATTTAGGGGTGGAAGTTCAAATTTATCTAGACCATTGCCCCTAATAGGAATTTTCAGTTCCGGAAAAAAAATAATCAAGTAAGCCGGTGAATATTACATTGGATAAATTTATTGTCACATTATGATTATCAATTAATTTATAAACCAGGAATAAAAATTGGGCATGCAGATGGACTATCTGATCTTAAAGAAAAGACATATGTAATCAAGGAAATAAACCATAATAAATAGTGTTGTAATAAAAAACTGGACTAAATGAGACAAAGATTATGAGCAGCGGATGTAATGGATTAAAAATGGTTGGCCAAATACTTATCCTTCTGAATTGGATAAAATAATTTGGATTAATATAGACTTTCAATTTGTAAGGGATGCATACTGAACATTGATCGTGTACTTGTTCCTCCTGTTGGTAGAATTCAAGTGCTTAATTTGCTAAATAAAGGCCATCGGGAGTGATAAGAATAAAAGCTCTAGGGTGTTCTTATGTATGGTGGTCTAATATAACTAAGGATGTTGAAAGTTTAGTTAAGAATTGCTCAAATTGTCAACAGATGGCTGAGCTACGCCCAAATAATAGAACCGATGGATAAGATCTACAATTTCTTGGGCTCGTGTTCATTTGGACCATGCTGGTTCATTGGATGAACATCTAATACTTATACTGGTAGATGCTTATTCAACATGGATTGAATATTGGTCAAGTATACAAGTGTCAAGTATACTATAACTGTGTTAAATGAAATTGTTGCCACTCATCGTTTTCCAAAGTTAATTATGGATGATAAATGGGATCAGCTTCATGTCTCAGATATTTAAGGATTTCCTGTGCAATAGAGGGATCAAGAACATCTTTACTCCTCGTAACCATCATGAGAGTAATGGTTGATGAAAAAGCTGTACAGAGTCTTAAGAACAGTTTAAATAAATTGAAATCTAAAAATATATCTGAAGCTTTGATAGAGACAATGTACAGCCAACATTTCATGCCTAGTGCAGCAACAGGATAAATTCCAGCTGAGTTGCTGATGTGCCGTTCTTTCCATACCCACTTATCTCAGTTGTTACCTACACTTATTAAGAGAAAAGAAAATCAAGATTTAGTAGATTTCTTAGTGAGTGAATAAATATGGATATGTGATTTGCTTAAGCATTAGTGAATACAAGGAATATTTATAAAGATGCTATCAAAACAAATAAAACCTGTCAAATTGCAGAATGATAAAAAGTTTAGAAACATGTAAATGACCTATGTCATCAGTATGAGAATCCTGTAGCTGAAATTTGAAATAAGGAATGGTATAGAAAATAGATGCTAAAAAAAAATCCAGACTGTAGTTTAGAGTTAAAGGTGAATGAAGAAGGTATACTTGATCAACAATAAGATTCCATCACTAAAACGATTGAAGCTCTGGCAGTAGTTTCTAGAACCCAAAGAATATGCCATCTACCAGCAAGATTCAAAGATTTTATTTGTCATTAGACCTACTAGTTTAGAGTAGGGGAAGGACTGGAATGTCTGCTTAGTTTTCCAGCATGTTAGTATATTTATGTTTTCATTGGCAATTGTCTCTCTCAACCATGTGTCTTTTGTGCTAAATTATTCTAACATTAGAAGAGAGTGCTGCAAATTGATTCTTGTTTTCACATATGCAAATAGTAAACTTGAGCAAAATGAGATACAAAAATAAAGAGACTTCATTATGAAGTGATAATTGTAGCTGGAGAAGATTAATAAAGGGAGACGGTTTCATTGTCAAATTTTGATGACAGTCGCAAGGCGTATAAGAGCTTTGGATTCTTTTTGAAGAATTGCAGAAACCCTCTGCAAAGTAAACTTAGAACATAATGAGTGTTTGTTATGTTACTGTTATTTGAACTGAGAAATTGATTATTCTTTATCTTGTTTTCTTCATTTATTTGTTATTACTTGTTAATATATAAATGTTAATTAAACAAAGTCTTGTAATGTGTACCAATTATATTCGCTGTCTAACTGGTTTAAAATAAACCCTCAGACATAGCAACAGTGAATTACAATAATGACTTCTTTTTAAATTAAAATAATAATTCCACTTAACAGTATACAAAAAAATATATTTTTTATTTTAAAAATATCTAGACAGTGAATTACCCTAACTTATTAAATTATAAAATTGGTAATTCAAGGCATCCATTATTTTTAAATATAGTTAGAAACATAATGATTCAAATATAGTAATATACAATTTAAAATAAATAAATAAAGGTTTTACAAAATCATACTCACTATGATAATTTTCTACAAATACGGTCATTCAAAGAAGATGAGCTTTAATACGTTACTGCAATAATGGTTTATATATATTTTGATTAATTTACGTTATGCAAAAAATTGTGGAACAGGTTCCTACCTAGTTATTTCTCTGTAATATTGTTATTTTTAAATTTCTTCTTAATTTTGTTTATAAATTATTTAATTATGTTAATATCATTATGGTAAAAAAACTTTCAACCCATTCTATATAATGCTGATCATATGGGTCTGTTGCTGTATGCATTTTTTTTTTTAAAAAAGCTTAATTTACTTAACAGTGAATTTTGATTAATGAGTTTCTGAATCATGTTTGTCTCATAGCTCTGAATAGATTAAGAATTTGTTTTTGACAAAGTTAAAGCAAATAATCAGTTTTAACAATTAAAATTTCATAGGGAGTGCAAAAATTGATATAATTAATTAGATTCTGTCTGAATTTTTTTGGTCATTATAATTAGATTCATTATTTATCAGTGCTATATTATTTAATTAATTTTATATAACATGTTAAAGCTTGGATTATTTTTGCAATTTATATACTATGCTTAACTTTAATCTGGTATAAATATATTGAAAATGTTACAGAAGATTTATATTATTCATGTTTTTATTTAGTCATGTCTGATGTTTAGTTTATTGAGCATTGCTTGGGTTGCTAAGTCTTTATTTGTCATATAAATTAACGCTAATAATCTTATTATTATGATGATTTTCATTCTGAAAAGTGTGATTAAAAAGCTGTACATGTGTAAATTTAATAAATATAAATTAGCTAAATAAATACAAATAAAGTAACCAATATGAAACATCTTAAAAATTATTGTAATCTCATTTATTTAAAAATAAGTAAATAAGAATTATTCCAAGGAAATTTACTGATCAAAATAAATACAAATACCAAAATTATTTACTTTATTATAGAAGCTATAAATTAAAATTAGATTAAATATAAAAGATACACATAAATCATACAAGATCTGTCTTTAGCTAAATCAACTTTTTAATGATGAACATAAATCACATGCAATCTTTATCCACATCTAGTAAGACAGGTGCATAATGAATCAACAATTCTCTATTTTTATTTACATATACAAGATTAAATCCTTGATCATGTCACTTAAAGCATATACATTTATAACTTAACAGGCTACTTCTTTTACAAATTTTATAATTTTTTATTTGTTCATTCAACTTTCTTTTTACCAGAAATGAAGATATGCACACATTTAAACACACTACTGGAATTAAAAAAAAAAATTATAATGCCATTCTTTACATTTCTTGCACTGAAGCCTAGATAATCAAATTTAAAATAATATGCCAATTTTTTAAACATGTAATGAAATTACTTCCTCTAAGCTGAGACAAAATTTAAACCAGAATAGTACAAAAATAGGCAGGAAATTGAGTTAGAAAAATAATAGAGATAAAAATTTTAGTTATATTAGATGAATTTATTGACCATTCACCAAAAAAAAAAAAAAAAAAAAATTGCTTCTTCAACCACAATTGGGGTTTTTAGATTTAACTTGTAATAAAAACATGGGGGAGGGCAAAAATTAATTAAATCAATCCCTTGTTATAAAAAATAGGGATTGACTTAATTAATTTCTGGACTTCCTATGCTTTTATTTCAGCTAAATCTAAAAACCCTAATTGTGATTGAAGAAACTATTTTTTTTCTTTCTTTTTAGTGCATGATCTATAAAAGAATTTAATATATATATAAAAAATTATCTCTATTATTTTTAAGTTTTTAATATTGGCGCAGTAAATTAAAATGTAAAACTATATCATACTTTAAATTGACTGAACACCTATAGTTGATAATTCTGCTATAAGTTAAAATATATACACCTTATATATATATCATATTTACTATGTGTCCATAATAATATATGTCTATATAAGTGATTAAAAATATGAAATATTCTATTAAGAGAAAAATGTTTAAGCAAACAAAATATTGTACTTTAAATGCAAATTAAGATTAAATAATTGGAAATATTTTATTTTTATATTAGAATACGCATGTAAGTGTGTTCTTATTATTTCTTTATTTTAACAATGAATTATGTCGTTAAAATATAATATTGCTATATTGATTTAATAAATTTATTATCGATAAACAAAATATTATTGGAATATTATAATACACAATGTGTACATGTATTTAGATACATAAATATATATCTAAATTCATGCACTATGTATTATTAAAATAGAATAATCTTTATTAGATTAATAATTATGTAGATATTTTATTTTACCATTGTATACATGTCTAAATGCTTATATATATGCATTATATCAACTATTTATTTATGTAGCTTTGTAAATGTAATTGTTTGAGATGTTAATCTATGTAAATCAAAATGATTTAATTTGTAGGTAAAGCACTTTTCAGAGCTTTCCTTTTTATTGTTTCTAATTAATAAATTTATTAATCATTATTTTCAGTTATTCTAGTGAAATTATTTAATGTAAAAAAGTTTTAGATATGTCTGTTTTTTCTTGATCACAATTGACAATAATCAGCAGATATAATTATCTCAACATTTTTTTATATGTTTATTATTATTTTTACCAAGTATATATGTGCATGCAGATAACATATTGTTGATGATTGGTCCCCAACCTTTTTGCACTTAAGAGCACATTCTATAATACCGGCCAGGTGGCGGGCACCATTTATTTTTTCAACCAGGTGGCGAGCACCATTTATTTTTTCAATGTAAATTTATAGTTGGATATTGTTAATAATACACATAATGTACAAAAAAATATTTATTTCAAAAATAAAATATTAACATATAATTAACGTTTATATTTTTACGCTGTAAAAGTATAGTATGCCCTATAATTTAATTACAATATAATACAATAATTTATAAAAAATTTAAAAAAATTAAATTTATTTGTATCAGATAAATAATTTTTTATCGTGTTCAGATAATGGCAGGCACACGTAAAATGGTCTGCGGGCGCCATGGTGCCCACAGGCATAGGGTTGGGGACCCCTGGATTAGATGATGATTAGTCTACTGTTTACAGAGTTAGAGTAGCTCTTTTAAATGTGATGCTATGTTTATTTCCAATGCTGATTTTTGCTTATGCTCATTTATAATTTTTTTGGGATAATGATATCGGTATAATTAAAATCTATGTATATATACAACGAATATTTAGTTGTTATATAATACCAATATATTTTTTTTCACTATAGTGTTGATTTTATTGGACTTCCACCAAAAAATTTATACTTATCAAAAAATACAATTTATTAACTTGGATGACTGAATTCTTATATATCAGTTAACCAAATCTGCTTCAGAAATCATTGTCAATTTTAAGATAAGTTCTATATTAAATTAAAAATTAAAGCACAGATAGCATGTTTGATTAGTTGATAGATATATAAAAGGTTATCAAAACAGAATACATTTCTTTCTTTATGCAAAATTAAATTGTTAATAGAGAAACCTTTTTAGAATTTTCTTCATTATTAATTTTTGAAGTAGTAATGACATTATCATGAAACAGTGTTCCACTTGTTTTTAATTCTGCTTTCTAATGATTATTTTGATATCATAATTGCCTCATATGACATTTAATCTATTAAAGCTTGAATCAATATTATTGAGTTCCAAATAAGGAGGAAGGGGGGGTCATTTATTCTTAAATTAATAAAACGTATTTATTAATTTTTATCAATTTTTCAAATTAATATCTTAAACTCAAGAGAGAAATCACAAAAATTATTCAGCTAATAAATGAATACATCCCAATACATGAGAAAGCTCTATATTATGCTCAAAAGATTAATTTTTTCTCTTATTTTACATTAGTTTCAGTCAAAAACATTCTAGCTGATATAAAAAAAAATGCACAAAAATGTTTATATTCTATTTTTTATTTTTAATTTGAGATTTAAGCTTTTGATATTTTAATCAAAACACAAAGGAAAAAAATTGTTAATTTGTATTGCATTTTAAATATTGTTCATATTTAAACATTCCTTTATTACATTATTATAATTATTAAATGATGAAATAATATTGACATAAGATATATAATTAAAAATAAATTATTGATAATTTATACAATAAAGAATTTAAATTATTTGAATCATAAAATTACCTCATTTCAGGCATGGTTTCAGTTAAACAACGAATACGTAGACTGGATAAAAGATTTTTATTTTTCCAATTCTCATTTTCAGATACGCCTTCAATAATATATAATGACTCCTATATATGTCAAAAATAATTAAATACAAAAACATTAATAAAAAATACATCCAGATAAATAAGACTGGTTGAGGTATTAAACCTATTAGTTGGCATATCCCTATCAAATTGACAATTATATATATATACATTTAAAAATAAAAAAAATGTATCCAAGAGAAGAATTATACAGACATATGTTAAACCCACAGTCATATAAACACCATATAAAAGCCATTTAACAGCTGACCAAAATTTAATAATTATTATTTTTTTGCTTAGTTAGTTCAAGGTAATGTGTGCAAACATACATAGCATTGGGCCAATTATTTATAAATCTCCAACTATTTAAAAATCCTATAAAATAATATTAATTCTATCATTTCTTGACTTCAATAAATTTTGTAAAAAAATTACTTATCAAATTTTTTTTAACCAAGCACAATTTCCCAAATATTTTTACAAGTAAGCAAACATTTGCCATAAAGAATTATACATAATAATTAGAAGATTTTTACAAACTTAAAAAGTACTGATGTCTGAGTTATCTTCCTTATTTAAAACTAGGGTATAAGCTAAAATTAGATTCCACTTAGATTACAAGGGAGGTCAGATACATAAATACTGTTGTTACTAAATGATTTCATATACATGCCACTTTTTTAATTACTTGCATGCTTGGTTACATTATAGCTGAATTCTATCTAGAAAAATACACACAAAAAAGAGTCCACCAGAGCAAGCCAGGGACTCCAGTTTACTCTGTTACTGGCTCCCCATTTTAGTTACCTAAATTATATTTTAGAGAATTTTTTTTCTCTAAAAAGTTTTCTTTTGACCAGAGTAACCTTTAAGGTTCCTTTGTACACAAGAATTATGGCACCATCAGACAACAAGTAAGCGTGATTAAAATTTTCTTTGGAATGCTGTTAAAAATGACTGACAGCCATGTAAATTTCTAGAGATATGAAAGACTTAATTTTCGGGGAATATTTTGATTCAAGGCGCTTTGCTGACTGGTGAGAGTGTCTGATTGTTGGGAGGATCCCCGAGGGCCTGAATCCTAGTTTTAATATGGGGCAGAGCTGGGAAAAAGGTACTCTGGGATTGTTACCAGAATTGGATAGCTCATTTATTTGTTAGCAATAGTAGCGTTATTCATTTAGACTTTAATGCTTGCTTTTTAAACCTGAGATTTTACTTTTAAAGAAATAATTTTTCCACAATAGTAAATTGTTTCTTATTGTACCTGATCATTTACTTCAAGTGTTGCTTTACCTTTTATCCATGCATTTGATGCTGGATCACTGACGTTTTTACCAGATTTGGATGGCTCATTCATTTGTTAAAAATGATAATGTTATTCATTGCAGTTTTGTGCTTGCATTTTAGATCTGAGATTTGACTTGCGAAAAAGATTTTTTTCTACTATAGTGAATTGTTTTAGACTGTATCTGAACATTTGATTTCAAGTGTTGCTTAATTATTCAACCTTACATTCTACATTAAACGTTTTTTTCTATCTTGAATGCTGAACTGTACAAATCGATAATTTTAACATTTGACTATATGGATTAGTGCTTCTGGTTTTCATAGGTTATCAGAGTGCTGAAACATGATGAACACTATTCAATATGCGATTTTAATGAATACATTACACTATGTACATCTTTGATTGCTCTAAAGATCTAGAATTATATTGTGGTATAACACATAATGCAAGCATCTGGTTACCACATATACATTAAAGTTCATGATTTTGAAAAGTAATGATGAATTTTTTATGCAAGGCATTGGAAATCATGGAGATTTGCACTATGATTTTAAATTTAGCAATTATTATGACATTGGATTGTTAACAGTTGTACCTCATCATATGGAATGTGCTTCTAGTTTTATCATTTGATTTTTACCAATAGTTAAGGGCCTCATAATTTTATAAGTTGTCTGGAAGCTGAAACATAATGGACAAAATTCAAGTTCCCAAAGAGTTCAACTGTGATTTGAACATTGGATTGGGGCTACTGTGTCACTCATCTTTGCAGTCTTGAGGACTGAGTCTGTTGCTTGGAGAGCTCCAAGGGCTTGCTTCCTGGTCTGGTCTTGGAGGGGGGGTTAGGGCTACTGTGTCACTCATCTTTGCAGTCTTGAGGACTGAGTCTTTGCTTGGAGAGCTCCCAGGGCTTGCTTCCTGGTCTTGGAGGGGGCTGGGATGTGGGTATATTGGGTTCTAGTATGGGCTTCAGATGAGTGATCTGGAACTTGGGAAGATTCCTGGGGCCTGAACTCTGGTTCTTATGGGGGGGGGATGTGAGTGCTATGGGGATTAGTACGGGTTTCATCTGTCTCATCTTCGGGGCAGTGGAGATGACATAATGCATTGTGGTTTTGATCTCTTTGTTCTCTATGTGATTCATAGGTTGGTTATTAGACTATGTGATAATCTGTAGATGATATATGATATAAGCATATGGGCTTTACATTTTTGATTAGTGCTGCAGCATTGCTTGTCTTGGCTGTGAGGATGAGAGAATATATCATGCTTGGGTGACTCAGGCCAGAGAGTTCTACTATGGTTTAAACTTCAAATCAGGGCTACTGTCTCACTCATCTCTGCCATCTGGATGGCAGGGTCTGGTGCGTGGAAGGTCTCACAAGCTTGGGTTTTGGAGGGGATCTGGGTGCTATGGGAATTAGTAAGGGCATTGGATGAGAGTCTGAGCTTTAGAAATACCCCAAGGCCTGGTTCCTAGTCCTTAGAAGGAGAGGCTGGGACGTGGTAAGTGCTGCGGGCATTAGTATGGGTTTTCACTTTCTTGTCTTCTGGATGGTGGGATGATGTAATTCTTGGTGGCTGTGATCTATCTAGTTGCCTTTAAGGTCAGGGGTTACTTAGTAAATTATGAGAGAAGCTATGAATGGCAAGATATATGCACATACAATTCAAGGTTTTTCTGTTCACTCGGTAAATCAAGTTCTGCACTGTAAATCATAGTTTGAATCTTGTACATCACTACATATAACATGTAATTCAAAGATTAATATTATGTTAATAAATCATATTTTGAGAAAAAAAATACAATATTTACATTCATAAATGTGTGAAAATCTTAATATATATATATAGATACACACACACATTTAAATGTTAGAAATTTAATAAAATTTTCGATGTATTTTTATAATTTTTTAATTATGATATAATAAAGCAAAATACCAACAACAAAAAAAAATGCTATTACAAGCTAAAATTATATCAACTAGTAATTGGATTTATCAGAAATATTTTAAGCTAAAAATGAATTCACTTTTTTCTTAGTATGCTCAAGTTTTTATATAATGATTGTAAATAAGATAATACTTATGTGTGTGAAGATTAAAAACATAACAATTTTTAAATAAAACATTTTCATAGGATTTATAGATATAAATGTTAGAAATTGAGTGGAAATACTATACATTTTTCAGATATGATGTAATGAAAGAAAATACCAATTAAAATAAAACATTGTAAACTAAAATTACATCATCTAGTAATTAAATTTGTGTCAATTATGTTATCTAGTAATTATATTTGTCTTAAATACTTCAAATCAATAATGAATTCACTTTCAACTTAATATCTAAGTTTTTATAAGAGACACAATCATCTTTTTCCATTAAATCTTCCAAAAAAATTAAAATTTTCTCTAGGTCATTTGTGTAAGTATTGCTTTCCCCATTAACATTATTTTATTTTCCGATACCTCTAATCTTTCTGCACACTTGTCTGAATAGTTCATCATAGATTAATTTATTATCATGGCATTGTTCAATTCTGCTTTATTTCATTTGAGATCCTTCTTTATTTGGTTTACTTCACATACTAGCTTATTTTATTTCTTTTCTACTTTCTCCAAATTTGCTTGTCATTTTATATGGCTTCTTTTAATTCTTGATGGGTCTTATACATTACTACTTCCAAATTTTGCTAATCTTGCTTATAATCTTATCTACTATTTTCTAACTATGTTTCTATCATTTTAATATCCTGTTATTTTTTTTTTAAATAATGTTTTCAAAACTTCCCACTCTCTTCTCAATTTATTATTAGCTCTATTCAACTAACTACTAACCTCATATTTTAGTTTAGAGAACACATCATGCTTTAAACCTTGCATGATCATTTCCATTAAATCTACTAGATCTTTTTAATTTTATCTTCCAATTTTGTTTCAGCCTTCCTTGATTTTAAATTTTATCTCAAAGTTTTGTTCATTTGTTCTTATCCCATTATATTCCTGTCATCGCTTTTTAATTTTATTTTTAAAATTCTAATTGATTCTGTTTAAATTCATGATTTATTCATAGTGACATCCCCATTATTTAGCCCATGTCATGTACTTTAGGCAATGGATCTTTTACTTTGGTATACAACAAAGTTAAATTGATAAAAAATCAAGTCAGATGTCATATGACTTAATTTTAATAAAGCTCATATTTACAAACGTTATATATAGAGTTCGCAAAAACAAACTCTTAACAAGCTTTAAGAATACCCTCAACCCGAGACCGCGGTTTCTGCATCTAGCGTCGTCAGTGAGGTGTTAGGGATTAAAAATACTAGAACTAGCCTAGCACTTTATTTAATGCCTAACTATTGAGAAGAAAATCTGAAACTTTCAGACATTCAAATGTCCAAAAATCCAGCTATCTAACTCAAATAGCCATATGGGACTGAACTAAGTTCAGATACACCATATATTAATAGCTCTAGCAATATAAAATCGCCAAAGCCTTAATAGCAAAAACTAAAATTAAATTGATAAAAAATCAAGTCAGATGTCATATGACCTAATTTTAATAAAGCTCACTGACGACGCTAGATGCAGAAACCGCAGTCTGGGGTTGAGGGTATTCTTAAAGCTTGTTAAGAGTTTGTTTTTGCGAACTCTATATTGTACCGGTCGAAAGCCACCACCACCGCAAGTCAAATCGGATTCAAACTCAGCTTAACCAAAACTGAATTCAAACCCAACTTAACAGCTCAGATAGCAGAAATCGACGGCACAGTGCTATGCGCCAAGAACTAGCTCCACGGTTGGTGAGGACTAGAGACCCTTGCACTAACACGAATATCTAATAATTAATTACTTTGAATACCTTTTAAATCAAATCATATGTATGTTCGGGTTGCCAACACAGACAGCGAGTATTAACATTTAAATAATTATAAAAGAATGATGAACTGAGAAACCAAGTATGTTAGAAATATTTAATAATAATAATAATTTGTTTTGTTCAATAAAATATAGATTGCATTAGTTACCTCTAGTCTTTAAATAATTTATAAATATAATAAGAGTGGCGGTCCTTATCAAATGCCAACAAGTATTACACAACATGTTATTCTATGTCTATGCCCCCAACAAGAAATATAAAGGCAGATAAAGGTATTCATTAAGAACGGAAATGATTGTTCTAATTTTATTATGACAGAATGTGATATTTATTTTCACATTCGAAAATCTACTCATGAAGAGCAAACGTATTTTAAGGCATAACTTTAATCTTGATTTGAAAACTGATTTAAACTAAATAATATATTTGAGAATTTGTTCGACTTTACTTTAAATCACTTCACAACGAATTACGAGCATGGAGCGGGTTTTACCGGAACAAAAATGCAACGGTACTGGCGACTTACGAGGCAGAGAGTAAAATTGAAATACGATCGCTAGTCGATGATCGAAGTCCTATGGCGGCTTGCATCTAACAAGTCTTACGCCCTTTGACTAATGAATAGGAAAGGAAGTACTTTCTTCCTTGAGAAATTTAAATAAGAGAATATGATCACCGACCAGCCTAACGGAGCGGAAGATTGCCCTGCGTCAGCAACGTTTGATGATGATGACTTGATAGTCATCGTTGAAAAATAAAACCCATGTAGAATGCTCTACGTGATGACTTGACCAATTAATTAAAGTCAAACGAGCTTTTATCGAACTATTTTAAAACATTTATAAACTATATTAATTATGCCCTAATAACTTGATCTTCCTGAATCTTAATACAAAATAACAAAAGTTGAATTAACATATATTTAACCCTTTATCGACCCTTTTGCAAAAACATTTATAAATATATATATATGGATAAATAAATCAATATTAGTGAAGCAAGAAATAACATTTTAACATTACGTGAGTATATAAACACTTGTAACTTAGGAGCTGGGGACATAGGTGAAAAACGGAGCTAATAATTTATTATTAGCTAATTATAAAAATAGTAAACGTATAATATTTTCTTTCGACTCGATGATTAATAGAACTTATAAATTTAGTTCTAATGGGCGAGAATAACTATTTAAAATTTATATTATATTATTTGCGTGAGGCAAATGGAATCAAGGAGCTCATCGAGTCGAAAGATTATTGGCATATAATTTTAAATACGACATTAATAAAGCACACAAATATATATATTAAATGAACCGCCAAGTAAGAAAAGAGAAAGTTTAAAGACTAGAGATTTAAAGAATTACGAGATAGATTTACAGTAGCATGAATAAAAGGTTTTATAAAAAATGTTACATTAAAGAATCAAGAGCTCTTAAATAGGAGAGTAAAATAAAGTTCGAACTGGCCAGAAAGTTTAACGTTCATTATAGAAATATATTACCCTTCCGTGCTTGTCCTTAAGTTACTCCTCCAAGTTGTTGAAAACGTAGGCATCATTGGTTGACTACTGGAACAGTATTTTAGTAGCTTTCATAATTTTAGCAGAATGATCGATCTGGAAAAGGTTCAACAGCTCCAGTGAAGATTTCTCGGAACTTTAGGAACCGTAGCCAGATTCCTGATGTTCTAGCCCTCTATCATGATGAAATACAGTTTTTATACGCACAGAGTTCACTGCACTACTCTACAACAAAGCTAGCCTTCCTTTACTTTTCAGGGCTATATATCTACTGTTCACTCATGCCTCCGGCTAGCGCTCATTTTATTATCAATCTCTTTTTTTTTTATAATTAGTTGTTTTCAGAAACATTCCTTCGATAAGGCTTTCAAACTAATTTTTGAATTCCTTTCCTAATTAGAAAATGAATTCTTAAAGTCTGAAATGATTTTAATTAAAAATTGAATTCTTATCTTTTTTTTTTTTATTAATAAAACTTTATTGTTGTTTTTGAGAATTTGAAAGCCTTTGGAAGGAATGTAGCTTTTAATCGCAAAACTTTACAAATTATTTAAAAGTAAAAAAACAAGTATTCCCGACGCAATGAAACTTTCGAACAATTTTATATATTTAATATTTACAAACATATATACGCACAATCCAGGCAATTTAATATATGTAAATTCATGAACATTTTGTCATGAATTTATTTAGAGAATTGATCCAATTTAAACTAAACTAATTAATTTTACTACGTATTTGAAACAAGTTATTCATTATGGAAATTAGCGTGGATTGAACGTATAAAGCCCCATTGCATCGGAAATTTAAAGTTAGTATTAAGGTAAATAACATGAAGCTAGGATCGAACTCAGATCCGACTGCTTCATTTCTTTTCACTTCAAAAAAAAACAATGAAAAAAAAATGACTTTACTTACGCAGGATATAGTTGCATAAGTGTATAGACTCTGGGAGAACAGCATGAGCGTGAATAATATAACCTGCCCAAGCTACAAATTATACATGTCTCACTGCGATCCATTTTTTGAATATTCAACTTATAATAAGTTTAAAAAAACTCGGTCCGTTTATCAAGTCTTCTGTATATATATATATCTGTCTCTACAGTTTATCTTACTGTTTCCCTGGATCAGGTGGTACATATTGTTTTAACTGTCTGGCATTGTAATGGTCATAGTCCTGGTCTTCCCTGGTTGTCGTCAAGTTCCCATAGTCTATTGCTGTCATTTGTTCTATGGCCTTTTCTGCGACCGAATGCACAAAAAACAATTCTTTAACATTATCTCTATGAACGATGGGGTTCTCTCCTGGGTCTTCTTTGAAAGTTTGAGTCTGTATTGAGGCTCCAGGGAATGGCATCTGTAAAGTCCTCATGCTAAGTTGAGGATTCATCATCCGTCCCATTTCCACTTTTAGTTTCATTTGACCAGTGGTCTGAACATCTTTTCCTGTATCTATATCCACTTCTTCCACTGCTTCATAACTGGACTCATCCTCACCACTGTTGTTTTCCTTGCTGTCCACAACTTCTTTTGGTGTGGCCTGATCATCTTCATTTTCTATTTTTGGGTCTTCAGAGGGATTTATTTCTTGCTGAAGCTTTACATTTTCTAGATTTGAGTTGGCTTGGATGCCATATGCTTCCTCGATCCTTACCAGCCTTTCCATCATCATCATCAGTACCTTTCGATCTTCTCTCATTTCTCTGAGGATCGTTTGTAAAGTGTCTTTTCCCATTTTTGAAAATACGAAAATAATGTAATAAACAATCAATATAATGAACACTGCAGATCAACTTATAGTACTCTCTGTATGCTTAAAAATATTTTTTTTCTTCAGTAATTTTAACTAGGTCTCTGACTACAGGTCCATTGTCCCAATCTTCACTAGCTGCTTCATATTATTTCCCCAATCTATGTAATCTGCCTTTTTTTTTAGTTTACCTACGTTTTCTTAGTTAGCTCTTTATATTAACTCTTTGAGTGAGACATGTATTCAAAAATATTAAAGATAAGAAAAAAAACATTATTCACTTTCCCTTTGTTCAGCTGTTCTGTTCTCCCATGTCTGAAAAAAAAAACTATACAGTGATATACAAATATTATGTATTAGCAGATACAACAAATCATTCTGTATTGAACACACTTGGTTTTTTATTATGGCGATTGACCCACTACTGTGCTGACAATCAAATTTGCTGACAAATTTATTTATATGGGCGCCAGTGAGCAAAATGAAATCAATAGGGCGTGTGATATAACCCATTGACCCCCAAACCACATATGATTGACTTAATTTTGAGAAAACAATTGAATTGATGATGAATATTTAATAATGAATAATAGATAACGCGTTCCTGACCTGAGTTTAAATATAGGAGTTTAACTATTACTAAGCATGAGGCTTCACACACACAAAGAAATGTCAAAATTAATATTACAAGAACTTTTATTGGTGATATTATTCTAAATCTTGCTAGCATGAAAGCGTGCAAACCATTTAAGCATTTTGCCAACTGCATCTGGCTGCTTGGTGTACACAAAGGGTCTTCACCTGCTTTGAGGTTACTCTAGAAATTATTGTCATTAAAGCGTAATGTCACACTGCATCGGACTGCTTGACAGATAATTCCCAGTTTGAGGGTCTTCGCCTACTTTGAGACTACTAAAAATACGGAGCGAACATTTAATATATATGCTAGCAAGCAATACTTTGAAATTAAGACTTTTATATGATATCATACTAGATATTTTATATAATAACAGCTGAGATGAACAAAATTAATTTTGACACAGACAAAATATTTCATTTATTTTACCCCTATGCTTTGATCTATGGACTCTTACTACTTTGCTAACGATATTTTTCCTATTGTCACGAACGCGTATAACACAAACGTATAATATATATGTATACTGATATAGTACACGTATAATTAATATCTATACATATGAATAATTATTTTAACTAACGAATCTTTTACTGAACGAACATTTAAAAAAATAATCTTGAAAACATTTTTATAAGAAAGAATTAGAAAGTGAGTTTTAATTTATTAAATCATTACAGTTATGCATTATAAATCGCATAACTTTTTCAAATATATATAACATTCTACAAAAATATCACTTTAAACATTTAATTTATTGAGATCTGACTACTAAAACCATAATTTCTATCTACAGGGCATGTGTGGGGTTTATTAAGTCGAGCCACAACGATTGGGCAGCCAAAAACATAACCATGTACCGGTCGAAAGCCACCACCACCGCAAGTCAAATCGGATTCAAACTCAGCTTAACCAAAACTGAATTCAAACCCAACTTAACAGCTCAGATAGCAGAAATCGACGGCACAGTGCTATGCGCCAAGAACTAGCTCCACGGTTGGTGAGGACTAGAGACCCTTGCACTAACACGAATATCTAATAATTAATTACTTTGAATACCTTTTAAATCAAATCATATGTATGTTCGGGTTGCCAACACAGACAGCGAGTATTAACATTTAAATAATTATAAAAGAATGATGAACTGAGAAACCAAGTATGTTAGAAATATTTAATAATAATAATAATTTGTTTTGTTCAATAAAATATAGATTGCATTAGTTACCTCTAGTCTTTAAATAATTTATAAATATAATAAGAGTGGCGGTCCTTATCAAATGCCAACAAGTATTACACAACATGTTATTCTATGTCTATGCCCCCAACGAGAAATATAAAGGCAGATAAAGGTATTCATTAAGAACGGAAATGATTGTTCTAATTTTATTATGACAGAATGTGATATTTATTTTCACATTCGAAAATCTACTCATGAAGAGCAAACGTATTTTAAGGCATAACTTTAATCTTGATTTGAAAACTGATTTAAACTAAATAATATATTTGAGAATTTGTTCGACTTTAATTTAAATCACTTCACAACGAATTACGAGCATGGAGCGGGTTTTACCGGAACAAAAATGCAACGGTACTGGCGACTTACGAGGCAGAGAGTAAAATTGAAATACGATCGCTAGTCGATGATCGAAGTCCTATGGCGGCTTGCATCTAACAAGTCTTACGCCCTTTGACTAATGAATAGGAAAGGAAGTACTTTCTTCCTTGAGAAATTTAAATAAGAGAATATGATCACCGACCAGCCTAACGGAGCGGAAGATTGCCCTGCGTCAGCAACGTTTGATGATGATGACTTGATAGTCATCGTTGAAAAATAAAACCCATGTAGAATGCTCTACGTGATGACTTGACCAATTAATTAAAGTCAAACGAGCTTTTATCGAACTATTTTAAAACATTTATAAACTATATTAATTATGCCCTAATAACTTGATCTTCCTGAATCTTAATACAAAATAACAAAAGTTGAATTAACATATATTTAACCCTTTATCGACCCTTTTGCAAAAACATTTTAAATATATATATATGGATAAATAAATCAATATTAGTGAAGCAAGAAATAACATTTTAACATTACGTGAGTATATAAACACTTGTAACTTAGGAGCTGGGGACATAGGTGAAAAACGGAGCTAATAATTTATTATTAGCTAATTATAAAAATAGTAAACGTATAATATTTTCTTTCGACTCGATGATTAATAGAACTTATAAATTTAATTCTAATGGGCGAGAATAACTATTTAAAATTTATATTATATTATTTGCGTGAGGCAAATGGAATCAAGGAGCTCATCGAGTCGAAAGATTATTGGCATATAATTTTAAATACGACATTAATAAAGCACACAAATATATATATTAAATGAACCGCCAAGTAAGAAAAGAGAAAGTTTAAAGACTAGAGATTTAAAGAATTACGAGATAGATTTACAGTAGCATGAATAAAAGGTTTTATAAAAAATGTTACATTAAAGAATCAAGAGCTCTTAAATAGGAGAGTAAAATAAAGTTCGAACTGGCCAGAAAGTTTAACGTTCATTATAGAAATATATTACCCTTCCGTGCTTGTCCTTAAGTTACTCCTCCAAGTTGTTGAAAACGTAGGCATCATTGGTTGACTACTGGAACAGTATTTTAGTAGCTTTCATAATTTTAGCAGAATGATCGATCCGGAAAAGGTTCAACAGCTCCAGTGAAGATTTCTCGGAACTTTAGGAACCGTAGCCAGATTCCTGATGTTCTAGCCCTCTATCATGATGAAATACAGTTTTTATACGCACAGAGTTCACTGCACTACTCTACAACAAAGCTAGCCTTCCTTTACTTTTCAGGGCTATATATCTACTGTTCACTCATGCCTCCGGCTAGCGCTCATTTTATTATCAATCTCTTGTTTTTTTTATAATTAGTTGTTTTCAGAAACATTCCTTCGATAAGGCTTTCAAACTAATTTTTGAATTCCTTTCCTAATTAGAAAATGAATTCTTAAAGTCTGAAATGATTTTAATTAAAAATTGAATTCTTATCTTTTTTTTTTATTAATAAAACTTTATTGTTGTTTTTGAGAATTTGAAAGCCTTTGGAAGGAATGTAGCTTTTAATCGCAAAACTTTACAAATTATTTAAAAGTAAAAAAACAAGTATTCCCGACGCAATGAAACTTTCGAACAATTTTATATATTTAATATTTACAAACATATATACGCACAATCCAGGCAATTTAATATATGTAAATTCATGAACATTTTGTCATGAATTTATTTAGAGAATTGATCCAATTTAAACTAAACTAATTAATTTTACTACGTATTTGAAACAAGTTATTCATTATGGAAATTAGCGTGGATTGAACGTATAAAGCCCCATTGCATCGGAA
The DNA here is from genome assembly GCA_028023455.1 of Epiperipatus broadwayi. Lineage (NCBI taxonomy): Eukaryota > Metazoa > Onychophora > Udeonychophora > Euonychophora > Peripatidae > Epiperipatus > Epiperipatus broadwayi. Next base: position 1,751,216 of record JAQFVV010006330.1, read on the forward strand.
ATTTAAAGTTAGTATTAGGGTAAATAACATGAAGCTAGGATCGAACTCAGATCCGACTGCTTCAATATATAACATTTGTAAATACGAGCTTTATTAAAATTAGGTCATATGACATCTGACTTGATTTTTTATCAATTTATAGTTTTTGCTATTAAGGCTTTGGCAATTTTATATTGCTAGAGCTATTAATATATGGTGTATCTGAACTTAGTTAAGTCCCATACGGCTATTTGAGTTAGATAGCTGTATTTTTGGACATTTGAATGTCTGAAAGTTTCAGATATTTTCTTCTCAATAGTTAGGCATTAAATAAAGTGCTAGGCTAGTTCTAGTATTTTTAATCCCTAACACCTCATTGACGACGCTAGATGCAGAAACCGCGGTCTGGGGTTGAGGGTATTCTTAAAGCTTGTTAAAAGTTTGTTTTTGCGAACTCTATATATAATGTTTGTAAATACGAGCTTTATTAAAATTAGGTCATATGACATCTGACTTGATTTTTTATCAATTTAATTTTAGTTTTTGCTATTAAGGCTTTGGCGATTTTATATTGCTAGAGCTATTAATATATGGTGTATCTGAACTTAGTTCAGTCCCATACGGCTATTTGAGTTAGATAGCTGGATTTTTGGACATTTGAATGTCTGAAAGTTTCAGATTTTCTTCTCAATAGTTAGGCATTAAATAAAGTGCTAGGCTAGTTCTAGTATTTTTAATCCCTAACACCTCACTGACGACCCTAGATGCAGAAACCGCGGTCTGGGGTTGAGGGTATTCTTAAAGCTTAAGAGTTTGTTTTTGCGAACTCTATATATAACATCAAAGTTCTACATGATTTGTTACAGTGACAGACTATGGAGCTCCAAGTTCATAGATTGATTGTTGTTAATCTATGACATTTATAGAGTTAGAACTTCATAGAAACTCTCCAGCAGTAAATCACTTGAATATTGTATATATATATTTTAATCAAAATATTCTAGAATACACTCTACAAAATTCAATATGCCTATATAAAATAAATAATAGAATATTAACTATAGCCAGCTTATGGCAGTTTACGCTATTTGAGTCATAATTAAATGTTAATATTTAAATCCCATTAAAATCGCACAACTCTACTGTTCCCATGTGAATGGCCAACTTTTCATAAATTATGTATATTCACACAATTATAATGTTTATTTAATATATTGTCTGTCATATTTATAAAATATGATCCTTTGATTTTTCTTTTCTTTAAGTCATTTTCTACATATAAAATAAAAATATTATCAAAGCAAAAATCACCAGAACATGCATGTTCAGTAAATACAGATTTATATTTATCAATAGAATAATGCAATTTATTATATAACAATTCATGTTCATGAATTCTCTTTCTTATTGCACATTTAGTGTTACTAATGTAATTGGATCCATAACGACACACCACTTTATAAATAAGATTACATTTATTGATTTTATCAACAACTTTACCATTAATAATTAGTCTACCAATATTTGGTCCAACTAAAAATACAACATTAAAATGGCCTGACACTAATGATGTAATTCTACTGCACACAATATTATTTATATATGTTAATGCAATCCATGTTTTCTCTTCCATATTTTCCTTCCGTTATCTCTTTGTACAATTACATAATGTAAATAAACTGTTTTTTCTATTATATCTCATTTTCAATAAATCCTTCACATATATTTTAATACTAGATAATTTACATTTTGAAATTTAACATATCATTTTATTGAGATTTAAATATTAACATTTAATTGCTACTCAAGATAATGTAAACTGCTGTAAGTTGACTATAGATAATATTCAGTTATTTATTTTATATAGGCATATGAAATTTTGTGGAGTATATTGATTATAAACGTTTTGTATGATTATATATATATATATATATTGTATGATTATATATATATCAGCATCATTATCAGTTTCAAAATCCCTAGCTTCTCTTCTCAAATCATATCAGCAAACTTCCTTATTTCATCCATCTACATGTGATCACTTTCTAAGTTTTTTACAATCTCTTGGGTTCACTTTAAGACTTCAACCATCCACTTTCTAAGTTTTTTACAATCTCTTGGGTTCACTTTAAGACTTCAACCATCCACCTATTACTTATTATCATCTCTTCTAGCAATATATCCAGCCCAATTCCATTTCTATTTCTTTCAATGATGTTAGCCATATCTAATTTTTTTTCACCCATATATTTATTCTTAATATAGATTATCTATATTTCATTGAGTGGTCTGAAGTATCTGAATTGCTCTTCTGTTAAGAGTCCAAATTTCAGATCTATAAAAAAAAAATTGGTAAAACATATCTATTAAAAACCTTCTGTTTCAAATGTGTAGGAATATTTCCTTTTAATATTAAATTATCAGTCTATCCAAGTTTAATTTTATTAATTTCATTCATTATGCTTACATCTGTATTAATAATCTGACCAAGGTAATTGTAGTTATTAACTTCCCCTCTAATTCATGATTAACAATCTTTATTTTCTTCTTTCTGAGAAAATCCATTGAACATTTATCTCTAAGCTTACTTTCTTATTTTCATCTGATAAACACTTCCAATATTTACTGGAGCTCTGAATCATTTGCAAATACAGCGATATCATGTGCAAAATCTAGATGACTTAAATAATCACTATTTACTTTTATTTTCTTAGCTTCTCATTTTAATCCATAAATACTTCTTGAAAAATGGATGTAAAAAGTTTTGAAGATATGGAATCACCCTGTTGTATATGTTCTTCAATGCTTACCTTCTTAGTATGTAATTAATCATTACTGATGCATTTTTAAAAATATTCTTAAAAAAATGACAATATCCTGGCTCTATATCTTGCTGATCCAATGCTTTAATCATTGTAGAAATATTGATAGAATCAAATGCCTTTTTATAATCTACAAATTCAAAATATAATGATAACTTTATATTTAATGGTTTTTTCTATAACTTCTCTCAATACTTGAATGCAATCCACAGTGGAAAAAAAAAACACTTTTAAATTCAGATTATTCATTTGGTTGATTAAAATCCAAAGTTTCCTGTAGACAAGTTGTAATAATTTTGTATAGAAGTGATAAAAGAGTGATAGATCTGTAATTTCCAATATCTTCTTTATCAACTTTTTTAAATATTGATATTCCTATTGCATTCTTTCAATCACCTGGTAAATCTTTATCATTTAGACATTTACTATATAATTTGACAACAATTTTTCTATTTCTTTACATATCAATAATAATTCCATCAGTTCCTGAAGCTTTTTCCTTTATCATAAATTTAACTGTATGCCTCACTAATATAGGAAATATCACAGAATATTTTTGTTCAAATATATTACTCAGAATTATTTTCAAGCAGACTCACTTTTCATTTATCAATGCCCATTCATTCAGTTTGACAAAAGAAGAATTCCTCTTTCATCTGATCTGCAATTGTACATATTGTAAAAAAAATCAACATTGCTATCTGAAAAGTCTGAAACTTATTATTAGTGATCTCAATTCATAAATTAATCAAATCAGTTTTACATTTCATATATTATTTAACGAGAATGTTCTGTGATATGATTATAATCCTAAACATTATATATTTAAGCACTAGTAGAAGTTATTTATGTGCTGTTGAAATTAGTAGTAATTACGAGATATTTTGTTTTCTTGTTGTTTTACTACTTTATAATTGTTTATAGAACTCTTCCACAGATTCATGATTTCATCTCTTTTTAATAATAAATCCAAATTTTCTTCTTATTGCAGAAAAAACTTTCTTTCCAATATCAAGATGAGGTTTTACATTTTTGAGAGTTATTTTTTTTTTAGTTTTCCTTGGTAATTCACAATAATAATTTTTTATATCTTTGTTTTTTTTTTTCATACTATTTTACAAAACTCTAGACATTCAATTCTTTTTAATAAATCATTTTGAAAAAATTTCATATTTTCTTCAAACATTGTCGACTCAATAAAAAATTTACCAATTTTGCACCAGCTATCCTTCTTACAGTTCTTAATAATGTATGTTATCTTTTTATTGATTTCATTCAAGTTTAAATCACTTCCATAATCTGTTAATATTTTTAAATGACTTTCAAGTTCTAATTTATATTCATTAGAGTGTTTCGAAGAAAATCACAGGACCTAAAAACATCACATAATCTTTGTTTATATATTTTGCTATCTATTATCAGTTTTTTTTAACCTTACTATATTTACACCATCTAATGTAAGCTTTAGCAGTCAATAGATCAGATCTTAACATAAGATGCCAAATGGTTGTGCATAATAAATCTTTATCTAATGCTATTTTATCAAATATCCCCAGACTAATGTCTAGTTTATGACTTTCATTAGAAAAACATTTTTGGACCTAATGCACCTTTCCTCCAGCAGCCACTTTCTTGTTATACTATCAGTCCAAATTGAAAAATGCATAAATTTTTTCAAAACAAGCCAATTTGTCTGCATAATTTCTATATATTATGGTGACCCCAGTCTTTAATAATCTTTCTTTGGTGTTAAACCAATAAGACACAACATAATCTTTGCTTACATATTTTGTGATCTATTAGCAGTTTCCTTCTAAACTTACTATGTTTATGCCATCTAGGATTATGGCATCTGGCATATACTGACTACTAAAACTTCCACTAGATCCCATAAATGTAATGAGATTGGAAGAAAATTTCTAATAGATAGAAAAATGTATAAGAAAAGAGCATGTAATGTTTTGTAGATCATATGATGCGTTATTGGTTTAACACTAATTCTGACCAAAGGAAAAAGGTGCCTAATGTTATTAAAAATTGAGTTTACCATAATATATGGAAACTGAACTAATTAGCTTCAAATGAAAAAATTTACGTTTTTCAATTTGAGCTGATAACCAAAGTGTAAAAAAGTGGCTGTAGAAGAAAGATGCATTAGATCCAAAAGGTCCAAGTGCATTGTTCAAAAATCCAAAACCTCCTCACTGATGAAAGTCATAAGTTAGAAACTAATCTAGGGATATTTGGTAGGACAGCACAAGATAAGAATTATTAAACACTATCATCTGGCTTCTATTGGTTACTAAAGCTTATATTAGTTGGCATGAACTTAATGAGATTAGAAGAAAGTTGCTAATAGATCGCTAATACTGTTTCTGAAGATTAAGAATATCAAATGCCAATACAATTTTTGTTAATAATTTTCATCTCTCTAATTTTGTATTAATACATATCTTGCAATCATTTCCCATGTTGAATCTATTAAGAACATTACAATCCTGAAATATGCATTGTCTGTTAGTCAAAATACAATTCATTGTGCTATATACTTTCATTTGGATGTCTCCACATCAATTTCTATTTAGTATTTTTCTCAAAAAAAAAAAATTTACAATGTACAATTTTCTTTAAACTTCATAAGTCTGTAGTTTCTCTCATTTCTATTGCCATAAATAAATTTACTCACAGCATTTTCATCTTTAAATCATTTATCTATTCTAGAATTAAAGTCTCCTGTGACAATTTTATAATGGTATTTGGTCTAATCAAAAGCATTTTACATACCCTTATTGTCTACTTTTTCTTCACAGTGACAACTTCTTGGGACATAAACCTGAAATTTTGCATTTAATATCTTCCATTAAGTTGAATAATTAATCTTCTCATTCTATCTTATATATCAATATTTATAGTATTGTTCTTTCACTTTTTATATACACCTGGGTCTCGTTTTACGCCATAGATAGGTTCCTCAGAAAACATGTGCGAACGAAATCGTGCAAAAATAGACGTAACTTACATTGAAAAGGGGGGGATGTGGTCTGTGATTTTTCAAAATTTGCGTAAAAGCAAAGCACCAACATAAAATTACTTTAAAATTCGCACAAAAAAAAAATAAGGAAATAAAATATGACTAATAAAAAATTTCAAATTTGAAAAAAATTGATACAAGACAAACTTTTTTTAGCTATAATATTTAATTTTATTCAAAATAATATATTTTTATGCATAATTTACTGTACAGTAATTTACATTTTTTTAATACATGTTTTAATTATTATCGATAAACAAGTTCGTTTGCAAACTGATAAAAAAATCAGATTCTTCTCAAGAGGAAATACAACTAGCACCAACTTCACTCATCTTTGAGACGATGATTTTATTAATTGTTTATGAAGCTCGTGATATCCAGACATACAACCATTTAGCTCTCATTGGAATTTAAGAGCACGTTAATGATTAGTGTCATTAATAAGAAAATAATAATTGATTACATTCTTTTTTAAAAAGCAAAAACAGAAAGTGATTTAAAATGCAAAATTAACACGCACAATGTTTGCACAAACTTACATTATAATCTTATAAAATTTAATGTGTGTATACAGAAAATGTGGAAATCATGATTTTAATTTCATTATTGCATAAAATCTTACTATTATAAAGCACTGAAAATATTGAAATTACTAAGATGAAAGTCGAATTCCAATAATGTGCTATTATTTTCAATATAACGTAAGTGCGCGAAATTTATTATTTAAAGTAATAGCGCATTTTCAGAGGTCGACTTCTGGTGAAACATGAATCGCATAACTTCAAAATCGTGTTAAATAAGTCCACATAAAAAAAGACCCAAGTATATAATGAATCCACTTTTCTTAGCTTGCAACATTTATGCCTTTGCAGTAAAGTATATATCCCCTTTTTAAATCAATTATTTCTTAATCTTTTATTTTAATTTTGCAAAGTCTAACAATGTCTCATTTATACCTAAATAAAAGATCATATAACAAATATGATTACTACAGTAAAAAGTTAGTTTCAAAATCAATGGCTCTATGTGCTGTCTTCATTTTAACTCTCAACAATTAACTATCATATAAGCTTGATAATATTGAATATAGACATACACACATTCACAGCATTAGTTAATATCCACAAGCAAATATGAAAAAATATTAAATAAAAAACTCATATATTTGAATTCAATAATTTTACACACACCTACTCACAATTTGTATGTGCACTATCATAAATCATCTCTCAGGTAGTGTAGCTATTGCCTTGTGCACTTAATTTTCTGATTGTTTTCCCAATAAATTTATTATTATACTATATTTTTGATAACTGCATTATTCTATTTTTTTGTTAGCATCCAAATGTAAACATTTAAAAAATTAAATTCATTTGTAGATATCTGTGTGCAAATGTAAATTTATATATTTCACATATTAGAGATAAGATTATCTATATCAAATATTAGTGGGTTTAAAGTTTTATATTAAATTTTTGTTAAATCTGGGTTAATTCATGCTTAAACGAGACAAAGTCTTAAAATCAAAAGCTTGAAATTTTATTATTATTATTTAAGAATTATAATCACACTGAATATTACTAAGTTCATTGATATTGTCAATACTTTAATCTTAAATGAAAGTGAGAAGTAATACAAATACTTAACCTGATTTTGAGAATATTCCACTAGTACAGAATGCACACCAACTTTTAATGTGTACATAGGTTCAAAATTTGGCATATTCCTAATTTGAAGAAAATATGAATTTTCCTCTGGTTTTTCCATCAGAAGAATAAGTTTTAGATTCTTTAATGAGCTAAAACAACAATAACAACAACAAATAATCAATCATAAAAATCCATTTATTTTACAGTTTTACATACTAATTTGCATTTTTTATTAATATAGATCTACAATTCATTGCCAGAGATAAACTAATTTCGCTTATTTACAAAGCCAAACAGATTGTTAAAATAATAATAACAAAAAGTGCATTTTTTCTTAATGAGATAATTTACTATAAAAATAAAACACAAAACAAATAAATAAGAATTAAAACTATACCTGTGACTTTCGGGTGTTTCCATTAAAATGAAATCTTTAAATGAAAAATTATGCCAACATTTAAGAAGAATAAACATTTGCAAATCCCATAAACTTATGTGATACTAAAAAAGATAAATAAATAAAAAATAGCATTTAAATTAAATTAGTTTTATAAAAATGCATATAATTTGCAGAAAAATATTTTGATAAATATAGATTTATTTATTGCTCATAAACAAAATGCACTTTAGAAATAATAGAAGCCCGTTAGTTTTAATAATTGCTTAAAAATATACTTTTAAATACATATATTAACCAATTGCAAAATATAACTCTTTATAATTATATGTATGACACAATTTATAGTTATGAGCAAAGCAATGGCTTATAAAAAGTTTTAAGGATTTTCTTTAAAAATAATTATTTTATTTTAATATACTTTATACTAAATACAATGTTTGTGGAAATTTCCTCCCACATGCATTAAATTATCATTATTGTTTACTTCTCCAGGTGAAGCAAAATACCATCTCTATTTCCAAAAACAATAAAAAAAATGATATGATATCTAAAACCAGAAGACATTCAAAGTTTACAGAAAAAAAGTTATTTTTTTTAATAGCTCAGCTGACATTTTAATACAACCAAAATCTCATGCAGATTAGAATAAAAAGTTGATTGAATGCTATGATTGGAATTTGTAGTGGATAAAACGCGAATCTAAATAATGCTAAAGATGAAAATAGTCTAAAACAAATGAAAGTTGAATATCAGTTATTTAGACCACAGACAATGAAAAAAAATTTGAGTGATTGCAATACTCAGATATAATGTTATCAAGACTATCATTAATACTTAATTATTAGATAATACAATTTCTAATAATTGGTTGATACTTATTCAATAATATAAGTTCTTTTTTTGAAAAAAATCCAAAAATAACTGTCAAAAAATAGACAAAACAAAGTTGGACTATTTTGATAAAGAAAATATATTATTTCAAAACTATAATGTTTTTAATAGATTTATCATTGGAAGTAATCAGTGATTTACTAAGATATAAAATAAATGTTAATGCAAGACTAGAAAGATAAAAGTTATTAAAAAAAAACCCCAATAATAGTTGATACTTTTCATCTTTAGAAATGACGTATCTTGAAAGATAGTCGCACAATATATTTATATAAATAATTGAAATGATCCAATTAAAAGAAATGAATATGAAATTCTTTAAAATAATAAGAAAAAAAGATAGTAAAATGGTATCAAGTTAAAAATTATTTTAGCTAAAAAATGGCATGTTTACTAAAAATAGGGAAGTCATAAAATTTGTGATAAATTTTTTCTAAGAATTATAAAGTAATATAAAATAAACAACAAACTTTACAAAATGATGAAATAATTTTAAATATTTAAAAAGAAATGTGTAAGATGACAAGAATAGCATTGATATTTGAAAAAAAGTACAAGAAAAAAACCCCCTACTAAGAATTTATAGATCTATCATTATTCAATCAGTTATATCGTTACATTTTAAGCATTATCATTCTACTAAAAAAAAAAAATGTATTTTTGAGTTTAATCCAGTTATAGAGATATTTAGCTTTTCTTTTCCATGTTAGATCCAGCAAACTTCATTGTCTCATCCATCAAATATTTTCTCTTAAAATTCCTTAAGATTAGTTTGGATTTTAAATTGTTGAACTATTAATCATTTCTTCTAGTAACAGGTGCAATGAAATTGCATTATAGCTGTACTAGGTACTATTTGTTCTGTCATTTATGCATTTCAATCTCACCAAAACTACTAGTAATTTTGTAGATTAAAATAAGAAGCAAATAGGTAATAAAGATTTTGGAGATAATAAATTTATTCGACACAGACATCGTAAACAGTAATTTAAAGTGAGTGGTCTATCCTCACGCTTTCATTTCCAGTACTTAAGATTTGCCTATATATAAGTATTTGGGTTGGAAAGAATAAGTGGATTCATTTTATTCTTTCATAAATACTATTTCTTGTATTGGGAGTGAAAGTATTAATTTATTATTAACACTTGTAAAAAGCGCATGCACAATAGCTTGAAAGGCTGATCTTTAATGTATTAAAACTTATTATTGTAAATAATGTTGTTCAATTACAGGAACTGCTACAAGAGGTAACAAATTAAAGACAGAAAGTAGAAACTAAAAGAATAAAGTAACAATTAATTGCATAAAACTATGACTATAATATTAATAGTATTGAAACCACTAAGCCAATAAACATCACATGACCGCCTCCTCTTATGCTTGTGTATAACTGTAGTTAGAACAGGCAAAACTCACTATACGTATTGCCACACACAACAAGCTAGAGTAATCAATGGATGCCATAAGGCTTGTGCATAAAATCCCCATCTAGTGCCTACTCAGCCAGAAACTAGTCTGGGGATATTGGATGAGTAGGCCCTAGATGGGGATTTTATGCACAAGCCTTCTGGCATCCATTGATTACTCTAGCTTGTTGTGTGTAGTAATATATATAGTGAGTTTTGCCTGTGTTAACAACAGTTATACAGAAGTATAAGAGGAGGTGATCATGTATGTTTATTGGCTTAAAACCAATCCTGCCTAATAGGATAGTGGTGGCTATGGTTATTAAAGAACCAAAGACACCAAAATGTATGGGTACTGAACTGATTTCAGACCCATATGACTATATAAGCTAATGGGTTTGGATTGAAAACATTAAGGCATTTTTGGTTTAAGACTCATAGTTTTGTAGTTAAATGGAGATAAAAGGTGGTTTCTGGAGGGTTGCATTAGATCCTAAGATCTAGATGCAGTGCTCTCAGATCCAAGGCTCCTCACTGACGAAGGCCATAAGTCAGAAATTAGTCTGGGGATATTGGATGAGTAGGCACTAGATGGGGATTTTATGTACAAGCCTTCTGGCATCCATTGATTACTCTAGCTTGTTGTGTGTGGCAATATATATAGTGAGTTTTGCCTGTTGAAACCACTAAGCTGAATAAAGATATTTAAAACAATAAAAACCTTTTCTATTTTTTAAGTAGTAAGACATTTATTAATTTTTTAGAAAATACGAAAGAAAAACTAATGGTTGATAGTAATAAATTAGGAAAAAATATTATGAATAAAAATATAATATCCAAAATTAATTTGTTATTAAAAGGAGAAACGCCTACGTGCCTGAAAAAAACACAACAAACATATTAATAAATGTATTCTATTATCACTACTTAAGATTTTAAAACTCGGATGTTTAGCAAAACATTAGACTATAAATAATTGCAGAGATATTTTAAGATTAACAGTTAAAAATTAAAATATAAAAGAGAGAATAGATAAGTATTATAAGTATCATTAAAATAAATTAAAAGACTAAAGTGAAGCTAATTAGACAATAGATGGATATAAAACAAAAATCTATACAATAATGACAAACAAGCTTTCCTTTTTTAAAAGAATTGCAGAAAAAGCCCAAGGAAAAAAAAGCATTTGATAATTTTTTTTCTATTTTTTGGTTTTTAATTTTTGATCATTATTAATAATGTTGAATATCAAATAAAATGTTTTTAGTATTTTAGAAATATACATATATAATCTTAATATTGTCAGTTAATAGACACATTATAATCAATTCAATCAACATATATATATATATAAGCATTTATATTGTTGACCTGTCTAATAATTAAATATTGTTGTCAACTAAATATTATTGTCATTAAAATACAATATCTTAACTCTTTATTTTTGATTCAATATTACTTCTATATGTATGTTGTGATTAATATTTTGAACCTATATTTTCATAAGCTGAAATGTTTTCACAGATTTCTTTTATCTGGATGTAGAGGAATGTAAATGTATATTGCGATTCAGTGCGCATGTCTAGAAAGTAGATGGCATCTGAAGATGTTTATTCTCTTTAGGAATATGTTTATGGTGGAAATACTTTATTTTGCTATATATATTGTACCGATGTTGGTCGCTACATGATGTTTATAGTGTTTGTTAAGAGTAAAATTTATTGAAATAAATTTTTAAAAAAATTTTTAAGTTTATTGTTATTTTGAAAGAATAAACGATTAAGTGGAGGAGGAAGGAATTTGGTAACGAGTAATAATTAAAAGATGATTAACATTTTAAATTAATGTATAACAAAAAAAAAAACAAGGGAGGAATTTTATTAAATCATCGAATCTAACATAAAATTTTCTCTTTATAATGTTGAAGTAATTGTGTGTGTGTCTATAAATAAAAGTAACATTAAAAAAACAATTTAAATAAAACAAAAAAATTTAAACAAATAAAATATTAAAAATGAAAGCTAATGTAATTCAAATAAAAAAACTGATAGAAGGAAATCTAAGATAAATTCAAGAATTTAAAAACCAAAACAAAGGAAAGTATATAATTGCAATGGCTATTGCTAATTAATTAACAAACACAGGAACATGTACTACTGTTTAATTGAAACATAAGCCAATGGGAAGAATCTAATGAAGCATGGACTTGCAAAGAAAAGGAATAGAAACCCAATAGAATTAGAGTAGTATGTTCAATCGATCCTAAGATAAAAAGACACTGGATATATAAGGGAGAAATCTGCAATGTTGAAATATCTATATCTCATTAGAAATAGTATTATTATTATTATTATTCAATAGATGTCCTGTCAGTATTCTTTTCTGCAATAAACTCTGTATTGAAATAGTTGAAACCAGCGGATAAAATGTGTTGCTGAACATATCGGATCATTCGGCCGGCTTGAACTTTCACTGCAGTAACATCAGCAGTTAGTTCGCAAAAGTCATGTTCGTTTGAAATGTGGGAAATCATTGGAGGGTCTGTGCCTAAATTCACGAATGGCTCATATGTAAGTCAATAATATCCTATGAGGAATTAACACCAACTGGTTGGGAGCAAGAGAAGCAGCGGAATGAAACATTACTCTATTCACGTACGGAGATTGTTCGAATCCTAGGGAAATAGTTTCATTTTGTTATATGTCTTCAAATCTTAACTTATAGCCATTGCAAATCAAAATTTTAAACACCTAACGAACTATAAATTGTAAAGAACTATTGATATCCATAGTATAATTATCTACATTAGCTTTCATAATAAGACCTTAAATCAAGTATTTTATTCATTTATATGCAAGTATTCTATTATTAAATGTGTGTTTAGTTTCTGTTTATTTCATAAAATGTAAATATATGTAATTTTGAAAGCATATCAAATCATGAAATAGAACGTATGCATGTGTTTACATTATAAGATGAATGATGAGATTTAAAAGAGAAAGAAAGCTGGGCGCATAGATATTTTCATTACCACGAGTTAGGGTAGTTTAATTGAGCTAATGTCAAGAGTGAGGGAGGGAATTATGCAACAGATTTAAATAACAAATAAGGATTCAGTCAGATAAATATTCGTTACATATTGGTATTTAAAAGAGTAGGGTTTATATTGTGGGCTGAGAATTCAGAGTATTTAGATTCCAATGAACTAGCTGGAATAATCAGGTACTAAATTTGTATCTGGCCAAGCAAGCGTGTTAATTGCATTGTAATTAACTGGCACCTAAAGGTTTACCTTAAAATAAATAAAAGTGCTTGAATGGCCAGTGTTATAATTTAGTAGCAGAGAGTTTGTATTATTGGTAGCTTGCTATCAATGATATTATTATCACTACCTGAAGAACTGGGAGCCTTCAAAAATAACGATAGGGATTAAAGAGAAAAGGGAAGAAGAAATACCTTTTATGTAAATAAAGAGGGCACGGTTCAATATATAATCATTAAAATCAGTCAATACTTAGACAATCCCAATATCAATAACAATCAACAACCAGGCAACCTCCTATTAACAATAAATATGGAATTACATCTTTATTTATAGTCCAATATATCTATATTGTAACCCTCATATCCGACTTTACAGATGTTGCTTTTATGCAAATATTTTTCTTTATTATATATTACAAAATATTAAAAGTCATGTGTAAATAAATTTTAAAGTGCTTTGAAAATAATAATAATTATTGTTAAAAGTAAAATGTATTATCATTTTATTTTTTTAAAATAAGAAATATTATTTTAAACAAAAAAGAACGTTGCTATGGGAACTAATTGAAGCTTCTAAAATCATCTGTATTTCCCCAAAAAAGATGGGATTTATTGTTACTATTTCTTCATCGTGTCATTTACTGGACAGAAATCGATAAAAAATTGTAAGGATTATTTAAGTAAATAGTATGCATTTTAAGGAATAAAAAAATCTCTAGAATGCTTTCCATGACCTGTCCAGCATTGGAACTGAATATGGACTTGTAAGCAAAAAAATATCTTAAAATTTACTTTGATCCTGCCAGTCTATCAATTGCTGTTAAAACTAAAACAATCTGCGACACTTCCAATAAAAGGAACTGCCTCTAATGCACTATAGAAAAGAAATGTACTTCTATAATTAGTTTGTAATTCTACTCATTTTGATGATTTAAAGTTCTGGAAAAACTCTCATAAAAACTGCCATGGAATGAATCAAAATAAGTTAAAATGTTAATATTGCTAGCAGACATTTAAAATTAATAATTTTAATGGCCACATTCACAGAGCAGAAATATATGTGAGCTCACAAAGATATCAAGGTAATTAACTTAACTTACTGTTAGCTGTTCTCGATGAATTATTATAAAGCCACAAAGAATTTTCCTCTTAAGCGCACTCTTTATATAATTTTAAGTGTAAAAATGTAGGTAAATTTGTTTTATTATTATAATTCTATTTGTTAATTAAAGTTATTGTTAATACTTTGTTGTTTGCTATTTCTCATCCAAAGTCCAAACTGAATATTTATTTACCTTGTCATTTAATAATAGTATTAAGGTGGGGGGGGGGAGTAGCGATCAGGAAATATAATTGAATATGCATAGAAACTTGTTTTTATGTATGTTCAATTTAATCATTATCTGTGACTATTATAGATTTGTCAACTAAAATAAAAATGTTTAGGCACCCCACCATGTACACACTTGCCCGTTAGTTATCTTTGTTCCCCTAGACAAAAATTAATTTTCAAATAATGTTTTCTATTTTATTGTTAGTTTTATGATTACCAATTGTTAATAGGGTGGTTCCCAATACAATATAGACAGTAAAGATTGCAACTTGACAATAGAGATTGAAATTATTGACACTTTAAACCTCTTTAAACAGTGACTATAATCTGTTCTGAATGCAGACTAATAAGCAGTCAATCACAACAGTACAAAGTCTAATTATAATTTTCAAACTACACTCAAAAGTATTACTTAAATAATAAGTGTAATAATGCTCAAAGTTAAATGGGTTTATAATTAATCATCAAAATCAGTCAACACTTAGACAATCCAATATCAATAACCATGTATATATATATGCGTATATTGAATTAAATGTTTACATGGATTGTATTCATTATTATATGCATGTATGTACCTATTGCCACTAGACATGAATAATTTTATTTTTATATTTCATAAGATTTTTGGCAGCCTAATGTGAAGCTTCATGTATATATAATTATTTATAAAAACAAAACATTACTTTTGGTTCTTTCCTGAACTTGTTTACACTGAATTAAATCCTATAAATATATTGAATATGAATAAGACATATTTTTTCACAAACAGATGGTGATGCTTCAATTAATCAATATAGCCTAGTTCAAGGTTAATAATATAAATGTATAACGGATAGCAAAATATATATATATAATGTAAATATATAAATATTTTTGCCAATATTGTATATATTTTTTATTAATGGAGAAAAAAATCTTAAAAATGTATTTCACAAAGCTTTTTATTTATCTTATCTTAAAATCTTTATTACTTATTCTTAATATTACATAAAGAATTTTATTAAAATTTACTGCAATTATTTTCTTATCCTGATAAGATTCGTATGTTAAATGGAAAACAATATTAAATTAATTCTTATGAATCAAAAAAAAAATCTGATTAAACTTTACTTCTATTAAAAGTTTTTTTTTAATTACACTTTCACCATATTTTTTTATATTCTCAATCATTCTAATCTTATAATGTTTTTTTGTTTCTTTTGATTTTTTCAAACATTTTTGAAATACTGTTAATACAAAAACGATTAAATAATCAAAATATCAGTGTATAAGAAAATAACAAGTAATATATTTTGTTCACATTGAATTTATTTACAGGACTAGTTAATCATAAACAAATTTAGGTCAGAATCAAAATATAAGGTTTACTTTTTATATATTAATAATGAATGAAGCAGACTAAATTGAAAGAAAAAAACCCAATATACATATAATGATAGCATTCATTATATGAGCTAGTAATTAGTAAAAAAGAAATAAAATTATACAATTTAGCTATAAAAAAAAAAGGCATAGAGTTTGAAGTAGTAATAATCACATATAATAAAAGAATTAAGATATAATGGACACATTTAAGTTATTCCTGATTTTGTATGATAATCCAAATAATAATGTGAATTATTATATAAATAAGCATTTATTTTTATAGCGTCTGCATATAATTGTAATTTACATTCATATCGGCCTTTCAAACCAATTGTGCAAACGCTTTGCGAGTGTTAAATAATAAATGAATGCCTTCTGATCAATACAAGATATAGAATTTATGCAGGAATAAAAAGAATCCTCTTATTCCTACGACTCAAATATTTATATATGAGCAAATCTGAAGTACTTGCACAGAAGGCGTGACGATAGAACGGTCACTTTTAAATTACTATATACAATGTCTGAATAAATGACGCGATGAAATTTTCTAGAATTTACTAAACATCATTCCAACTGAAACTTAATCATATATATAAATAAGCATTTATTTTTATAGCGTCTGCATATAATTGTAATTTACATTCATATCGGCCTTTCAAACCAATTGTGCAAATGCTTTGCGAGTGTTAAATAATAAATGAATGCCTTCTGATCAATACAAGATATAGAATTTATGCAGGAATAAAAAGAATCCTCTTATTCCTATGACTCAAATATTTATATATGAGCAAATCTGAAGTACTTGCACAGAAGGCGTGACGATAGAACGGTCACTTTTAAATTACTATATACAATGTCTGAATGAATGACGCGATGAAATTTTCTAGAATTTACTAAACGTCATTCCAACTGAAACTTAATCGTCTGTGCAAGTACTTCAGATTTGCTCATATATAAATATTTGAGTCGTAGGAATAAGAGGATTCTTTTTATTCCTGCATAAATTCTATATCTTGTATTGATCAGAAGGCATTCATTTATTATTTAACACTCGCAAAGCGTTTGCACAATTGGTTTGAAAGGCCGATATGAATGTAAATTACAATTATATGCAGACGCTATAAAAATAAATGCTTATTTATATATATGATTAAGTTTCAGTTGGAATGACATTTAGTAAATTCTAGAAAATTTCATCGCGTCATTCATTAAGACATTGTATATAGTAATTTAAAAGTGATCGTTCTATCGTCACGCCTTCTGTGCAAGTACTTCAGATTTGCTCATATATAAATATTTGAGTCGTAGGAATAAGAGGATTCTTTTTATTCCTGCATAAATTCTATATCTTGTATTGATCAGAAGGCATTCATTTATTATTTAACACTCGCAAAGCGTTTGCACAATTGGTTTGAAAGGCCGATATGAATATAAATGTGAATTATTGTAAAATTAAAATTATTATTAACAAATAAGTAGTATTTTAAAAAAAATGTATGTGTATATATGAAAACTCATTTATATAAACTAATATTTAAAAAATGTGTTAATACTAACAATACTTTTTCAGAAATTTGAATCATTTGAGCAGGTTTAAAAATTTAAAGCAAATTTTCTGATATATAAGTAAAGATAATGTTGTAAAGCAATAATGACTAAAATTGATATTTATTGTGATATGCAAAAAAAAAAAAAAAAAGATGAAGTCACACTGGATTTTTAGTGGTGACTAAAATTGTCAGTGACAATATAAAAATTTTATCATTTATAAAAAAACATAGACATTTCAAATACCATTTTATGTAATGGAATATTATTGAAATTAATGTATGGATTGAAAATTAGGTATAATGAAATTAATATTTATTTGTTTGCAAAGTAAATAATTTATTTTCCTTTATATTAATAATTATGCAAAGGTAATTTTGTTTTAAGATTTTAAATATTAATTTTTATACATTAAAAATGTTATTCAAGATCAAGAAATGAGAATTTAAGTATAATTAAAAATTTTTTTTTTGTATTCAATTTGTTTAAATGATGAGACATTAACCAAAAGTCAGCAAAGAAACAAACATATTAAAAAACAAGTCAATATATTTTATAACAAATAGTTTGTTTTTCAATTTTAGGATCACATAAATTATCAAGTGAAGAATGACATTAGTCAATTCTTCTCTAGTTAAAGTTGTACTTAGTGAATTGTAGTTGGACCAGTTGAAAGTGAAATTCAATCAATTAATCACCAGTGTTAAACACATCAAAAATATAACTTCTTCAGGAAGTAGCAGAAATTCAAGAAAATGAAAGTTAGCTTTGAGTTTATTGGGAAAAGAAAACTAAACCAATATTATAAAAACTGCTAGTTATCATCATTTTTTAAGTGCAGTTGTGAGGAAATTATTCATTATTAGTATGGATTATAATATGGCTGGCTAATTTACAACTTAGATGAATCACTATTGTTATCTCAAAATGGAGCCACTGATGAAAGAATGCATATAATATAATTTCAAAAATATTTATAATGTATCTACTAACTGTTCTATAGCATGATGTGTTTCTATAAGATGATAAGTTGTCTACCAATAAAAAACGCTGTGAAAAATTAAAATTTGGCCAATGGATTAATATAAAATGATGTGAAGAAAATTAAACCTGTAAAGAATAAAATTTAACAAAACTAAAAATACAGTTGTGGAAAAACCCAAGATTTGGAAAAGAAACTGTCCAACTATAAAGATTGACTTGCAAAAAAAAAATAGTTACTGTGAATGTTGTTAAAAGTCTGTTTATTAAAATTAGAATATGCATAGTAAAAGAAAGAAAACATGAAATAATAATATAATATGAAAGAGCTAATAAAAAATAAATTGGTAGGACCTTAATTTCAACTAAATCATAGTTAACTAAAATATTTCAATATGCTAGCATTTAATTATTAATAAATGAATTAGTTTGTAAACTTTTCATCATTATTATTTTTTTATTTTAAAGATTTTATAAGATATGCATTTTTATTTATATACTTTTTATGAAATATATATATATATTTGAAATATTAATCAATGAAAATTTTTATTTTAAAGAGATAGTGATTTAATGTAGTATGTTCATAAGTCTGTGAAGATAATGACGTATTAAATAAGATATTAAATCATGACAGATAGGTGTCATCTCAATTGCAGATAAGAATTCAAAATAGCTCCAAATTATATGCACGTATTTTAATAAGTAAAGGTTAAAATTTAAGAAACAATAAGAATAGACAATTAGTCCTCTGAAGTCAATGAGATGGAACTAGAAATTGTAGAAGTATCCTTACCTTCATAAATAAATAAAGCTGACTTGTGTTAGCCAATACTATTTTTATGGTCAGTCCAGCAAAAAAAAAAAAAAAAAGAGTGATTATTGCTAGGAAAATATAATAACCAATTCATCAGTATTACATTATTGAGATTATACTTTTAGTATTCAAACTTTGTACACTGATGATGATGGGTGATTCTGGAAATGATTTATTACTGACCAATATTGTGCTGAATGAATTTAATTTTTGTTATTATGCTTAGATAGAATTATTGGCACAACTTGTAATCAATTTCTGTCAGACACATCAATATATGATTATGTGTAATAAATATTATTGCTTGTTTTTGTTGATAATCATTAAGAATGATTATTTAGTAATGGGCTCAAACTGCCAAGTCCAATATATTTTCAAGTTTTATCAGTACATCCTTCATTTCAACTTTACCAACATATATATACATTCTGGCATCAAACACCATCACATACAATATGTGATTATTTTATAGATCTTTGTGCTATCCATTGGTTAACCTATGAATAAAGTCATATTCAAACTTTATGCATAAATTTTTTTGATTCATACTGTAGGTGTTTAATGATAGCAATGTATGGAGATCTTATTGTTTGCAATTTTAATTTTGATTCTAAATATTTTTAAAAAATATTTCAGCAATTTTCTTATTAGCAATAAAATCCAATACCTAATTTATATATGTATTGAGTAAAATTGTTAGATTCAGTCAGAGTAAATAATCTTTTTAAACATTATTGTAACTATTTTTTTAAAGATGTGTAATTTTTTTTTCTTCTTGTATAATTTAAGAATTCTCATGTTTTTTTTAATACCCAAATAAATAATTAAGCCTAATCTCACTAAATTTATGTCACACACACAAATTATCAAACTATAAGTATGATGAGAATAATGTAAAAGTTGTATAACAACTCTTTTATTTATTGTTCGTAATCTTTGAGTAATAACTTCTTAGTAATAAAAACTAAATATTTAATACCACCATCTTTTTTATTTGATGTTAATTAGAAATATCAGTAATAATAATAAAGCAATAATTGTAATGACAGAATTTTAATAATATCAACAATAATAATTATATAAAAATTCCTGTTTACATTTTCATCCAAAAGAAACAGATAAGAGCCATCATATGAACATTTAGCTTTAATTGCACCACAACCTGAAAATAGTAATGAAAAAACATAGATCAGTATAAATAATAAAATTACATCTCTTACGCACTTTATAATTTGCAATAATTTATTTGAGAAGCTCTGAGGAAGAGGAAGACTGATGAAGAGTTGAATCTGTAAGCTACTTCGTAAATATGAAAAATAAATTATTGCATTATATAAAGTGCATAAGGAAAATGATTTAATTATTCATATTAGTAATAATAGTCAGTGCAAAAAAGATAATAAAAGGAGAACAATTAATATTTAAAAATACAGAAGTTTCAATAATGTCAAGAACAAATTTAATTCAAGATTTTCACTTCATAGTTTACTAATAATTTTAAATATTTATTATTAAAGTTTATATAATTTTTTAAATTAAATATAAAAATGAGGTTCAATTATAAGAACAATAAATTAATAACCATTATATAAATACTGGCATAAAAATATTTGTCTATAAACAACTGACTGAATGCATATTCTTAGATAACATATAATTATGATAATTAATCATAGTTTTAATTTCCAGTTCTGTTAGTATTAATTCCAGATTTTTAATAATAGTGTCTTAAAAGCTATATGCCAGTCAAAGCATAGTGTAACCATATTTCTAAAATTTAATTTATCAAATAAGATCACATATTCAAAATAATCTGGTCCAAACAAAATGATTATCATTCATTTCCTAACAATGTTTATCTCTACTGTATAAATAGTTTTCAAATGATTTGCCATTTTAACTATTAGCAATTCATCTTGAGAAAAATTTTCTGCATCTTCACATCCTATCAAAATTGTCATAAACTATTTTTTTTCTTGTTTATATAAGTAAGTTTAATTGTTAACAGTTTCTATTTCTTAATACTATCTTAAGAAACAAATTCATTATACATTACGAGTTCTAAATATCTTTTAATTAAATTATTGATTTTATATAATTTTTCTTTAATTTAGAGTGCTTTAGCACAAAAGTCTTTTTCACCTTCTTCTGAGATACTATTTGCAGCATTTAAATTGATTTTATCAGACAAGGCCCTGAAACCTGCAATAATAAAATTACTTCAAGATAGATAAATTTTTTAATTTTATCTTCTTTTTGACAACTTTTTTTTTTATTGCAGTAGATATTTTATTAATGATTGCTTTCTGTAATAAAAGATAAAATTAACAGCTTTTCTTACAATATTATTTATAAATATTGATTTCAAATCCATTTTAGGCTTGCCAGAAATCATTGCATATAAAAATTAACATTCAATATACATATATAACTATAATATTTTAAAACTAGATAGTAATCTAATATATAAAATTAAAATAAGTTAATTTTTATTAAAGTAATATATAAAGTAATATGGATAAAATTACCTTTCAGAACATTTTCATTAATTCCTTTAACTAAAAAGGTTTTATCATTTTCAGTTTTCCATAATTTTACAACATAAGGTAAACTTCCCTTAAAAAAAAACAAAACAAAAAAACAAATGACTTGGGAGGAAAAATTTAGTCTTAAAATTTCTATTCTTTATTTTTCACAAAAACAGGTTTTTTTTTTTTGCCTATATACAAAACAGAACAAATTAATTTACAAATTGCATTATCAATTTAAATTAAAAATATTATTTATATTATATATTATGTGCATACATTACTATACATATATATGGATAAAAGAATCAATAAATAAAAAGTAATGATCTATTTTAATTTAACAATTACCAATTTAGATCTGATATTATATATGTAACTTTGTGATATTTAAATAATAAATCATTTTTATGTAGATATAAATTAATGCCTTATTTAACTTCTCTATAGTTGTTTTAAATGCCTAATAGTCTTTTCATTTAAATAATAATTGCATTACATCATTTCTTGACATAAACATATTATATACATATACAAATTCTTATATTTCTAAAATATTTTAAATACACAATCATATTAATTTCTATAAAAACTAAAACCATTTAACATGTGTGTACAAACATAAAAATCAATATATATATATGTGTGTTTTAATATTATTTTTATGCTGGTCTGGTTTAATTTTGGATTTGGGGTAGTTTTGATGTGAATCCTTAGGTTGTGTTTTAATATTTTTTTTATGCTGGTCTGGTTTAATTTTGGATTTGGGATAATTTTGATTTTATATTGACTAGTTTAGCTTTATGCTTGTAATGTTTATATATATATAAGTACATGTTTATGTACACATAATTTATTATAAGTTATCCATTATTTTAATATATGTTATTTTAATTAAGATTATTTTTTACTTCTTTAATATCATTTTAAATTTGCAAATAATTACAAATACATATTATAATTTAAAAAAACTCATCCTTCCAATTTATAAAATAATGAATTTGAAAATAAATCTGTTTTAAATTTCCTACCCCCCCCCCCTCCTTAAAAGAATTAAAAAAACAACAACTTGTAAGTTTATTTTAATATAAATTCTATACATTGTACATGCTTAAACCTGCATTTATATAGGTAGGATTCGAACTCAGACTTTCACACGACTCACTACTTTCAATGCCATCTCATATTGCTGACCCACCTGATCACGCACATGTTGAAAAGATAAATAATCACCAATATACGTATTTAATGCTAAACCAGCAATCATCAGTTGGTCTAGATTACTATCCTCACACACATATATATAATCAGTGCTCAGCTTTATATTAAGATAGCCAATCTTCACATTTTAATGGACAGGCTTCAAATTATTGCAACTCACAACTCTTCAGCCTTCCACTTCATTGAAAATCTGATGATGGAATGTTCAAAGCCCTTGTTAGTGCCAAGGTTGTCATCCTACCCATGTTGACAGATTAGTCATTCTGACCCCTCATGTACAGGAGAATAATCCATTTATACATACATATGTGAGGGATGGGCAGACCTTTTATACACTATTTATATAAATCAATACATTGTACAGGCTTAAACCTGCATTTATATATGTAATATAGGCGGGATTCGAACTCAGACTTTCACACGACCCACTACTCTCAATGCTATCTCATATTGCTGATCCACCTGATCACACACATGTTGAAAAAATAAATAATCACCAATATATGTATTTCATGCTAAGAAGATTGGCTATCTTAATATAAAGCTGAGCACTGATATATATATGTGTGAGGATAGTAATCTAGACCAACTGATGATTGCTGCTTTAGCATGAAATACATATATTGGTGATTATCTTTTCAACATGTGTGTGATCAGGTGGGTTAGCAATATGAGATGGCATTGAGAGTAGTGGGTTGTGTGAAAGTCTGAGTTTGAATCCCGCCTATAAATTCTATAGTAATTTTCTTACTATTAATGTCTATTTTATAAATATTATCCCAAAAATTATATAAATTTAACATAAATTTTATTTTACTTACTATATATATTACTCTTTTCCATATATACATATATCTATACACAGATTAAATATTATTTTTAATTAACCATTAGTAATTTTCTTCCAGAATTATATTTTCATAGTACAGATCTTTTATTTTCCTTTCTATTTTAATTTTAATAAGAATTTATTTTAATATCATTTTCATTAAATATATGAAGCCTTATACATATATATTAATAGATTTTTTTTATCATTTATATGTATTTAGAATAGTTAATAAATAATTTAAAATTTGCTTATGTGGATACATATAAAATAAAATTACCATATGCTTGTGTAAAGACATAATATAATTTTTTTTTTATAAAGAGACTGATAGTTAGTTACAATAATTGCAGGGGAGTTAAATGAAGTATTGTAAAAAGTGAATAGTTTTATTTTTTTCAGAGATTTGATACAAAGAATGAAAGATGAATGGCAAAGTTATTGAACATCTTGAAAATTAAAAGTATTAGCTTTTTATAAATCTTCTCACATACACTTTAATGCAACTTTTATATACTTCCTCCTTTGTTTTCTAACAGTTTTGACTGTCTTGCAGTTTTCATCAGAGTTATAACATTTAAACATACAACCATTATTATATATATATATAAATACATTTTTCACATTATTATTCATAATCATATTTTATTTTTAATTCTATACCTTTACTTCTCATACTTGCCAATTACCATTTTCTTATTTTTTTTATTATTATTTCTATTTCCTTTTTATTTTTTTTTCTATCCTATCTATCATTCTACATTGAGTCTTTAATATATCTCTATAACCCTTCCATTTTATTTTTTTTTCTTTCTATTATTTATATTTATTTATTATTTTATTAATAATTTCTATTTTATTCTTATTCCTATCTTTATTTTTATTAATTATTCTGATTTTTTAATTTACTTATCTTTTTATAACTTTCTTCTTTCTTTTTACATTTATAATACTTTTTTAAAAAATTCTTTAGCCTCTTTTTCATATATTCCTTTAATTAATAAAACTCCCTCTATTATCAATTTCTGCAGAAAGGACTTTGCTATTAACTGAAAGGAGACCCTTTGATTCCTCTTGGAGGCCTTAAAGGAACCGAGCAGGGCAAATTTCCTAATGTCCACTCCATAGGTTCTTGTCATTGCAGCTGTTACTACTATGTGATTTTTCATATAGTATATGAACATGGATGGGCTGCTCACCAACACGCATTAGCCAGCATAGTGAGTTTATTGGCTTTTTACCTCTGAGTTTAAGATCAAGAAACACCATGGTCTTTCTTCTCAGTTGCCTGATAAGGCAGAGTGACATGGTCTTTCTTCTCAGTTGCCTGATAAGGCAGAATGAATGTTTGTGTAAATGATATTTTCCTAATAGATATAGATAATTATGACAGACAAAAATAAATCATGGCCCTTATTCCCAGGACGCAAAGTCACCAACCAAGGCAGCGGTTGGTGGCCGAAGGTGGAGGGTGCTAAGAATCCCCTGATTGTGGACCCAGTCTGCCACTTGATGACGACTTTTTGTTTAGGTACTTACAACTGCAGATCACTTTCAAGTGAAGGAAGATTTCAAGAATTAGAAGAACTGTCTTATATTAAATGGGACATTATTGGACTTTGTGAAGTTAGAAGAAAAGGTGTAGAGACAATTGATTTAAAAAGTGGACATGTACTCTATTATAAAGGCACAAATATTGGAAATACAAATGGAGTAGGATTCATTATAAATAAAAAGTGGAAGAACAACATTGTGGAGATTGATGGTGTATCAGACAGAGTGGCAAGATTAGTTATACAACTTAATAGCAGATGCCAAATGCAGATAATTCAGGTTTATGCCCCAACAAGCGCTCATAGTGATGAAGTAGAGAAGATTTTTATATGGATGTACAAAAGGCTTTCGATCAGAGTAAACAACATTTTAAAATTGTTATGGGAGACTTTAATGCTAGAATTGGTAAACAAATGAAAGATGAAAGTGCTGTAGGTAATTTTGGTTTTGGTAATAGAAATGAGAGAGGACATAGATTAGTGGAGTTTGCTGAAAAAGAAAAACTTTATATTATGAATTTCTTTTTGAGAAAAATGTTAAAAGGAAATGGACATGGAAGCATCCCAATGAAGGTACAGCAGAATTGGATTATATTTTGACTAACAGAAAATACATATTTCAAGATTGCAATGTTCTTAATAAATTTAACATAGGAAGTGATCATCGATTAGTTAATGCAAAACTAGAAAGACAAAAATTATTAAGAAAAACAATTTTTACAGTTGATATTCCTAATCTTCAGAAACAGTCAAATGAATTTAAATTAGAACTTCGGTTTCAAGTATTAGTAGATTTTGAACATGATTCAGATTTGAATGAAATTAATATGAAAATAATTGACACACTTTTAAAAACTGCAACAAAGATAGCTGGTAGAAAAAAGCAGCAATTGACCAATAAAATTTCTACTGAGACTAGAGAATTTATAAAGAAAAAAAGAAATATGAAGCTATACAAAAATGTTGCATTAAAAAGGATTGAATATCTCGAATTTTGTAAAATGGTACGGAAAAAAGTTGAAAATGATATAAGAAAGTATAATTGTGAACTAGCAAGGAAAGCAGTAGAAGAAAATAAAAGTCTCAAGAATGTAAAACAACATTTTGGTATTGGTAGGAAATTTATATCTACAATAAGAAAAAAAGATGTAATTATTACTAAAAAAAAGATGACATTATGAAATGGGTAGAAGACTTTTATCAAGAATTATATAATAATAAAGAATAAGAAACCCCTATTTCTATTATATCTTCTGAATTGCCCAGAATTTTAAATAAAGAAGTGAAACATGCAATTAAATGTATGAAGAAAGGAAAGGCTCCAGGTAACGATGGAATTATAATTGATATATTAAAAGAAGCAGGTGAAGAAATAGAATTTTTTTTAGCAAAGTTATATACCAAATGTCTAAATGATAAAGATGTACCAGATGATTGGAAGAATGCAGTAATAATATTAATATTTAAAAAAGGTGATGAAGATATTAGAAATTACAGACCTATCAGCCTTTTATCAGTTTTATGCAAAATTTTTACCAAGATAATTACAACTCGTCTACAAAGAACATTAGATTTCCACCAACCAAGGGAACAAGCTGGATTTAAAAATGGTTTCAGCACAGTAAATCATATCCAGGTATTGAGAGAAGTTATAGAAAGGACAAATGAATATGAATTGCGATTATGTTTTGGATTTGTAGATTATGAAAAGGCATTTGATTCTATAAACATTTCTTCAGTGATTAAAGCATTGGATCATCAAGGTATAGATCCAGAATATTGTCATGTTTTAAAGAATATTTATAAAAATGCAACAGCAACAATTAGATTACATAATGATACTGGGAAAATCAACATTGAGAAAGGTGTAAGACAAGATGACTCCATATCTCCAAAACTTTTTACAACAGTGTTGCAAGAAGTATTTTGTGGATTAAAATGGAAACTAAAGGAGTGAAAGTAAATGGAGATTATTTAAGTTATTTAGATTTGGCAGATGATATAGTTGTTTTTGCAAATAATGCTTCAGAGTTGCAGGAGTTATCAGATGAAAATAGAAAAGTAGGACTAAAGATAAATGTTAAAAAGACTAAAGTAATGTTTAATCGATTTGCTCAAAATATGAAAATAAAGATTGATTATGATGAATTAGAAGTTAACAGTTACAAATACCTTGGTCAGATTATTAATACAGATTAAAACATAATGGATGAAATTAATCATAGAATTAAACTTGGTTGGAGTGCTTTTGGTAGAAATAACTTGATACTATAAGGAAATATGCCTAAGTGTTTGAAAAGAAAGGTTTTTAACAAATGGGTTTTACCAGTTCTTACATATGGATCTGAGACTTGGACACTTAATAGAAGAGCAATACAGAGACTCCAGACCACTCAAAGAAGTATGGAAAGATGCATGTTGGGAGTAACGAGATGAGATCGAAAACACAATGTATGGGTAAGAGAACAAACAGGTGTTACTGACCTCACTGAAAAAATTAAAAGATTGAAGTGGAGTTGGGCTGGACATATTGCTAGAAGAGATGATAATAGATGGACAATTGAAATCTTAAACTGGATTCCAAGAGATTGTAAAAGACCCAGAAAGAGACCACATGTGAGATGGATGGACGAAATAAGAAAGTGTGCAGGGGTGATGTGGAGAAGAAAAGCTAAAGATCGGAGATGGATTAAACTCGGAGAGACCTTCATCCTGCAGTATACTGATAATGGCTTATCACGATGATGATGATTATAAATTTCTTTAACTATTTATCCTATTCTTTAAACTTCTTTACATTAAAAAAAACTTCATATATATATTTTTCTATTATTACTAATATTTCTATAAATAATGTCTTTATTATTCCCCATCTCTATTTAGATTTTGTTTTATCTTCTTAATTAATATAGTTTCTTTTATTTTTCTATCTCTTCTTTTATTAGTATAACCAATAATTTTTGTTATCTTGCTCAAATATATGTTTTTATATGTTTCTATAGAATATATATAAAGTTATAATTTTTTCCTCATACCTTTGTTGAAGCAATCTTGTATTACATTATGATAATATTAAATTGTGTTATCACCCTTATAACGTAAAGCTGTATAGTTAATATCAATTAGTCCATTAAAATGGCTGAGCGCTTTTGAGAAACTGTACTTCTCACAATCATAGCCAGTTCTGATTCATTCGTTGAAATCATTCTATCAGTATAATATGCAAACTATTAGACCATATTTTTGATATAGCAAAACATGCTCCTTTATGATTAATGGCGAAGGAGTCCTCTGCTATAAAGTAAGCCTCCTTTACCTTACGCTTAACATCATGCCTTTCAGTACAAAGCAATTTTTGCAGATGTGGGTTCAAACTCATGTCCTGATACTTTTTTATGTTGTCCAAAAATTGAAGTCCATTCTGGGTTAGTATGTGACTTATTATATCTATACTTGTGCTGTGACAACCTAGTAGCTATGGTGGCTCTGGTTTCACCATAGTATGAAGCTTTGCATCCATTGTGAGGGCATGATGTTAAGCGTAAGGTGAAGGAGGTTTACTTTATAGCAGAGGACTCCTTCGCCATTAATCATAAAGAAGCATGTTTTGCTATATCAAAAAGATGGTCTAATTGACTCATTTGCATAGTTTGTATTATACTGATAGAATCATTTCAACGAACGAGTCAGAACTGGCTATGATTATGAGAAGTACAGTTTCTCAAAAGCGCTCAGCCATTTTAACAGACTAATTGATATTAATTATACAGCTTTACGTTATAAGAGTGATAGCACTATTTAATATTATCATAATTTGGACAAGCGTAAAGTTATAAATCTACAAGTTATTACTTGAATTACATTGAATTTTTTGTTTTTCCTACATCTTTAGTTGTTACCTTATTATTTTTACATGATTTACATTCTATCTCATATATTCCATTTATGTTTTCTATTTCTATAATATATTTATTATCTAATATATACATTATATTTCTCTTTTTTTTATTGACTATCTTATATTTAATCACATTATTATATTTTTTATTAATTTTTTAAATAATTTTATTAATGTTCTTTACTATATTATTATTATATGTTTTAACTCCTGTATATTCATCCTTTTTATTCTATCTTTCTTACATTGTCCCTTCTCTTCTTTTTTATCTTCTTTATATCTTTTTTCTGATATTTTTATACTTTTTTCTACTATTTTCTCTGGATATTCATTTTCTTTAAACTCTTTATATCTCTTTCTTACATTCTTCTTCATTCGAACAATAATTAATAGCTCTATGAACTCTTGAAGTAATACTACAAATTTTATATTTATTATCCACATTAGAATTCCAATTCATTATATTATTATCTATATTCATTTTCTTATATACTGACATTTCTATTCTACATTTTCCTTTTTCATATGATTTTTTTAATATTATTTTTTTTTCTACTGTAAATTTTATATTCTCATCCAATTTATTAATTTTTTCTAAATACCCATCTATTTGCCTTTCATTTTTATTAAAAATTAACAAGTAATCATCCACATATCTTTTTAACATTATTGGTCCATTCTCTTCATCCATCATTACTTTTTCCATCTCTTCCATATATATATAGGAGAAACAAGAAATTCAATGTATATAAGACTGATTCAACATAAGTATGATAAAAAATCACCAATTTATATACATTCTATAATAACATGACATATATTTGAGAAAAATAGCATAAAAATGATGGGTTATACTAATAAGAGATAGAAATATAAAAGAATCTATATGAATTAATAAGATAAAACAAAATTTAAATAGAGACGGTGGGGTAAATACATTATTTTCATAAAAATATTACTTTTATAAAAATATTAATAATAATAGAAAAATAAAATATATATATATAAAGAAGTTTAAAAAATAGGATAAAAATTTAAAGAAATTGATAATAAAGGGAGTTATCATTAAAGGAGTATATAAAAAGGAGGCTAAAGAAAGTTATAAAAAGGTAAGTAAAATGAATAAGTAAATTAAAAAATGAGAATAATTAATAAAAATAAAGATAGGAATAAGAATAAAATAGAAATTAATAAAAGAATAAATAAAAATAAATAATAGAAAAAAATTAGATTAATAAATATAAATTAAAAATAAAATGGAAGGATTATAGAGTTATATTAAAGAATAAATGTAGAATGATAGCTAGGATAGAAGAAAAAATAAAAAGGAAGTAGAAATAATAAGAAAATAATAATTGGGAAATCAAAAAGTAAAGGTATAGAATTAAAAATAAAATATGATTATGAATAATAATGTAAAATATGTATTTTTATATGTATATAAAATAATGGTTACATGATTATATATTTAAATGTTGTAGTTCTGATGTAGACTGCAGCACAGTCAAAACTGTTAAAAAATAAAGGAAGAATTATATAAAAATTGCATTAAAGTGTATATGAGATTTATAAAAAAGTAATATATATGAATATATGAAGAAAAATGCAAAAGATGTAAAGAAGATATAAGAATAAAATTATAAGTACATTAATAACATTAGCACTAAACAATATTCTCTGTTAACATTATATTTTATTCAATATAAATTATACTATTTCATTTTTACACTTAATTTTTTTGTCATGCTTTATTTTATTATATAATGTCAATGTTTTGATTAGTCTACGATCCTCTTCAAAGACTTCATATAATTTAACAAAATATTATACTCAGAGAATAGAAGTCTTTAAAGAAGATTGTGGAATAATCAAAACATTGACAATATATAATAAAATAAAGCATTACAAAAATTAAATGCAAAAAGGAGATAATTTACTAGTATAAATTAAAAATTCAACATTAGGATGATTTCCTCTTCATCATTAACAGTGAAACATTAAGCATCCTTAAATTTTTTTATAAATTTAACATTTCATATATCAGTCTAGTTTTGACTATCATTATAATATACTGATAATTTTGATGTTTAGTTGTATATAATACCAATTGATCCTTCCACTTTTGCATTCTGAATTCAAAGCAGCATTGACATTTGACAGAAAATATCACTGATAAAAACTAATAAATATTTTACTGGTATAAATGCACTATATAGAGTCATGAGAAGAGTTCTATTTTCTCACTATACTGTTATCAAAAACAGGCCAACAATATCAGAATTTATTCATCAAGAATATAGTCAGATAATGGGAAAAATTATATTTCACAATGAAATTTCAAAAGTAGTCTTTTTTAAAAAAACTTTCTTTTAGAAGCTAAAGTAATCATTGTTTATTATTAACTTTTCTTACATTGAGGATTGATATTGTTAATAATGATACTGCAAGAATTATATTATACTGATGCCAACCCCCCCATCCCCCAATTTTCATCTATAATTATTCTTCACACATTTGGGATATCTAATTTAATTAAGATGGTTTGGTTAGATTTCTGAGATTGATTATCACAGGATTAAGCCCAATTTAAATTTTGAATTATGAATCATTATTAAAAAATATTTTTTCATCTTTCATTTTCTGAAAGTTTGTAAAGATATATATGACCCTGAAATGTTATTGTTCCTAAAGCCCAGACTGAAAAGATATCTGATAAACTCTACTTCTTTTAATCAGCTTTGAAATAAACTTAAATAACTAAGATAAAATTATTTTCAATATTTTCTTTTTGTGATATATTTTTTTGATCCAAAACTTATTGTTTAATGTGCATCTGTTTTAAATATTTTATAAGTACTGTTACTGCTTTTCTTAATAGTCACAATGGCTTGGTATTATGATTTCATAATAAAATTTCTGCTATAGATATTAATCCAATATTTAATTGTTTTAAAAAAAAAACATTTTATCTGCTATCAATTCAGTAATATAAATCAGAAAATTCATCCATTTTTATACAATAAGTTATTAGCATCGAGTTGCACTTTCAACTTTAATCTTAAAAATCCAAAAATGTGATAATAATCATATGATAAATTTATCATAGATCATCTTTTCATTTCTATTATTTTTCCCTGATTAATGTAATGTTTATTATTTTTGAAAAACTGCTGAAAAGATAGTAAACAGATATAATCAATTATGCTATACATAAAAATAAAAAAATCAGATATTTAACAAAATGTGCCTGATACAAATTTAGCAATGTTTTTATAAACAAATTTAATAAAATTGTTAGGCAACAAAAGAAAAAATCAATCTTTTATATCAGATCATACTCACACAGTTTATGAAAATAACGTAACAAAAACAGTACTATTAAAATTTGTTATTTAATATATAATTTTTTTTTATATTATAATCATTAATAATTTAAAATATAAAAATCTAGTGTGATATATTTGTTAAAAAAAAAATTAACAAAAATTAATTACACATGTCAACATTTAATTTGACTATTCTAAGATTTTCGTTATGTATATTAGGTGTCAGGCTATCAGTTTCCTGATAGTAGTAGTAGCATATATTTTTAATGCTATTTGATTTGTTTTTCGATTTTTTTATTACTTTTTATTACACAATATAAAAATATCAAGATTACTAGATATTTTTCAATTATAAATATTGAGATGAAATACTTATTTTCAACAATAAATATATTAATATTTAAAATTGATGTTTTTAAAGTTCATTAACATAATTCTGCTATAGTTAATTGTGTTTTTATATTCCCATGAAGCCTTTAATAACTGGTTGGGTTACATGACAGATAGCGACATAGTTGTGTGGGTGCACATATATATATATAGATAGAGTAAAGGAAAAGTAGATATTAACAGACAAAAATTTTATAGATATTTTTCTACCTTCCTGGAATAAAATTCAAACATTTAAAAAAGATCTAAATAAATTAATATTGTAATTCTGATTTTGAACTTAAAAACAAGCATGGTTTATTTTTTTACTAATGCTTGTATACATGTCTATTATCTATTTTTGAAACTTTTGTAGATTATGTATTTGTCTGAAGGTTTGTAATGATGGTATATTATAAGATGTGATATGTTGGACTATTTCCATCATTTTTGAATGAATGTTGAATGAAAAGAAAATTTTAAACTTTATTTAAACTTTCCAAATACAAACAACTTGTTAGTAAGAACACACAAATTGACAATACAGGTTAGTAATTACATGTTTCAAGTATTATTATTCTCCACTCTTCTTCAGGTGTTGCTGGCCTATATATACAGTGACAATATTCACTTAGAAGTTGAACTCGCACCTTTAGATTCTTGAATTTAAAGGTGCGAGTTCAACTTCTAAGCGAATATTGTCACTGTGCATATAGGCCAGCAATACCTGAAGAAGAGTGGAGAATAATATTACTTGAAACGTTGTGTAATTACTAACCTGTATTGTCAATTTGTATGTTCTTACTAACAAGTTGTTTGTATATGGAAAGTTTAAATAAAGTGTAAAATTTTCTTTTCATTCAACATTCACTCATAAATGATGGAAATAGTCCAAAATATCACATTTTGTAGATTATGCTTTGATAAGACTGTCAAACTTGTTTTCAAAGGAATTAAGAGAGATAAAAAAAAAGTTTTTAATTAATTAATTGGTAAATTTCTATTCATGTAGAAATCTTTGTATATCACACTGTGATAAAAATTTCAAAGTTGCTTTCAAAAGAATTAAAATTGTTTTTAATCAAGATAAGGATTAGACAGAAAAAACTGTTTTCAATTAAAGTATTTTTATCACCTCAATCACTCTTACAAAAAGTACTAATAAAAAGATTATTTTAGTCTGACTTGTAGTTTTTGTAAGAGCTGGCAGCAAGTAGCTGGAAAATTGGCCAGCTGCAAGTTTAGTTTTAAAAATTTTTGAGAAGCAACTGACAGAGTTAGTTAGTGGTTTCCAGAGCTATACAGATAGCTACCATTGAATCAGAGATAGCTGAAGTCAAGACAGAAGGAGGTTATTCTAATTCACAATGATGGAGTTTGAATACACTTAGAGGGAAATGGGTCAACTTCCAGTGACAGTTTGCTTGTCTTAAGTCTGTGGAACCAATCAATGTCAACAAATTACCTGAATTATACCTCCTCTCGATGATGACAAACCTGGACTATATTTTCCTGATGGTGATACTTACCCATTCGCTTTTCAAAGAATTGGTAGACTTATACTGCTGTCTATGCAAGGAACCACAGACAAATATATATAGCATGAGTTGTTTTAAATAATTCATTTTTGAAATGACATTTTAAACGTGAAACATATAATATATAATCATTTTGTTTAAAATCATTTATTGGAAAACAAAAAGACATTTTGAAATTTATATTTTAAAGTCTAAAAAACATTTTAGTTAAGAGCGACCTGTGATGATCATAGCTATATACAGAAAGAATTATCTAAAATTTATGTTTTAAAAGAAAAAACAGATTTCAAAAATCTTTTAGAATAAAAAAAGACATTTTAAATTTAAAATCCTGTCGATCATTAATCATCAACAAGTATCTGTTAAACAAAAACTGACTGTGTGTATATATATATATTTTTAAAAAAAGTTGATAATACTTTTTTTAAAGAAAAAAAAAGGAACTTTTAAATTGATATTCACTGTGAACATTAAAGATAAAAATTGATAACTAATTTTAAATTATATCTATAGTTTGTTGATGCACACATATATGTTATAGATATCTGTATCATTGAAATGTAGTAACTTAAATTTTTAATCATTATTTTATGATGATTGAAATATAGTCATGAAATGTACTGCACTGTGTGTGTGTATATATATCAAATGCATGTTAGACAGACACATTTGGGTAAAAATTAATATCTCATATGTGCACAGATTACATATATGTGTTGTAAATGAACCCAATAAGAGGTATTGAAAACCACAATGTAATAAATTGAATTTTGTTTTTACATTAAACAACACATAAAGGTAAATTTTAATCTTTTATTGTATTTTATATGATGATTGAAATATAAATCAATTGTATTGCCCATGTCAGTGCATATATCAAGGAGTATCAAATAGACACATGTAAAAATCATTATTTTGTTATTATTGAATATCAAGTGAAATATTCATTGTATATTAAAAAGTGCACAGCTGTGCATATATATATAAATCCCCATATAATAACTTAAATTTTGGTATATTAATAATATAAATCATAAAGTAATAACTGGAATTGTGTCTAGTAATTTTGTAAATCACAAAAGTGATTTTTTTTTATTGTATATTAATCAAAATCAGAAGGCTTAATTTATATGTATAGCCGTATTCTAAAGATGTTAATAGAATTGTTTTTTATTGTTATTAATAAACTTGTATTCAATTGTTAAAAATTGTATTGCATCATCTCTTGGTCACCCCATAACAGTACTTGAACTAGATTTGTACATAATGGTCTGATTATATGAATGGGGATATATTTTAATGCTTAAGGGCATCTAGTTGATTCTAAATTGGTGCTAAGACAATATTCTTCAAAACTCCTGCACTACATTTTATGCTATTAGAAATTAAAGTTTATAGATGGCCAGTGCATTAATGGCACTAAGTGGCCATAACATTGATGATGATCAGCATGTTTTAATATCCCAGCATTAGTTTTTTTATTATGTATCCAGATGGATGAGAACTTAGTTGGTGCATCCAAGTTATGATTAAATAATTGCCCCAAGCTAGCAAAGGCTCAATACTTAGCCTGGTCTACAGAAGACCCATTTCCAATCCAGTCACCAGATTGACTGTCGATTTATATTTTTTATTGTTCAAATGCAGTCACAAGATTGACTGTTGATGTAGTTTGATTGATGAATCATTCATGATGATGAATAATTATTTTGATTATTACCCTGTAGTAGTTTTACTTATTATAATGCTGGTTGATGTATAGTTAATTATAGTTGCTCTAACTCCCAGAGATCTCATTAGTATATAACATTTCTTATATATTTATGATTATTAAACATGAATAATTAATTTGATATTTCATTTTAAACTGGCTGGGAGTGAGAATGATTTTGCCATCACCCCACGGTTGACCACTCAAAATATCCATCCTATTACAATATTTAAAATGGATGTTTTTAAAGTTCATTAATATAATCCTGCTATAGTTAATTGTGTTTTATTATATTCCATGAAGCCTTTAATAATTGATCTTATTAATTTAAAATGTTTATTTATTAAAAACCAGTTATTACATACAATAAGGGCAAATAATTTCATTGTATTTTAAATCTTGATATTTTTAAACGCTCTATCTTCAATAAGGCTTGACTATATTAATATCTTCTTTACTGCATACATAATATACAATTTCCTGCAGTTTATATAATATTCATTTCTAATTCTGTTTTGTATTAAAAAGTTTAATTCAAATTGGGAATGATATTACCACTCAAAAATTCTAAATTTGTCCAGATCTTTATTTAACGCTATTTTCTCTAGAATTAATTTTTCTTTTTAATCATATTTAGTTATGTTACAACACATGGATTATATAAATAATATGAATTTATATTCATTATATTTGTAGGAATCACTATATAATTTCTTTAGTTCATATTGACTTATAATCTTTCATTTTAAAAATTACTAGATAAGCAATGAATAATTAATGGATATAAGAAGATTAGCATAATTCTATATCATTTTCTGACTAACTGGACTTTTAGCAGAACTAGATTCATTCAAAAGTAACTTGTATTCTTTTTATGCTTAGTTAAAAGTTTTTAAAAAATTTAAGTCAACTTGCCTAAATAGCTATATAGGTCTGATTACAAGCAATTATATATTTTAATTATCTCAAGTCATTAACTCTCTGAAGGTATCATTAATCTTTTAGCAAAAAAATCATATATGTATGCAGTTAGCTTCCTAATTTTCTTCCCATCAAAAAATACAATATTAATAAAGTGTATTATAAATGTTTAAAAATAATTTACTCAATTACTTTATTGTAATCTTGAATAATCAATGGATATTAGATAGTAATGCTTCATCCAAATCCCTAAACTAACTTTTTAGTTATTGGTCATCTTGGTGAACACTTCTGATTTTTATTGAAGAACATCATCAGCCAGAAACAAATCTTGGCTTTAATAGACAGAATATAGATTATTGCTCCTAATAAAAATGTTGAAAGCAAGCAGAGAAAATTATATGATGTTTTGTTTAAAGACAGTTAAGTTATTTGAGTTCTTTCATAAATATTATTTTACATAGATTTTTTTTTTTTTGCAAAACTAATTTAAAAATCAAACTTAGGAAATATTATTTTAAATCTAAGAAATGCACTATTTTAAATTATAAGTACCTTTTTTAAATGTTTATTAAAAATTGTGCGATTTTTCAGCTTTCAAATACACTAAAATATTCTTTCACTCTAAATGACAAAATGAAAATATTGGGTAAAATCAGTGGAGATGTGGAATTCCTTACAGCTTGACTGTCTGTTTGCTTTTGTCTGGTAAAGGTAGTGGTTTATACATGTTCAAAATTATCTATAATTAGCTCATATAACTAAAATAATTAAAATATATACAGGAATTGCTAATCTAATGTTAGACTATATAGATATATATAAAGATTGGTTTGGTTCAAAATCTTATGAATATTGAAATTTTTCAAACCTTTAGCTTTAATAGCAGAATGAGAATGAAAGATGATACTTAAGTGGGTCAATGTTTTTTATCATAGAATTAAAAAATAATCAGAAAATGATACAAAATCTGGTTGTACTATTATTTAGTGTGTCTTGATTTTTTTACAATGCCGATGTTTTGATATTCAGCATGGTGAAGATGTCATCATGATATTTTTCTTTTTTTTAATCTTTATCAGCTTTCACCATACTTCTCTATTTGAATCTTAATTCAAGATTCTATTATTGAGTTTTAGAATATGTTTAATCTAGCTTTGCTTTTTTTATTTCTTCTTTTTAATTTCCATAATGACCATTGTTAATAATTCCTTGTAATTCACTATATTAAATGTTTTCATTTATAATTCATTAATACTATAAAATTTACTTTTTTCATTATTTTATCATATTATCTAATTGAGTATTTAGAAACAATTAATTTGTACATAGTACACGGAATTTGAAATATTACTATATTTCAAATATCACTGACAATAATTATTATCTTAAAAAAATATATTAAAAAATTAATTAAAAAAAGAACATATTTAAATAAACAGAAATGATTAGATAAACACTGAAAGGATATACTTTTAGAAAAAAACTTATGGACATAGTCTTTTTGTAAAATAATAATGCATAACTTAAAAAAATAATAGTTCTACAAAATCACATCTATATAGATCTGAAAAAGAATAGAGAATAATACTACTTGAAATGTGTAATTACTAAACTATGTTGTTTGTTTATATACAATGTTTCTCAAAAAAAAAAAAAAGATTAATTGGACTTAATAAATGAAAACTACTCTAAATAATATTCAAAATATAACTACTTACTGCTTCATCGCTCTACAAACATGAAATATTAATTAATAAAAATCAAATATTTTGAAATTAATGAAAATTTGAGAATTTTACTTGATTTCAAATAATAAGATAAATAATTATATAATATAGTTATAAAATAAAAATTAAATTACTTCTTTAGATTTAAAATACTTACAGTATTAATAAGCTGAATTGAGTTACCACAATTATTTACACAAAAGTTATTAACACAACATGAGTTTCTACTCAAAACATCGACAATTTCAAAATGTATTCCATCCTGCAACTGCAAATTATATTACAATGAGAAAATATGTACAGAATTTATAATTCAAATAATAAAAATATAAAAAAAAAATGTTTTACCTTTTTGGCTAAACTGAAATCATTAATTTCCAAAGCTATAACAAATGAATTTTATATACAGTACATGATAATAATTAGATATTAGACTAGAAACTTATAATACATATTCTATATAAAAAAAAAGACTTAAATAATCAGAAAACTGGTTATTTATTTATTTATTTATTTAGTTTATAGATTTTATATTTTAGATAATTTACTATTAATAAAGATCATAAAAAAATCTCTAGTGATTTCAATCAGGAAAAAATTGATTAGGAGATATTACACGAGAATTGGAATAATATATATTTTTAATAAGAGAGTAAGTTACATTAATAAAGATATATTAAATGTATCTTTTTGTAGAATATATAACTTGGATTTATATTAAGAAAAGAGAAAAACAATAAAGTATAAGACAGGTTTGGAGAAAAATAGAAAAGATGGGCAGACAACATTAGGAATGTGTCTACATCAATAAGAATGACAAAAAAAAATTATTGAAAAAACTAAATGAAAATAAAAAAATGTAATTAAAAATAATAGAAAGTATTTTAAAATTAAAAGGAAAAAGTAGAACAAAAAACAGAAAGATTTAGAGAAAATAATTTGGAATTATTTGTGAAACCTGTTTTGAAATACATTATTCAATGTTAGTAATAAATTTAAGATTTACATTTTTTTTTAAAAAAAAAAAAACATAGGAAAAGCCAATCATAACTGATATGTTTTCTTCGATTCTTTATTTTATCCCAATAGATAATAGAGTAATTATAAAAATCTGCCAGATGTTGATACTTTATATTGCTAATGAATCAAAAATTAAACTTATGCAAGTGTTAGATGATACACATTAATATTTACAATTAATATAGAACTATGCCCAGAATCACTATTATTACTACTATACTATGGGAATTCATATATTATATTAGTTATTTTTGAATAATGAAAGAAAGATTTTATTTTTTTAGCAAAATTTACAAAAAATAATTGATCAAGAATATGCAAACTATATGGTGTCTAATGCTAATAAATAGACAAAGATGAGATCGAGTTGTACACATTCTAAGTTAATTTAATCAATTTCATTATTGTTGTTAGGTGCAAAAAATAAAAATAAAAATTAGGCCAATAACATTGCACTAACTATTACATTTTTAAATTCTTAAATACAATTTCAAAAAGCTTTTAAAGATCCAATTTCCATTAAAATTTATCAGTAAAATAAAAATAATAGTAATAAAAAACCCTGTTAGCTTTGTCATAAAAATTAGTTTATTTACTAAAAGGAGTTTCTAATTTAGAGAAAAATTAATTTTCCACCATTCCATAAACAAGATTCATAGCTAATAAGATTTATGAAAGCTTTCTCAGCCAAACTAAATCTTCATATTTATCATCTATCAAGGATTTGTGAATTATATTAGATCTGTTCCAAGTATTCCAGAATGTTTTACAATGATGCAAAATTTAAATTCAATTTTCATCACTGATAGCACAGTAAAGACTGAGATTGTCAATGAAAAACAATAAGATTATAGTTTTATAAGTGAAATTCAAATTTGCATATGTTTGTTCAGCTGCTTAACAAAGTGGTTTCTTTCTCCTTTATAATATATAAATTATAAAAATAATTGCTAAGTGTTGATTATTTAATTTTAAAAGCAGTTTAAAATAGATATCCTAAATTTATTCTTAAGTCTTCTTAAAATCAGTTTGAACAGCTATAATGTCAGACTTCTATCCCTTCTGCACAATCTATTGATGCCTAGCAAGACATAACTAATATTTTCTATCTGGATCAGTGATGCAAAAACTTATTCAATAAGATGGAAGTTAAAATTTTAAAAAAAATATCTATGAATAATTATTATAATTGTTCTGAGATGGGATAGACTATATTTGCTATTTAGCAATGTGGACAGCAAGTCAATTTTATTGATCTATAGGTATAATAATTCAACATAATAGAATATTTGAAATTATAGAAAAATCATACAGATATCAAAATGTAATCAAAGCATTACTATGTATAGGCAATTACTATGAGACCATATGTTAGCATGACAAGATATTTTAACTTCTTTAATTGCTCTGTGATGTCATAAAGATTAATTTTATCAAGAGAGGTAAGCTTTATGTAATGAGAAATTTGATGCTTTCTGGAAATTTCTTTTTAAATCATTCTAGATGAATTAATGTGATATTCTGTATAGATGTCTTAATCAGTTAAAAATAGCTTTATATTCTTTAAGAGCAAAAGACAAAATAATTCAGATGTTAGAAAATTTCATATATTTTATTTTATAATATTTTATTTAAAATAGATCTAATCAGGAAATCAGAATCTAGAATTTGGATTAAATCACCAACATGAATATATAAAACATTAAATCTTCAATAGCAAAAAAAAAAGAAAAAACCAAGTGAAATAAGTACACTTATGAATATCCAAAATATGGTAGCCAAAAGGAAAGATGTTGCAAGAATAAAAACAAAATGAAATAGTTTATAAAAGAAACAGAATGGGCATTTAAAAAAGTCAAAATATAAAAATGATGACAAAGTATTTAAGCATAGTATAAAGAGAAATTAGGCAGAAAAATATCAGATGCATAATTAAAATAATAACTTGAAATAATTATATAACTTATATAATTTTTTTAATCAATAAATAGAAAAATATAGTACCAGAGGTCAAAAATTTTATTAGATAAAATACATAACTTCAGATTTATATTAACAAATTATTATTGCTAGTTTATTGATCATTAGATGAATATGTAATAAGCAGAAAATCTATAAAAAAATCTGATTTAACTTAAGCTTAAAGCATTTTTTTTTTGGTCATAAGATTTATATTGATGACATTAAGTGTGTTTATGTTATAAGTTGACAATATCTACAGATTTTTTTGAATTTGCAATTGAAATTTTATGATTGTTGTTTCTAAACTTTTGTACAACTTACTATCTATATACAATTCCTTTTTATTGAATATAATCTGAAAAACTAAACAATTCTCAATCACAATTTCAAAAACATGCATTATCATAAAAAAATAATTTTTTTTTTTAAAAAGTGTGGATTAAGTATTATACTCACAATATATTTTCAACTTTCAGTGTAAAAAGACAATGTAAAAATACTGAGAGTTTACCAATTATGAACATAAAATATATGATTGCTGTTATTGTAGTTTTTCAGTTTTATAATTTATTGATTTCACTATAATATTTTCCACTGTGTTTTTTACATATGCCTGGATAATATAAAAGTAGAAAAAAAGAGACCATATTAACTTCTGTCCAGAGAAATCCTGATGTAGTTTATTTATCATGGAAACTATTTTTTCCCAAACAAAGTTGGTGCAAATTCATATGTTGCTGCCTAAAGCATTATAACATAGCAATCATTAAAAATGATGGTTTTCTATTGTGGGTCACTCTGTTAGCTCTTTTTTTTTTTAGCATTTTAATTTTAGAGCTACTATTATAAGCTTTAATGAATCCTTAACACTTATCAAGATGCAAAAATTAGTACTCATATGATAACTGTTACCAACTTAATATTTTTAAATAGCAAATAATAAATTGAAATAAATCAGATCAAATTCTTAGAAAATTCAATTTTTTTTTATTATTAAAATATCACAGATAATTCAGTACTTCTGTAAGTAAAGTTTAGTAAATTTACATTAAGAGGTCTGACCGAACTGTGGATATTTATTTAAAACAAAATTTTTTTGAGTTGTATTAATAATTTCTGTAGGCTA
Organism: Epiperipatus broadwayi; assembly: GCA_028023455.1. NCBI lineage: Eukaryota > Metazoa > Onychophora > Udeonychophora > Euonychophora > Peripatidae > Epiperipatus > Epiperipatus broadwayi. The sequence continues at coordinate 1,794,440 of JAQFVV010006330.1, forward strand.
TAACAAAATTCTTAAAGCTTATCATGTGCTTTTTTTGCTAGAAAGGATGTTGAGATGGCTACAGAGATCCAAATGAATTACTGCTGCATTTAACAAGTTAAAAAAAAATGTATTTCATCAAAATGATATTACTGCTAATTAAATTACTTGTATATATAGCTATATTTGTCCAATTTATTATACTGAAATAGTACATGCCTCTATCAATGTAAAATAAAAGTACTAAAAAAAAAAATTTCTTTTAAAAATATTTCCTAAAAATTCTAAAAATGTGAAGACAAGATCATAAGACCAAATGCTAAGTTTGATGGATGACGAAGCTATAAAATTTATGGTAATAATTGACTAGACACACGCGCCATGTAATGTACATCCTCATTAGATGGGCATGAGAAGCAAATAAATAGTAACAGATTTCTATAGTTTTCATGGAAGAAGATTCTATTTATATTATAAAGTTTATCTTAGAGTTACTCTAAAAATCTAAAATAGATTGTTTTCATTAGGAAGATATAACTCAGGCTAGAATATAATGGATAGCTAAATTTAATGCAAAATTTTTATTTTTGCTATTAAAAAATTTAGATGATTTAAATCTTTTCAATAAACATTATTTAGAAAACACATAAACACACTTGTTGGTATATATAACTGGTTTTTGATAAGAGGATTTCATAGAATTATTAATATATATTCCATATTTTTATTAAAACTTGATTTTTCCTAAATATTTGCTTGGTGTTTGACAATATTGTTTTAATAACAAAGCTGATCTAATTATATTATCATGAAATAATGTCTACTTATTTATACTCAATGGACTTGTCTGCACAAATGCCACAGAGCTCATCAATTTTATTTTTCTTAAGTTAGAATATCCATATTCATTAGTGAGTGGCTGCTAATGATGATGATAGCCTGAAGAATTTAGACATTTCTGACTTACTTGCATAATTTTTAAAACTTGAAAAACTGGTTTTTACCTTAATAATTACATTTACAAAATATTTTGAGATCTAATACATAACCACATGTATAATAATTGTAAATAGTTTGCCACAATATCTTAAATAATTGCAATGAAATCAAGTCATATATCACATGACTTAATTTAATCAGCTTGTATTACAAATGTTTTATAATGAGTGTATCAATAGCTCTTAACAAGCTTTTCAGAATATCCCTATCCCCAGACTGGTTTCATGCTTTTGATATTTCTTAGTGAGGCGCTAGGATATTCAAGCATTAGATTTAAAATATCAGGTCAAGTCCAGCATTTTATATAATGGTTAACTATTAAGTAGAAAATCTGAAATTTTCAGATATCCATGTCTTCAAATCCAGCTATCTAACTTAAATAGCCATATGGGACTAAAATAAGTTCAGATATGCTATATATTAATAGTTTTAGCAATATGAAATCACTAAAGCCTTAAGAGCAAAAACAATAATTGCAATGAAATCAAGTCATATATCATATGACTTAATAAACTTGTATTACAAATGTTATATAATGAGTGTGCCAATAGTATTAGATTTAAAATACCAGGTCAAGCCCAGCACTTTATCTAATGGTTAATTATTAAGTAGAAAATCTGAAATTTTCAGACATCCATATGTCTTTGGTGATTATATATTGCTAAAGCTATTAATATATAATTCATCTGAACTTAGTTCAGTCCCATATGACTATTTAAGTTAGATAGCTGGATTTGAAGATATATGGATATCTGAAAATTTCTGATTTTCTATTTAATAGTTAAGCATTAGATAAAGTGCTGGGATTGATCTGGTATTTTAAATCTGATGCTTGAATATCCTAGCGCCTCACTAAGGAATGTCAAAAGCATGAAACCAGTCTGGGGATATTCTGAAAAGCTTTTTAAGAGTTATTGGCATGCTCATTATATAATATCTTAAATAATATTACATACATGTAACAGAAAATGGAATATTAAATTATTTTTATTAGTAATTAAATCTTTGCACAGATTAATCTTAATATACTTTAAATGAATGTAATACTAATTTAAAGTAGTCTATATAATTATAGAAATAATTGTAGTAGGTATGTAAGGTCTCCTAACGACATACTGGATTAGCCAGGCAACATAGGATTGTAACTAATCCATTCAGGAATCATTCTCTCACTTTACTTCAGAGCCATGTAATGTAAACTTGAGCAATCAATGATCATCAGAAAACAGTAGGAGTGCTTTCTGCCTTCCATCAGTGAGGAGTTTGAATCCAATGTGTTTATCCATTTAAGCTATCAATAGCCTAAAATTCACAAACACTTTAAAGACTTAAATACAAATGCACTTATTTGTATTACATTATTCCATAGATCTGACACTTAGCAACTAATTATTTATTTTGGTGATCTTAGTTTCAGTTAACTGGAGGCAGTTTTTACCAGTGAGTTATTATATCTGATCATCAGTAATAGTTTTACATTGCTTGCCATCTCCTTAATATTGGAATATAATACTGCTATTAAAATAAGTCATCAAGCACCAAGCAAATATTTAACTTATATAATAGTGCAATTACAAATACATAGAAAAAAAAAGTTTTAATAAAAATATAGAATATATATTAATCATAATATAAAATTCACACACCAAAAATCAATTATGTTCAGCAAAAAAAAATCTATTTTGTAAATAATATATTGAAAGAATAAATCATTTCAATCTTTCAATTGCAAAAATAGAACTCATATTTAATTTCTGCCTGAAAGCTGAAAAAAAAAAAAAATCAAGAAGTCTAAAAAAAAAAAAGTTAAATTCTTTTATTTATTCACTTTTTTCTTTTTCCAAACATATGTATGCAAATATTTTAAAGCAACTTTATTTTTATTAAATTATGAAGGGGAAAACAAGATCAATCTAATAAGAAATATTTGGAATTTAACCTCAAATATCAGCTTAAATAAAAAAAAAAGACATTTTGAAATAATAACAATAGAAAAGCAAACAACATAAAAAAATTGGTTACAATAATATTAATAATATAAAAGATTTAACTAAAAATTTTATTTTCTTAACCACTGTGTAAACAAGTGTTAAGAATATTAATAAGCCCTGAAAATCCTTTGTTGTACACTATTTGATATGTATCAAAGTAAAGTTATATTGAAAATGAAAACTAATTATAGAGTTAATTAGATTGAGAATAGGGAAACTAATCAAAGAATTAATTAGTTTCAAAATCTAGTTTAATAATAATGTTTTCAAATTAAAAAAAAGAAAGTAACAAACAAAAGTGATTAAAATTTTGCTAGCATTTGTCATTTAAACAGAGAGAAAAAATAATGATATAACTGTCTCCTGAAATGAAAAAGTAGATATAGGAAACTTTATACAGATCACCCCAGTTTTCATTATTATTTAGTAAGCAGATGGCTGAATGTGAATATTCGTAATTTTAAAATCCATGTAGTTACTCTGATTAATAATAAAAGATATCCATTTGCTAATGTTTGGAGAATTTATTGTATGTATTTGATGATGATAGTTTGTATTACACTAATTGTAAACAGTATATAAATTGTATATCTCAATTGATACATAATGTAGATCAAGTATTTTATACATTAAATACATTGTTAAGCCAAATCAGAGGCAAAATTTTTATTTTTTCAATTATTTTCTTGTAAATTCTGCAAAGATATCACCAACTGCAATTAAATTTTGTCTTGACGACTGCAGAGTGGATAACAAAACTGATGAAGGTCTTAGGAAATTGAATCCTGAAGCAGTCAGAAATGAAACTAGCAGTTCAATTTTAGGAAATTAAATCCAGTAGCAGGTAGCAAACAAAACTGGCACAGCAGCACCTAAAAAACCTGTAGCAACTTGGTAATTTATTAAGAATCTTTGTTTTTTGCATTAAAAAAAAAAATTAACCTCTAGAATATAATAAAATCTAAATATGGCACAGACTGTGACTAGCTAGTTTGACATTGAAATTACTATATTTTGTAGTTCAAAATGTAAATAAAATTACTAACTGAATGATAAATCCACAAGATTTCTCTTAAGGAAAAAATAGTTACTAAATTAAATGACTATTTTAACCTTTTATCCTCAAGATAAAGTAGCTACCTTACCTTTTATATAGAGAAAGCTACCTTTTATATAGAGAAAGCACGACCAAAGATAGAAACTTCCTTACTATGATATAGCACTCAGAAATTTGAATAGATTTTCTCGAAGTACTATCTAAGAGTGCACTTCCCATGAGTACAAATCACTACTAACAGTTAATATTTATATAATTTAACATATGCTGCTTAATAGCATTTTAACTACATATATACAATCATTTAACATAGTAAGACCTGAAGACATATATAAATAATAATTTAGATCAGTACAACCTGTAAGGGTCCTAGCTGGCTGTTCCCATATTCGGAGGTCAGTTTTCCACACTTGAAGACACTTTGCCATGGAGGACAATCTGCTGCAATATATATGTCCTTGTGCACAGGTGAAGCTCCAAGAATCAAGTGTCCTCTTGTTCATCAAATTAGTACTGATGCATTCATTGCTTTAATCCCTGCAGTTGATTGACTCTTACTTTGTCCATCCATTCAGATGATTCTTCATTTTCACCTCCATATAAATTTACATCGTTATCTTTCTGACTTGAGTTATTTTTATAGTTTGTCGTTTATATTCCTTTAATTTTATTTCACTAACAACATATCCAACTCATTAATTAGACTATTATTCATTTTAGACAATAATCTTTTTCTAATCTTGAAGTTATAAATCTTTTAAAATTCTTTAATTTATATAACTTATTACTTTTCTCTCTATAAGTTCATACCTATATATGTATATGCATTTAAACATATACATACATATCATTACTTCATACAAGTTCAGAGATCAGTTTTTAATCTCTGGACTCAGTACATAGTCATTAAGATACTTGGGTCTTTTTATTTTCCTTTTAACATGCTGATGTTGTTTATGTTCTGCATCACTTGATATATTCTCTCTTATTAACTGGTCATCGGTGTCCATTGTGTTGAATAAGTCGGGTATTAACTCTTCACTCTCATCTTTACGCAGCTGATTTGTATGCTTTCAAAATATTTTTCCATTTTTCACTCGAACTGTAATTACTTGTTTTGATAAATGACGAATAACTTCCGCTTGCGACCAAAACTTGTTCATATTGTTTTCCCTGTAATTTAAATTTATAGGTACTGGCTAAATATTTATTTTGATCCACAATTGGCACAATATATTTGATAATTTTGTGTGCAACATTCTACCTAAATACATTTCAACCATTCATTTCCCAGATTTGGCAGTCTCTCATTTCCCAGATTTGGCAGTCGCATGTTGATGAAGGAGTGCAGTCAGCACTGCTTTGTGTATTTTAATTTTCCCCAATTTCTTGATGAAAGACTAGGTTTTGTACAATTTTCTCAGCTAATGCATAGGATTGAGGGTGGAGGAGTGCATATTTAACCCCCCATTCTTGCATCGCTTTTTCGAGCTTTGCTGAAGTAAAGCCAGTTCCATTATTAGAAGCAAGCGTTT